>JANPWX010000268.1:364848-506307 GCA_024734555.1 Trochalopteron elliotii
CGGTGTCTGCCGTGGCCCCCCGTGTCCCCGCGGGGCCGTGGCCATTGTCCGGCGTGTCCCCCGTGGGCACTGTCCGGTGTCCCCCGTGTGCCCCGTGGCCATTGTCCGGTGTCCGGTGTGTCCGCGGTGTCCCCGCGGGGCCGTGGCCATTGTCCGGCCCCCAGCGCCGCCCCGGGGGTGACACAAGGCCCGTAGTGTCCGGGGGCTCCGCGCTGTCCGGCGGGGCCGGGGCTCGCTGCCCTCACGCTGTCAGCCCTCACAGCCCTGCTGGGAAGGTATTGGGACAAAATCGGTTCGTGAATCTCGGCGGAGTTTTCTCTACGTGCGGCTGCGAGAAGCGGTTATGGCTTGGCTTTGCCTGGAGAGAAAGGCACCACTGAGCTAATTCGGCTTGGCAGCGGGGCTGGTTTTGCTATAGCCACACACAAGCGCCGCGAAAAGCTTTTTTTTTTTCTTTTTTTCTTCTGATTCAGCAGGAACGTTTTCCATGTTCGCTCGGAAAATGAACTTGCTGGAGTTGTCAGGAAAGGAACAATGAGGAGTGCACACAGGCCAAGGAGATAGCTGTTCACACTGCTCACAGAAAGGCCGGGCCAGAACTCAGGGAGCTGAATCTCACTTTGGAAATTAGAGTCTTTTCTATCCCTAAACCAGCATGGCCATATTCCTGCCCTTCAGGAAGTGGAGGGGCTCCCTCTTGTACTGTTAATATCTTTGTTTCTCCTTCTTTCCTGCGTTTTCGTTCCTGTACAAATAGGTATATATTCATTTGGATCTTCTTTTACAGAAGATTGAGCTGAATAATACAGAGCTGGGGTCCCATGGAGTTGAATTCCCAACTATTTTCTCAACCTATGCTTTCTTTGTTAGAGCAAGAAAACTTGTTTAAAAGAAAACAAAAGGAAAGCAACTTTCAGGATCCCGTAACTTTTTCATTTCAGGATCCTTTAACTTTTTCACTGCTCTCTGCAGTAATTAGTGTTTTCTTTGGAAGCAGTTGATAACTTCTGATGAAGACCATGGAATTTTATGCAAAACTTTATTTATGTAATACATCTTTCTGAGTGTTTTGTTGACTAAGTTTCTGTTGCTCTGTAGTTTTGGCTCATTAGTTCAATTCATTGTAATTACGCCTTATATTTATTCTTTCCATTCCCCTTTTTATTCCCCACCCTCTTCTCCAGTAATTATTATTTAACCAGATCTTAGCTTTAATAGTTCAAAAGCAAAAGAACAGCTTAAGGAATACACTCTACTGGAGCAGTTTTTGTTTAGGTTAAACATCTGTTGCTATTTTCCTTATTCTGGAAGTTAACATTTTTAACACTAAAATAAACACACACAAAATGAAGAGAAGAAAAGCAAAACTTCAGTGGTGTTTATAGTGAGGTGTTTATATCACAATGGTTTGAAAAGTGTAAACACTGGCAACATCTGCTCTGAACTCAAAGGGTGTTTCAGAGATGCCTACAGATCTTCCAGGCCTCTGCCATAGTATTTATTTTATAAGTGAGTTGTGTCAGCAGTGATGGATCTTGTCTTTCCAGGGACACTGTTGCAGTAGTAACTATATTGACAACAAAAAGCCCTTGCAAACTCAGTTAATTAGGATTTATTGAGGGCCACACTTGAACTACTTATAAATTGATGCCTTCCTGAAAAGTACTTTTGAAAGATGTAGAATAAGATACAAATACGTTGTGTGGTGGGAAAACAGGTTTGAAATTTCAGAGGAAAGAATGATGGGCCTACAGGAAATAGATGGGTTCCTTGTTCCTTTATATTCTCTCTTGAAACATTTGGTTTTTTGAGATGATTTCTGTGCTGGTGAGATGCATCAGTGTGTCTTATGAAGTTTACTGGTGGTTTTACTCTTCTGGCACTGGAACTGTTGGATTTGCAGCAGCCTGTGGATCAGAGATGTGTTGATACCTAAGAAATAGGAAAAAGTTCCTCCACTGTGTGCATTTGGCAACCCTTTAGCTCGACATGGAGCAGAGGAGTGTAATTTGCATCCTGAGAGGAGTCCTGCTTTTTCTTGCCCAGCAAGAGTCCCAGATGGCAATTTGTTATCTGTGAGCTGCAGGCTGCTGAGTTAATGCCAGCCCTGGAGAGCCTTCCCTGGCTGGGAGGGGCAGGAACCTCCCAGGAACCTCAGCTGTGTCTTCATCTCAGCCTGCTCCTAAATTGTGCCATTCATGGGCACACTCCAGCCACGGAGTTGCCAGCATGGAAATATTGTCCAGGTGCTGTTTGCTTCATTAAACACATCTCTGATTTGGGCCTCCTCTCTGAGGGAAGAGAAAAAATGCTGATGATGTAGGTGTGGGCAGCAAGGTGTCCTTCTGCTGGGGCTGGGCTGGCAGTGGGACAGCTGGAAGTTCTCCCATTAGTTATTCAAAAGTGGGGCTGTGCTGCAGGTTTAGCTCTGCAGGTGAAACTTCACCCAAGGTCAGCTCTTTTCTCAAATACGGGATGAGTTCTTTTCTTTTTTGCTGTGACCACTGGCACAGGTTCTTCCAGAGGGGCTGTGGAGTCTCCACCTTTGGGGATACTCAAATCCCACCTGGAGCCCTGAGCATCCCACCCTGCCTGAGGTTGCTTTTGAGCAGGAGGGTTCTAGATGACCTCTAAAGGTGCCTTTGTAGCCTCTTGCAAAATTCTGCACATTCGTGTAGTTAAAACAGCCAGAGCCAGGAAAAGGATTGTAACCAGAAATGTGGGGAAGGAGTTTGAGAACGGGGGTCCATAACTCTGAAGCTCAGGATAAAGCCATTTCCTTTCCTCAAGGTTGTTTGTTTTACACTGATTATTTGTGTCCTTTGGAGGGTTTTCTTAATCTCATTACTAGCTTCGAGCCCCCATGATAATCTCAAATCCAAGAGATACTTTTGGAGGATAATCTGACTTTCAATGAGTTGGTGTTTAACAAGTTGCATAAAAAAGACATTTGAGTTTTGTCTCCCTCTCCAGTGAAAGAAAATTTTTAAATCATTGAAATGGGAATGCTTAGTCCTCACCAGTGGAAAATGACAGTTATGTTAGTGATGGTCAACCATTCCAAGCAATTTATTGTAACAGTTTTGGTGCAATAGGAAAGAAAAGAAGAAATAATTACGGAATTGTTGCCTTGGCATCTGGCTGCTCATCTTTAGTGTGAATACATCTGATATTCTTCTACTAAACATTTGCTGCCAGTGATCAACAATGGCCAGTTTAATGAGTAGAGCTTTCAGATCATTGTTTTCTTCCTTAATGAGCTCAGGGCCATGGGGGAGCTCCTGGGAGCCCTGGCTGAGGTGTAGAGGCCAGAGAGCAGCAGCAGCACTCCGAGGCAGGCTGGCATTCCCTATCAAATGACAGCCACTTGATCCGGGCAGGTATGCAAGGCTGCAACATCTGTGTCTTGTTTGGTGGTAGAAACTCACTTTGCTCCGGCTCAATATTCCCTCTCAGCCCGGTGTGTGAGGGAATGGAGTGCTCAGTTAAACAAAACAGAGCACAGGTGATGCTGCTCTTCGACTCCAGCCAGTTTTGGCCCCTGGTTTCCCACGGAATATGCATGAGGAGGTGCAGTCTCCAGGCAGATTCATTTCATTCTGTTTATCACAGATGGTGCTGTGTTGGAAGGCAGATTTCTGCCTTCCTTCCTCTCTCTCTCCCATTTTCAGATGCTCTGGGTTATTGCTGCATTCTCAGGGCTGGAACTGCTGTGCTGGGAAAGGTATAAAGAAATGCAATAAGATGCTAAGAAATCCCCCAGGCATGTTACTGGGAGCACTCAAAATAGTTATGCAGAGTTCTCTGGATAGTCCAGAAGACTGGGATATTTTTTTTTTTAGTGAGGAAAATTGGATCCAGATTTCTAGCAAAACACCCCTTTTTGGTTTCAAGACAGCTTTCATTAGTTAGTGGCATATTACATAATTATTTCACTGACTTCCTGTAAGGCTAGAGCGTTCCTTGGCGTGCCGAGCTGGGTGTCCTCTCAGGGCACTGCAAGGCATCCTGAAAATGTGTCTGTCTTCCCCAAAAGGCCATTTCAGATGTTTGCTATCACAGATCCTGCTAACTTCATTTGCTTTTTAATGAAATGCAACATGTTTGCTTCAGTTCTAAAGAAGAGTTTTCATCAGCTTTCTCTGCTGATCTTGCATTTTTGTCTTTCTCTAACATCAGTTTTTCCTATTAACTGCAAAGTTTGGGTTAATTTCTAAATACATAAAATACCTTAAAGCACTATTGTTCTGCTAAGAATTGGATAAGAATCTCCTTCACGGCAAATTA
Source organism: Trochalopteron elliotii (assembly GCA_024734555.1). NCBI lineage: Eukaryota > Metazoa > Chordata > Aves > Passeriformes > Leiothrichidae > Trochalopteron > Trochalopteron elliotii. The sequence goes on from JANPWX010000268.1 coordinate 369,136, forward strand.
GGTGTTCTTATTTGTAGTGCAGTGTAAAATTTCTGTTCAAAGCCATGTAAATTAAGATGCACCTACAGAACGGTTCCCCATTTATAGAACATGCTGTGGGTTTTGCATTTTCAATCTCTTTCATCTTCAGGAAAAAAACAAAGGGCCCCAGCTTCACAGTTGGGCTTTCCTTGCTCATTTCCTCCTAGCATGAAGTTGGGAATATCCTCTTCAGGACTGACATCAAAATTCGGTTTATTTTCCTCATTCATCAAAGGCAGGATAGATTTAGGTCATACTTTAACTTCTTTTTTTTTTTTCCCCTGGAGTTCTGTTGTTCTCACCCTGGATGCTAGTTCAGCATTTGTACTGAGAACTCAAACAAGGAAATTAAAAACCCAAATATAATAGAGTGTTATCCCACAGCTTTCTGTAGATAAGATAGGCAGTGTATTTTTTTTCCTGAGATAAAAGGTAGTGAGGTTTGTAGCAGTAAGTTGAGTTCTCTGTTAATGAGCAATTTGCTTAAAGGCTGTAACTTGTTACTCACAAGTCAAATTTGTTACAGTGCCAGGTCTCTTTGGATATAAATCCAGGGATTTTAGGAGACACTGAAAAAGCTTAAATTGCTCCAGAGTTTGAACAATGCACTGCATTGTATGGAGAGCTGTTAGAGAAAAAATAAAGCTTAAACAACAGTCTTCATTGTGTGGCATCTAAAATTATGAATGAAAAAGTTCATCCATATGTATTGGCTTTGCCTGTTTAAAATATCTGCTTTGCATGAAAATAGTTGTCTATTAATTTCTTCTTGAGGTTTAATACAGATGGGCCTTTATATTTGATTTGGGCTGAATAGACTACAGAGTTTGAACATGCTGCATGCAGACAGAGTGCCAAGCAATTCAGCAAAGTTGTTTACACTAACAATGATCCAAGCAGGACACAGCCTATAATTTCTCACTGATAATAGTGTGAGGTAGTGGTGAACACAAGTTCCTGGAGAAGTGTTTACAAAAATGGCTTTATACTTCCTCAGCGTTAAAAGGACTGTGAGGGCTTTGGGGTTGAATTCCTGTTTTAAAGCCAGCCAGTTTTCCCTGCAGCCTGGATCATCTCCCTGGAAATGGCTCTCCAGAAAGCTGTGGACACAGGGGCATTGTTTGTCCCTGCCTTTGGGGATGACTGTGGGATGAGGCTGGGGGCAGAGCACACACCCCCAGTGCCACCAGGTGCTTCATCTCACAGCTCTCTTGGATCTTCTCATTCTCAACCCGTCCCTGCAAGTGGGCTCAGCAGTGAGGGGAGCTCAGGGAGCACTGGTGTGTGTCCTGGGAGGGATGGGGGGAGATGGATCCTCCAGGGCACTGAACAGGCAGTTGAGCTCTTAATTAGTGTTGTCTCTGCCCACTTGTAAACCTCGTGTCACAGATGGATGGAACTGGAAGAGGTTTGGTCTTAATAGCAGGAGTAGCTGACACTGATTGTAGGGTAAGGGGAGCTTGGGGGACTTCAAGAATCACAGAATATCCTGAGCTGGAAGGGACACAAAGAGATCATGGATCCAGCTCCTGTCCCTGCACAGACACCCCAACAATCCCAGCCTGGGCATCCCTGGAGCTCTGGCAGCCTCAGGGCTGTGCCCATTCCCTGGGGAGCCTGGGCACTGCCCAGCACCCTCTGGGGAAGGAACCTTTCCCTGGTATCCAACCTGACCCTCCCCTGATGCAACTTGGGGCCATTCCCTTAGAAGAGGTCATTCCTTGTTAAGAAATATCTCAGTACAGCTTCTTGTGCAACCTTGGTGAAGTTGAGGTACCCAGCACCACCACAGCATTGGTTCCAGCCAGAGAAAATGTCACCCAGAAACTTCAGTGAGGTGATGGGACTTCATCAAAGATCTTCAGAGATCCAGTTTTAATAGGAATGACAGTCCTTAAATCTCAGGGTGGTACAGGTGGTGAGGACAAAAGCGTAAAACTGAGGTTGGAATCATTCCGTACCTAAGGAATCATTCCTTACAGCACTGCTTGGTATCAGATTTTTTTTTTAAAACAAGAGTTTAGAATGTTTCCTTTCCTAAATTTCATGGCACTGTTTGGTGCCAGCAGATTTTTTTTTTAAGTAACCCTTTTTTTTCCCTTTTCTTTTGAACTTGGTTGTTGCGAGTGTTAAAAGCAAGAACTTGTTAAGCACAGTAGCACTTGGTGCAGTCCAGCTTTTCCCCTCAAAAATGTTGTGTGATGCTTTGTGCCTTATTTTGGTTTTGGAGAAAAAAGGTCATCCACGAGTGGTGTTGGTGGACAGAAGCAGGTGATATTTGGGATAAAGTGGAACGTTGTAGCCTTGGTGGCACAGGGGGAGGAAGGGAAGTTGCCTTCAGCAGGCTGGTGCCAGCTCAGTTGCCTCACAAACCTGTGGCTCCTGTCCTTTCCTAATTCCCGTTGTTACAAGAGTCTGTGATTATTTAAAGACATGTTCCTTTTCACTCCTCATCACTTCAGAGTGTTCCCTGTCAGCTGTGAGAACCAGGCATTGTAGTGTATAACTTTCCTCCTATTCTTCCAAATGTTGCTAGCGGGTTCCAGGAAATATATTTGCTCTCCCAGGGAAAGTTTGGAACCAGTTGTGTTTAAAAAGCAGTAGTTTTTCCTGGAAACCCATTTGACAGGGCAGGCATGGACTCAGCACTGCACTTTCCTGCTTTGTGAGGCTTAATATTTATTTCTCAGCATGCAGAAATAGGAGGTTTTTTTGCCTTTAAATATGGGTTGCAGTTAGATGTGAGAGAGATTTAGTCAATTTTTTTTTTTTGCCCAGGGTAGGAATGGCACTGTTGTATGGGAATATAAACTGGTTTGGAACATTCATTATCTTGTGTTTTAACTCAGAATCCCAGAACAGCAGATTGGCAATACCTTTTGTAGTTACAACCTACAAAGTGCCCAGGCCAGCCGGGTTTTGCCTGAGAAGAGTGAAACCCAGAGCTGCCAAATGTATCTTTCTGAGTAGCTGCTGTTCTTTCTGGAATGAGTGGAGATTTACTTCTTTTGCAAACGGTATCAACACGCTGTGCTTGCACTTTAGAGATGGTATTGAGACTTCTAATTTTGTTATTTAATTGCCAATATTTAATACTTAATTTACTTCTTTCTTCTTTAGTACTTAATTTACTTCTGAAAGTAAATTAGATATTTGTGACAGTAGCAGGTTTGGACACTTTCAGAACAGAGCCTTTCAGAAAATTATGATTTCTTTGCTCCAGATTACAACATTGGAGTTGTTTTCTGTGATGCTCTGCTGATTGTAATTAAATGTCCCTGTAAGGAAAATTAAAGTTATCCAGGCAAAAGGAAACAATTTCTATGAATCTAAAGGATCTAGGAAGATGAGTAAATGCCACATAAGAGCTGGCCAAATAAAATAGGACTATTTACTTGTTCTGTTTATATTCGGAAAGCAACATCTTCTAAAGCAGCTCGACAAGAACTGCTCTGACATAGAGAAAGAGAAGTTGACACAACTGTGGCCCCTCCTTTGTGGTGCTTTTATCCAGAACACATGAAATGAAGACAGGGTGAGGGAAGTGCTGTATGATTCACATAGGACAAGTCTGAACTCGGCCAGTTCCTTGGATTTAGTATAAATATTTATGGCATTGAAGGGGAATTTTTAAATTTTTTTTTTAATATTCTTCCTCATGCATTTTTTAGACCTCTCAGACATCTGGTGTGCACTGGTGCTTGTTTAACCCCCACCCTGCAGTTTTCCTGTTGTGGCATCTCGGAGCTCTCACAGCCCCTCTGTGCTTGGCTTGAATTAAATCTCCTCAGGCCAGCTGGGGCAATGCTGACGTGCACACTTTTCCTGCTCAACACTCCAGAGCCAGAGGTGAACACTCTGCTCTTGTCCTGCTGCAGGCATCACACTGAGCTATTTACCAAAGGTGGCAAAAATAGGAATTCCAGCATTAGCAAGGATGTTTGCAGAGCCTTGGCTGGGTTCTCTAGCTTCGAAAATGCTTCTCTCACTAATGTTACATAATACATGTATTTAATTCAGCTCATCACAAAAAAAGTTTAAAAATTTTGCTATCTTTCTTGAAAAACTCTTAAAATATCTAAGGCTGTGACTGTTTTGAGGTACATTATGTTTGCCTTAACAGCTAATCCGTGGATGTTCTGAGTTTTTCTTTGCAGTGCAGTAAATGGAACATTACCCTGTTTGAGTTCAAGTGTTTCTCAATTGGTGCATTTAGCAACAAGTATGACAACAAACATTTTAGTGCTCACATTTGCATATATTTTTAATCCTCTCTGCAGAATCCTTGCTCTCACAGAAGCCCAGTTAATTCAACTTTTAGCCACCCCCGTGAAATAAACAATGAATGTTATCCTTATTTACAGCAAGGGATAAAGAGCTGTAACTGGTTGAACTCACAGAAGTCTGGGATAAAGCTGACAGCAGCATTCCAAGTGCCTCAATTGGAATATTTTGCCACAGCTGCTAAACCTTACTGTGACCTCTTAGTAAAGAAAATTGCTTTTACCACTTTGAGATGTGCAGATAAAATAGGTCATGAATCAGCTAAGCAGGTAAAAATAGTGATTCTTGGACTGATGCTGTGTGGGCTTGATCCTTCCTTTGTGCTCAGCAGTCCTGGAGGGGAAACAGGAGCTTTTGAACCAAAATACTGTGACTTTGGTCCCTCTGTAATGGAGCCCCCCAAACTGAGGTGATGGAATCTCCTTCAGTGGATGTAGTTGAGTCTTTTTGGTTGATAAAAGGAATGAGGCCTTGCAGACAATGCTGGGAAGAATTTGAAGTTCCCCTGTCTGAGCCACAGGACCTCCCCAGGTCTGTTCTTTTAGATCAGAGCCTGTTGAGTTGGATAAAAGGAATGTGCCCACAGATGCTGGCAGTTAATTTTAATATTCTCTTTGTGGAATGAGTTGGGATCAGGGACTTAATGAAATAGCAGTCCAGCTGTGCTTGTGCAGTGCAGGCCAGGTTGAGCCCGTTTCTGACCTGAAGGAGGGTTTCCAAAGCTTTGAATTAATAATGCAGTGTCTCACTGCTCCCAGCATTGCTGTTTGGTTCCATTAAAAACTGCACAGTTGATACAATCCCTGCTTAATTACGGAGTGGAACATCTTTAATGTGTGATAAGGGGGTAGAGATCTGCAGAAATGTTTGTCAGGTGAGATGGGGAAGGATTTAACAGGTGATGCACTGGGGAACTATATCATAGTACTGCAGTGAGAGGTTTGATTTCTGGCTCCTGTGGGGATAGTGTGATGTGAATGGGGGGGTCACAAACTCACAGCTGACATATTTTTGTTACCTTTGTTTTACCAACCCAGCTGCACTTCCCTGTCTTTTCTGGGTTGTGTCAGGAGTGAGTTGCTTCAGCAGCTCCAAAATAAACAGAGAAGGAGCCTGGAGTCGTTGTCAAAAGGGAGATTGAGCTAAGGACTGGTAGGTATAGGGCAGAAAGAGACAGCCTTAATTAAAGGTCTTTGGGCAGCAGAGTGTAAGTTTGGTGCTGCTCACCCCTTCCAACCCCATGACTGTCAAGATAACTTCAAAAACAAGAACCTCTGCTTGTTCTTGTTTTTCCAAGAGCTCTGGAAAACCTGTCCTCAATGCCCAGAAAACTGTGAGAAAGGCTGCCCAGGCAGCATGTAATTTCTTGGTAGCAAACACAATCCCTCCCTCTATCTGCCCTGCCTTCGCTTCCCCTTGGAGACAACATTGATTTGAAGTGACCCTGCAACTTGGCCCCACAAAGCACCCCTCTGCTTGTGAAATAAACAGCCGGGCTCTGAGTGCTGCCATCCATCCCCTGGCACCACGGGACTGGCTCCCTTTTATCCCTGGGACAGCCTCCAGCAATCCCAGTGCTGCTGGGCTGGGTGGGAGTGCTTGAATTCACATCCACCACCTTCAGTCCTTCTGGGCAGGAATTCATTCTCTGCTCCCAGCTTTTCCACAGCTAAACCTTAGAGTGGAGCAACAGTTTCAAAGCTTTTGTGCTGTCTGGTTAGCTGAATTTTTTTCTGTACATCTCTTCATCGCCATTTTCTTTTTCTCCAGTAAAATTAATGTAGTTGTGTGTCACAAACCCAAGATTAAAAGCTGCTCTGTCAGAGGCACAGATTTAGTTTTATCTTTTTCTTTAGTGGGGCTGTGTGCCTGTTTGTTTTGGAAGACAGTGCTGTCAGGAACAGCAGTGATATTTTAGCTTTTGTATGTTTCTTTTTACCAGCACCCAGTAACCCTGGAGAACTTACATGGAATCCTTTCCTCTGAATCTCGTGAGCTGCAGTGTTCTCTGGGCTCTTCTAGAAGCCTTCACAAGTTCTTTGTTGTTAAAACACTGCAGGAGAGCAGCATCTGCGGGAGTGTTGAGTTGTATCTCAGAATAATACAAATCCAGAGGACTGAAGTCCTATATTATGTACTCTACAAGGCTTGTGCTGAGCTGAATTTGCTTTATTTTACCATCTGAGGCCTTGTCTCAGCCCCAGCACAGGCCTGCACACGAGGAGGGGGCAGGCTGGCACGTCCTGCTGATTTTCCATGGGCTGAGCTGGTGAAAAGAGGATCTTGTTTCCCTCAGAAAGGCTCCCGTGGTTTGCCGAGGGTTCCCGATGCCCGCCTGCCCCGCGCAGTTGTCGCTGCTCCCTCGCTCTCCCTCTGCACAAGGGGTTTTGGAGCCCGTCCTCAAGGACAAAGGGATTTTGTTCTCCACAATGGATTCTTTGTGGGAGATGGGTTGGGATTGTTCTGCTGCTCAGTGGATTAAAATCTTGGATATTCTGTCCAGCTTGGCTGGAGGGGCTCAGTGTCTGTCATGTAGGAGACCATGAGGCTGCACATCAGGTAACAAAACCAGAGTGGAAATCCAACTTTTTCCTGTGTTTGTGGGGCCAAATGTGATTATTTTTTCTCATTTCACTGTGGTTTAGGAAGAGAATTTGGGCACTTGGATGCAAGTCCCAGGGATCCCCTTAGGATCTTGCACAGTGCCCTGAACAGTGACCCTGCTTTATTCCAGATCCATCCCAAAGGCACTACCCACCTGTGCGTCTTTTCCTGACATTTTAAATACATCTGCTTTTCTGTTCATATTTTAAAGCATTTCTATCCTCTCTTGAGGGCTGTTTTACCTTCCAGGTAGGGAATTTGGGGAGAAATAAAATGGGAATAAAAGAAACATTGCTGGAAAGTGCGATATCAGATTTCACAGCTCTTTTAGAGAGCTCGTTTTCTTGATGGCCCGAATTTTTCCACATGTAGTGAAGGAGAATAATGTGAGAAAAGGTGTTCAGAGCATGTTTATTTTAAACTGCAATAAAACCCTGTAGTACTTCTAAAAATAGGCTCCAGTTGAAGTAAGTGGAATATTTTTTTTTTTACCTTCACCTTTTGCTTCAAATTCTTGTGAAGGAAAGTGTGCACAATTTATTGGATTTACTTTTAATATCACTCCGTTGCAAGTGAACATCTCAGAATTCATGTTTGAAGCATGGTTGCTGTAGAACATCCTGACTGTGTTCATATCCACAAGGGACACTGAGCACCCAGAATTTAATTTGAGTTACAGGATCATATCCATTGAACATCAGCCATCGGAGCAGAGGGGGGGATTTAAACCTGAGTATCCACTAAGAGAAACAATATCCAGAAAAACCCAAAAACCAACCAACCAACCAACCAGAGGGAGGGGAACAAATATTTTTCTCTTCTGGGGGAATTATTCAAATCTGAACTTTCACAAATTGAATTTCTCTCTCTTTGCCATCACATCTCAATCCAGCTGTAAGTTAGGATTTAGTGCACTGAAATACTGCTTCATCCCCAGTCTTACAATTTCTTCTGCCGTGACCTTGGTGTGACTTTGATTTATTTTTGAAGTAGATGGCAGGGCTTCTGGCTTTGATTGTTTCAGCTGGTCTTTGATTAGTTTAGCTTTGCCATCTTTTATGTAACAAAGTCATTTAAGACTCTCAATCTTGGTGACCAAAAAAAGAACACCTAAATCTGAAACCGCCTTTAGTCTGGGAAACAACATCTTCAACATGTTGCCTTAATTATATTTCATTGACAAAAAAAAAATATTGATAATGCTTTTATATTTTCAGTAAAATCACATTATCACATGTGTCTTGTGCTGCCCAGTAAAGAGGAATGTCATGCTGGCTAAGCAAAAAAGAAAATGGAATTTACTGTTCTCTGCAGGAAGTGTAGATGATTCTTCTCCCTTTGTCTTCCTTTCTTCCCTCCTGTGTTTGGGATGCCCAAACTGCTGCCCTTGGCTGGACTCAGGAGCTGGGCTTAGCCCAGAGCTTGGTTCTTCTCTGAGCAAAGGCAAAATGATAATTGTGCTAATTTTTAATCCCTCATAACTGGCTTTGGATGGTTGAGGCAGGTTTTTCCTGTGAGAGCTGGCAGAAGGCTCCAAGGTTGCTCCTGCTCCTTGAGCACAAACCCATCCCCTGTCAGAGAAATCCTCCTCTGCCATCGATGTTAACAAGTATTGGGGACAGCCCTGGTGTTATTTATCTGGAGATCGGGGTAGTTTTAGCATTGACTACATCCAAATCTTGCCTGCCAGGTAATTGAAATCTCAATTTAGCCACAGTTTGCCTGAGTACAGGTACTCTGAGCAGAAAAAGCAACACTTTTTCCAGAGTTTTGTAAGGGTTACCTAAATGGGACATTACCTTAAGTGAGAGCTGCAAATTTATGAAGTAATCTCATGGTCTAAAGTTAGACCCAAGCCTGAGTTCATTGTTGGGCTGGAACTGCACACAGCCTCACTAGTCACAACTGTTGAGGTGTGAAAGCTGCAGTTTGACAGAGGAGAAATATTAGAGAGCTCTGCCAGACCACAGCATTAAAATTTATTCCACCCTGCTTTCTTTGTGGCAAGTCTGCTGCCCTTCTTCCTGTGCCATCAATTCTGGCCTCCTCACCAAGGAGACTCCCTCAGCTGGTACCTGGTGTTTTCAGGGGAATTTACCCTGAATTTTTCAGGGGAACTTTTCAGCCATTGTTGAAGTGTTCAGCAAAGATTTTTTTATTAATCTTACGTATTTGTGAAATAGTTTGTGGAATTGACACAATTCCCCAGCCAAGGCAGTTGATGAAGCAATGGTATTTTGTACAGCTTTGCTTTTACAGTGTGAGGAGAGAAAATTTCAGATGAGTAGTCAGATTTTCACACTCCCTATTACAAAGAGGGTCATGTTGGCTTGGGGGAGGCAAATTTGCCATTTTCTGCCTGTTGCACTGTAGCTTTTGGTACTTAATACAGCACTTTCAATACCTATTAAGTAGAAATCCTCTCTAAATTTGATTCACAATATATTTTTGGAAGGATCCTCCAGCGAGCCTGCTGCAGGCTGCTGCACCAAATTCTGGCTCCTTTGTGAGACTTCTGAAGGGAAGAGGAGGAAAGTGGGTGGAGGTGATTGAATGCAGAGGTCACTTATTTAATGTCCCTGCCTGCAGTGTGGAGCAGAACGTGTCCCTGCTTGGCAGGCAGGGGCAGCTAGAGGAGCCAGCACAGAGCAGTCACTTTAATCACTGTATTTTGGTTTTGGCCATGGCTTTTCTGGCGTACAAATCTCTGCACAGTGGTAGCCAGAGCTTGCTTCCAGGAGTGAGTGCTTTTCATATGTTTTGTAAACGGAGGAGAAGAGGCTTTTGCCAGTTTTTCTTCACATGTGTATGTAACTTTCTGGTTTCCTAAATTAGCTTTTTGTTATCATAGCAGAAAGTCAGTAAAATATGTGGCAGATAAAGGAATCACTAAGTTGGCTGCTGAAAGAAATCTATCAATTATAATAAAGAATATTTCCAAGATCTGGTTTCTTAGCAGCATGTTTTAATCAGGCTGTTGCCATTAATACCTAATTTTTTTGTTGTTCTTAAGTTTGCTGTTTTATTATGCTCTCCAGATAGGCCTGTTTAATGTACTCTAAAGGAAATACAGACTACTGTCACTCTGTTTACAATGGTTGGTCTGCTACTTCCCAGAACTAAGTCTTATTTAAGCTCATCTTAAATCATATCTTCTGTAGAAGCAACCCAGAAATAAAGTAGTGGTGCAGAGTGCTGGTTTTTGGAATAAGGGATTTTGTTTGTTTTTCTGAGTGGGGGTAGCAGAAGTGCTCAGCAACAATATAAATAATATAATTTGTAAATCTTCTTGGGATGTCTTTTTCATGGTGACCAAAGATCTCCCCCTGAGAATGGATTACTTTGTTGTCTTTGGTCAAGCAAGTGAGGCACATCTGCCTGGAAGTGCAACACTTGGCAGGTTGCTTGCAGCCTGTTTCACACAGATGTGATTTTAGGGGAATTGCCCAGTGCCTGGGCAGTCAGTCTGTACAGTGTGAGGTGCAATAACACCCAGAGCAGGCAGCTGGCAACATCTGCACAGGGACTCTGCTGCTGCATTGCAGTTCTCTGCTGATAACTTGTTTTGATGACTTGTTGAATTGAGTAATTTGTGGTGACTTCCCTGCTTGGTATTTGATATCTCAAATCATGTGATTATTTTTATTTTCTGCATGAATTGGAATTTTTATGCCATTTATCCCAATTTTTGTTGGCACATACTGACTTCTGTGTTTGCCATAGTGGAATAAAACATGCAATAGTTTGGAAATTTGTTCCAATCTTTGTTATTTAATCTCCTAAGGATTTTTAGAATGTAGCGGTAGAAAATAAAATAAATTTTATTTTACAGTATCTTTTTCACATCTGTATTGCTTTTGTGAAGATCTTGGCTTTTCAGTATATGCCATGAAAGTAAATTTTTGATCTTGAATCAATTCAGAAAACTGCCCTTGAAGATCTTTATGTACTGCTCAGTCCTGGGAATCTGGCCTTAAGAACATGAGGCAACTCCTGTCACTGATGGGAGTTTGTCTCTAGGTATTGGAAAAGGTAATTAAAGGTGTGATGCCCATTAATTAAAGTCTGTTTAATGCTCTTGCCCATGATTTTTTTAATTAATAGAGTGGCCTGAGGTCATAGTAATTCAATCCAAGACCTTAAAGGTAAGGACCTTGATGACAAAACACTACAACTGAAGAATTTTAAGTTTGGCTTTTTGTTGTTTTTTTTTTTCCTAAAAGTTAATAAACTTGTCAGGAATTCATTCTTGTGGATAAATCCATCTGTCAGATACAGAACAAAAACCAAGGTTTTTGGACCAGGACAGTGCCAGGATTTTCTTTCGAGGAGTTTTATTCTCACCTGCCTAAGGTCTGCCCCGTGTCAATCTTCATCTGGCAAGACAAAGCCTTTCATTTCTGGGTTGTAATTAATGCTCAGGTTTGTGCATTGACAGCAGCCAGCAGGAGGGAGGAAATTGGGAGGAGGGGTAGGACACGGCAGCCCTGCGTCGGTGCAGCCCATACCGAGGCACAGGAAGGAAGCTTGCTGCCAGAGTAGTGTATATTTTTTATTTTCCCCCAGTCTTTGGTGACTCCTGGAGCTCTCAGACAGATTTCAGACCCCTCTGGTGTCTCTGTGTCAAGGCACACTTGTAAAAACACGACTTTGCTGATGGGGACGTTCCGGTGGGGCTGCAGCCCCCGCTGACCGGAGAAAGGCAAACAGAGCTGGACATCCTCTGTTTACAGAGGGCTCTGAGGGGCTGGGAAGAGCCCTGCTGGCCTGACAAACATTGTGTTGAGTGGAAACACTTTCAGCCAGGCTCTTAAGTGGTTAAAATAAAGCACATTCCTGCTGACTGCATGGGCTGGTGTCAAGCGAGAGCAGAGCTGCTCTATAGGCAGACACTACGTCACGGTGTTATCTTTGTTTAGCTTGTCTGTGCTTTATCATGTTGCCCAACAGTTTTAATAAAAAAAGAGAAGGAGGAGGAGAAGAAAGGGGAAAAAAAAGAAAAAGAAAGACTAGTATGAATAGTTGTAAGTAGAAGTATCTGAAAGCAGCAGATCTGGAGTGCCTTCCACCAGCTGCTGGCTGAAACAAAGAGGAGCATTATGAGAGGCACAATAAATGTGTTTGCTATCTCTGCTCTCAGTTGCAGGGCAGACACAAGCCGTCACAGTAATGAATTTTGAAGCCTGGAGTTTGGACTTGGGGAATTTATAAAACACAGTTGTTTTATCAGAGTGTTGTCTTGCCAGCTGTGTGATGGGAGTCTGGTTTCCATGGAGTGTGGTCAGCTGGGGGAGACAAATCTAGTCCCTAAAACAGCATTTGGGACCATAGTCTCCTCTGTGGTTTCTCTCTCTCTGCTTTAAATTCACATTTGGTAAGGAGGAAAGTAGTGGGGAAGGAATTTTATTTAAATGAAGAGCAGTTTTAGACCTAATCAAATGTGCAGGCCCCATGAGAACTCATAGTGCTGTGCAAAACCAGTAGAGGAGTTTACATTTTATCCCTCTGAAGAGATTTTTCCTAGTTTCCTTGATTTTCCCTGTTTTCTAGACTCTTCTTGGAATTGTTCTCCTGCCTAGTGTGGGCAGGAGGGGCTGTACAAATTGAACTGTTCTGTCTGTTCTGTAAGAGCCTCTCACTGCTCCCACCTGTTCAAAGTTTGGTTAATTTGATTAATTGTGGTGCAGTGGTGCTGGTCAGATCCTGGTATGTTTAGCTGAAGTCTTGGTGTTCCCTGCATAATCAGGAAAATGCATTACCAAATTGGATAGGCTTTAATTAGAAACCCTTCCTTTGCTAAATTTCTTTAAAACAGGTTTCTTCCAGCATACAATAGCATTTTTGCCAGATTTTAAACTCAGTCTGAATGTTAAGATATAAATACTGTTGTTACCATATGTAGAAGAAACGAGGTTTTTAATTTCAAAATAAAAAAGTCCCACTTTGGTAACTGTATAGTATCAGATCCTGTTTGGGGAAAAAGGGCAAGTTTCTGATTTACTGAACTGAATAATGTCTAGAGATTTTGGGGGGTTTTGTGAACACCTGAGTTAGCTTTACGTGGGTATTTAAACTGCCCAGGCCACTGTTAGGAGTTGCTCAGGAGTCAGTAGGAGTTCGGTGCCCATGTGGAATTTGTAGTTGCTGTTGTGGAATTTTGTGTTGGAGTCCCCAGAAGTGATGGGAGACACTGCAGGGAGAAGAGTGATGGTGCATGGGTGGGAGAACACAACCTCCAGCCTCAGGTGCTGAAAGCTTTATCTTTTGGCATTGTGTTTAAATTATTCCTTTTCAAAGACAGGAGGGAGGGAGATTCCTCCTGGAGAGGAACTGGTGTGATGTGGTTTGCTTTCAAAGTTCAGAACATGAGCACTCTGTAGGTGGGGGTTTCTATTGGCAAAATACAAAGGAAAAACGCTCAAATTTACGGATCTGAAAGTAAATTCCAAGAGATGATGTGTTGATAAAAGCTTTTTTCGTGGCACTGGGGTGGTTGTGGGGGCTTCTCAATTAATGTTTGGTTGGAACAGGAGAGCTTTGGGTGTCTGTCCCAGAGCATTTGCAGCAGGGCACAGTTTTTGCTATTTAGAGCTGAGATGGAAAGTTCCTATTTAGATTTGGTGCCAGAGTCTTTAATAGAAATCATGGCTTGTGGTGTATTATAGGTCAGCGTATATTTGCTAGTTTATATTATGCTGACTAAATTGGCAGAATGCTTATTTTTACTGGTAAGCATTCAGGAGGTTTTCTCTTCACTCCTTTTTTTTTCCCCCCCAACAAAATGTTACTTGTCGTGTGTTGAATTAAGGCAGCATTTTATAAATCATCTGCCTCGGTGATGATGTGAAAATGTGTGGTGGCACACAAAGATTTCCATTGTCAGGTACCACAGGGCTCTACATGGAGTTAACTTAAGCCTAATTTTAGGTCTGGAAATTATGGCTGTGTAGAAAACAAAATGCTTCTGGCAGTGTAGGAAAAATACAAATTTTAAACTCTAGCAAAAGTGGCTGTTTCAGGGATATTACCAGAATAGGTAACCCTGGTTAATTTAGCTCTTCTCCAAGCCCCTGATGGAGCCCCAAAAGCATTTTTTTCACATTTTTAAATCCCTGTGAGGTCTAAATATGACCTGAGGATGTGAGTTCCAGTAAAGTCCATAGGTGGTGAGGTGCAGCACTGCACTTCAGGCTGTAGGAGCAGTGAGACATTGAATTGAGATGGGAAAATCTGTGGTCACACTTTAACGCCTGCTTAGCAACGATCTGTCCTGTGTTTGTGCACAGCCAACTGTGGCATTGCTGGAATTATTTATACACAGCTCCCATATGCTGGGAATGGCTTTTTCTGGGAGGTGTTAGATTATATAAAAACTTATCATCTACTCAGTCTGCCGCCAGTTGGAAATTAGCATTTCTGTGATTCCTCTGCTCAAGAATTGTGCTCTTTTATTCACGGGGCCAAATGTAGTTTTAAAGTATAGAGAAAGACATTTAAGGACATACTTAAAACTTGAATCAGCAAGTTCCAATTTCCCCCCCTAATTTTTCCCTTGCATAGTTATATAGCAGACAAGCTTGTTTTGGACAGCTTTTTATAAAGGGAATCATCTGAGAATCTGAACGTTTATTCAGTTTTAGATCTGGAATATTTGGCATTAACGTGAACTGTAGGCCTGGAATTTATAACCGCGACTGTAAGAAGAGGAACAAAGCTTTTATTTCCCTGTGAATAGTCATGGTTTGCAGAGTGAGGTAATCACAGCCCGGCGCTGGGATTGCAGCCGGCAAGGGGAGAGGAATCTGAGTGAAAAAGCTGATGGGGAATCTGAGTGAAAAAGCTGCTGCAAAGATGGGTTAGTTCAGCCATTGGGATCATCCAGGGTGAGGTACCCCTCTCCTGCTGCCTTTTCTCCCTGCTTGTTCCAGCATTAGGTGTGGTTTGGGATGCCTTGTCCATCCTACCACCGCATCACACGTGTGCACTTTGGGAAATGCTACTGGGGAGTTTCGGGGGATGTTCCTGGGGAATTCCGGGGGGCTTTGCTGCCTGCTCCCGAGGGGGTTGGTTGTGGCTGTTGTCCCCGCGGTGGTGACCCCGTGTCGTGTCTCCCCGGGCAGGTGAAGCGGCGCTGAGAGGGGAGCCCCGAATGCAGCCCCTGCAATCCCCTGCGCTCAGCAACCACCGCACGGGCCCGCCGCCCATCAGCCCCAGCAAGAGGAAGCTCAGCATGGACCAAGGGGACGAGGAGCTGGACTGTGAAAACGACCACGTCTCCAAAATGAGCCGCATGTTCAACCCTCATCTGTAAGTACCTCGCGTCTGTCCCCCGCGCGGAACTGAGCTAAAATCCTGTCCTGGCTCAAACTGTGCACTGGGGTTTTTTTCCCTTTTGTTCCAGCTCCAGTGTGGGAGACCTGCACAAGAGCCACCTCGATTAGATGGGTTTTCATGTTTTCTTTTGTTTTCGTACAGTGTGAAGTAACAGGAATTAGCTCAGCTTAACTATTTATAGCAAGCCATAGGTATTGGCCTTGCCATTTCTGCAGTATTGTTCCCTCGTTCTTTGTAGCCAGCTCCTTTCACTTCCCCCCATTCTGAGGCTCTCTGGCTGGGGGTGGGGAGGCAGCAGCAGCAGCAGCAGCAGGAGGAGGAGGAGGAGGAACACAAGTGCTTTGCATTTTTTCGAGGCCAGGAGCTCTGAGCCAGCTGCTTCCTGGGCTGCCTTGACAACTGGGCAAGCAGCAGTTGTTGCTCAACATTCCTGCTCTGACAGTCAGGTGTGGAATGTGCCGGCCAGGTAAGGCATTGGGCAATCAGCAGATGCCATTCCTGGGAATGCGAGCCTGGCTGGCACTGCTGGAGAATTCCTGTCATTCCTGCCTGGAGGAAGCGATGGATGGAGCTCCTGTGGCTGCTGCCTCAGCTCCTGCAGCCCCAGCATTCCGTGCATTCCACAGTCATGGGATGTGGACGGAGGGATTTATCCTCCCATAAATCACCAGCAGCCTTACTCACAGGCTGGGCCCGCAGTCTGCAGCCTTGGAATTTGTTACAAATCGGGAATCCAGCGCTGAAGTAATGCAAAACAATAAAAGCTCGTTTCTCATTTACAACATACCTCCTCCTCTCCCCGAAAAAATTAACTGTTTATAGCCTTTCTCTGGGGCCAGGAGGGCTTGGAAAGAACCCTTGGAAAGAACCGTGTGCTGCATTTCTGGATGCGTGACACAACTTGAGGAGATTTATGGCATTTTTGAAATGTTATGTAACTTTATGGGGGAAAAGTGTGATTTTTTTTTTTTTTTAGGCTCATTTTCTACTGATGAAATAAAACACAGCTGGCAGTTACGTGCATTATAACACTTTATATAGCGGAGGCCATAAAAATAATGAAGTCTGAACCAACAGACTCATGTGCAACCAGGGTTCAAAACTAAATGATGCAGGCAGTTATTTCATGTGATCCAATACCTATATGTCAGAGCTGTCTAATATTTTCCAGTGTGGCACATTTTTATGGTTTTTCTCAATAGATTCTTTCTGTGATTTCGTATATGAAGCAGGCATCTTTTCTTGTAAAAAAAAGCACTGGTTTTCTGCCCAGGGTTCATGTGACTTAATCTGTTGCAATTAAACCATCTGCTGCAGATGAATTGTAATCTAAAATAGCATCCATGAGGCCATCTCTTTTTCTCCTTTACTTTGTAAGTTTGATCTGGCCATACAAAAATATGCTTTCAACTGAATATTACAAAAACTCAAATATTTGTGATTCATCTGAAATAGCTGAATTTCTGTGTATTTCAGATATATCAGAAAAGTTCACAAACATTCTCTGAATTTTATTCTCATTTCCCTGCCACTGCCTCCAATGAAGTTACTTTTCGGACTGTTTTTCGTATTTTCCATCTTTTTCGGATTCCTACATTCTGGTTGGTAGAATTGAGTTACTCAAACCCTGTGGATCTGTCCTAAGAATTTTGGTTGGGAGATGGGAAGTGTGTTGTGGGAGCTTGGCTTGTTCACACTGAAGAAAATAAAAGTAGATTTGGGGAAAGAATTACTTCATGGAGCATGGTAATGGCAGCCATTGTAATGACTTGGAGGTTCTGGAAATTGACAGTGCTCAGTTTAGAAATGTAAATGTGTAAGAGATGTGGAGTGTGGAGATCAGGAGCACGGTGTCTGTGGTGACAGCAAAGACATTTCAGTGACTGGGACTGTAAAGATAAGTTTAAAGCTGTGTATTTTGAACTTTTCAGGGCCAAGTGCCCTGAAAGCACAGGATGAAAGTGTAGCTGATACAAAACTTGGGCACAGCTGGCAGAAGTCTTCATAACATCCAGCAGCAGCTCTTGTTCAGGCATTTGGGTATTTGTGATGGTGCTGGTGGAACTGGGAAGCAGTTGTGTATTCATTCTCTTTAACACCAGCATCTTGTGGCTGGAAGTGTAATTAAATAGGCCAACAATTGTGTGTTTGCTTCATTATAAGTGGTGGAACCTTTTCGTTAGCAATTTGATCTTAACTCTGAGGTTGCAGCACCCCACTGTGCTGCAGCGGGAATGAATCCATTGAAAGGCTTTGGATGTGTTATTAGAAATCCAGTTACGTCAGCTCTTTGTTTGGAAATGGAGTGCTTTGAGACATTCCCTGCTCAGGTGTAATTCCCTGAAGGATCATTTGTGAGCTCTACTTGGGTATGTTTACTTTTATTGTGGAAAAACACAACTATTGGAGTGCAGTCTCTGGAGGAGAGTGAATCAAATGCCCTGGCAAGCCTAGCAGGATCCTCAGATGTGTAAGGGAATTAATGTGCAAAGAACAATTTATCAAAGGTGCTTTTTCAAAGGAGAGAATTCTCAGTGTTAGGATAATAAAATACACTTGAGAGCTTGTGGATTAATAAAAAAAACACCAGCATGTGACACTGCCTCCCTTTCATATACTTTTATAACTTCTGTGTTTTTGTGGTGATAGAAGTCGTGAACACCCATAAACTCCTCGGCTGGGAAGAACAAGTACTTCCAAATTAAAATATAGTGGCAGGTAATATGGAATTCCCTTATTTGAATTTCACACTTTCTGGTGCGTCCCTCAGGTGTTTTACTTGAAGTGCACTCACTGAAGTTAAATCTTGCTGAAGTAAAAGGTGCTTTTGGCTTCGTGCTGCTCTGTGCAGGAGAAGGCAGCTTGTTTTGAGGTTCGGCTCGAGACATGGCTTTGTTTCCTTGTGAATTCACTACAGTCACCGTGGTTTACAGCAGAGTGATTGGGAATTAGGATTACATGAGAATTCTGTGCGGTGCAGGGGCGGGCGACTCCGTCCTGACCCCTCCGGAGAGCGCTTGGGGCAGCGGGGCAGCGCTGCCGCCCGAGCTCCCTCCTCTCCTCCCTTCCCTGGCTCCTTCCTTCCCGAGCTCCCTCCTTCCCTCTCTCCTTCTTTCCCTCCCTCCTTCCCTGGCTCCTTCTCTCTCTCCCTTCCTCCTTCCCGGGCCCCCTCCCTTTCTCCTTCCCTGTCTCCCTGCTGCTCTCGTTCCCCCCTCTCTTGCTCTCCTCCCTCTCTCCCGCTCTCCTCCCTCCCTTTCTCCTTCCCTGTCTCCCTGCTGCTCTCCTCCCGTGCTCCCTCCCTCCTTCCCGCTTTCCTCCCCGCTTCCCTACTCCTTCTCTTCCTCTTTCTTCCCTCCTTCCTCTCTCCATCTCCCCTCCCGGGTTCTTCTCCTCCCTGCAGGGCTCCCCCTTTCCCTCCCGGTTCTGTTCCCTCCCCCGCGTCTCTCTCCTCCCTCCCTCCCTCCCTCCCTCCCCGTTCCGCAGCCCTGGCACACAAAGGCCGCCTTGTCCCGGCCGCCCCTCCGCCCTAAGAGTCCCCAGCGCGGCCAGCGGGCACAGCGCTGCCCCTTCCAAAGAAATGTCCTTTGGAATTCAGCCGGGGACCATTATTTTTGTTCCCTTGTGCGGAGTACGTCACCCTGGGGGTTTGGGACCAGCGGGCTTGTGCGTGGAGAATTTCCCTCTCGTTTGGTTTGGGGTTATTAGGATTGTGATGGCAAATAATTTCTGTATAAAAATCTTCCTACAGCTAAATGTTTGTAGCTGTGAAGTCGAGAGAATATTTGTCTCTTGGCTTGTGTGATAAATAATTTGGCTTTTTCTTGTAATAAGAGGTCTGCACCTGAATAAGTTACTTTAATGTGTATTGTGTAAAATGATGTGTAGTTTCAAACTCTTCAAATTCTGGGCTGTCTTCAGTTTTGTTACACTGAAGAATGATGTCAGTCCCACCCAAAACACTCCTGATGCTGCCTTACACCACAAGTTTTTTACTGTGAATATCCAGTGGCATTTGTTCACTTTAATAACAATGTGATAGAAGTTAGTGAGTCATCCTTTAACAGAAAAAGTGTGCTGGAGGTTACCTGTATTTGAAGACGGTGGAGTAATTCAGGTTAGAACAGACCATTTCATCCATCCTCCTGCTCAGAGCAAGCTCAGCTGCAGCTTCAGTGAGTTTAGAGCTGCTCAGAGGGAGGAATTTTGAGATTTGAAATATTGAATACATAAAGTTGCTCGTTAGAGGGGGATTCTTGTCACTTTCCTCCTTAGCTTGGCTGAGAACGCAGGGTGGAAATGTTCTGCAGAAAATCAGGTCCCTGTTGTGGAGCAACGTGGCTCCAGCAGGGTTTGAAAAGATGCAGAACTGGCTCTCAGAGGTAGCCTGGCAGTTGTCAAGAGAAGCTCTTTGCTGCTCTTTGAGTTCCAAACTTCATGTAGTAGAGAGAAATATGTTTTCACTGACATTTTATTGTGAAAAATTGGAGTTGGGAAAAACCCCCAGCACAGGGTTGAGAACACCCAGTGTTTCTCATCTGCTGAGTGAAGCGTCTTCACCCAGTCCTTGGCACAAATGTGCCTTTGAAGGGTATTGGGGTTCACCTGAGACTCTCAAAGCAGTCCTGTTGGAGCTGAACTCCTCAGTGGAACTGAGGCAATGTGGCTCTTGTTGATTAAGTGGACAAAAGATCACAGAGCAGGTTTCAAACTGCTTTTCCTAATTTATTTTTTTTCCTTTTCTTGTCTGCGTTGCTTGAATGATGGAGTGAATCAGACATTTTCTTATTTCTTAATGGAGATCACACACTGCACAAAATTAAATTGTTTTCAAGAATTTATGTTAAATTGAACCTTCAGAGGCAGACTTGAAAGAGCCACCATGTCTGAGTTAATATTTAACAGAGAGTTCTGCAGTTCTTAGCCAAGGGGGAGTTTCAGAAAGCACTCCAGTCTGTTTTAGTTGAAGCACATGTGAAAAGTTTGTTAGGAACAGTTTCAGGGCTAAAAGCAATTTGATTGATAGCTTATCAGTACTTCACAAAAAGACCTATCTGTCAAAATTGGGGTAGATGTTGAGGTACTTGAAAAACTAGGCAGTGTTAGCTCAGGTGTCTCCTCCACTTGCAAACAGAAGGGGTTTGTTAGCCAGCTCCAGATTTCTGCTTTGATATCATGTTTTCCACTTTCATTTTCCATCTTTAGTGGAGGAGCATGACCCTTCCATGGTGTGGCAAGGTTCCAGGCTGCCTCTTAAGGGGAAAAGCCGTGTTGGTGTTGCACAGAGGGTTTGATCACCCACTTAGTGAAGGCATCCGGGGTCCTGTGTGCTCAGGGATGGAAAGGGAACCACAGAATCACAGAATATTCCCAGCTGGGAAGGAGCCACAGAGATCATCGAGCCCAGCTCTTGAGTGAATGGGGAATCCCTTGAGCCCTGGTGTTGGATTTTTACCCCAGGGTAAAAGCAAAATTTTACATTGTGTGAATTAACCTATATCCACGTGGGGTGAAATTCAGCACCAGTCCAAAAGCCAGAGATCTTAGAAAGAAGCAAGAAAAGAACCAGTAACCTTTGCAAACATACTCTGGATGTATATCCCATCCCATGGAAACAAAGGTTTAATCTCCCTTCTTTCTATTTAACCATTTTCCCAGATGTTTCCTGCAGTTTGACAGATGTGTCTTTTACTAGAAAGCTGTGCTCTTGAGAATGGGAATGTTATGGACACGGTTGCTATAGACAATGAGTGTGTGAGGGTAAGGTTTGGAATAAAACCTTACATTAATTTCTGCTTGAATCAGTAGTTTTGTTCCCCAGGCTGGCAGTGCTGATGCTGTGGGATGGCAGGCACAGCCTGGCAGGTTTAACTCCTTCCTACTGCATTTGCCAGGTGCTGGCAGGCTGCTGGAATTCCCAAACAGTGATCTGGGGGAGGAAGCTGAGGGATCCCAGGGAATCCTTGAGCTACAGGGCTGGGGGTTGTGGGATGCCTCGAGGCTGGGCTGGGGCTGGCTTGGTTTAAGGTTTATCCTGAAGAAAGAGGAGGGGAATAAAAAGGCTTTGCTGCCATTGGGGTCTGGAGGGTTTGATCCCAGTGATGGGGTCGCTTTCCCAGTGGGAATTTTGCAGAAATGGGTGGATCCTGGTGTGGATGAATCCCCGAGTGGGTTGGTCCCACTGTAGATGGACCCTGTGTGGGTGGGTTACAGAACCACAGAATATTCTGAGTTGGAAATGACCCACAAGGATCAGCAAGTCCAGTTCTGCAGTGAACAGCCCGTATGGGGATTGAACCCACAGTTGTGCTGGTGTGAGGTGTGGATGGATCCCATGGAGATGGATCCCATGTGGATGGCTCCCAGTGAACCATGTGGACATGACTGATGTTCTGCTGCCCAAATGAGGCTTCATAAACCTTTTGTCATGTTTTTAATCAGTAACTGGAATAATTCACAAGCCAGTACCTTCAAAAGGCAGTAAGCAAAATCCTCAAACATCTTTGCTTGTGATTTGCTGTTCTAATTAAGTCTCCCCTAAACCAGAAGCTGCTGTGAGAGGAGACTGTTGATTGCAGAGTGTGGGGTGCCTGAGCTGCAGAAATGCCCTCCAAACACTCTGCTGCTGCTGGGGTCCATTTGGTAACCAGCTTTTCAAGGAAATATTTTACTATATTGGTCTGAATATTGGTTGTGCAATATACAATGAAACTGTTACTGTTTTTATAGTGCTTCTAGAGTTTTCGGTAATTCAGATTTTATTAGCAATTACAAACAGTTTCAATAAACTTTTAATGAAATGTTTATTCCTTCTTTAAAACAGCCTGTGAAAAAAGTCTTATTTCTTAAAACCAGTTGTTTAAACACTGCTCTTGGTCTAAAGGCCTAAAGAGCCTGGGGTTTTTTTTGAGAATTTTTGAAATTCTGGAAGTGAAGTGAAATGTCTGGAAGTGAATTATTGTAGTTTCTCAGCTTTTCCTGCTTCCCCTCAGCTAATGTTACAGTGTGGATCTGATGGATAGAGACCATAATTTGTAAATTTTAAGGATCCCAGGCCCTTTTCCCTGTTTCTCATTAGACCCAGTGAAGCTGGAAGGGAAGACTGTGTAGTCCCATTTTTTCCTGATGATTTGGCACAGTTAATTCCAGCGCTGTGACCTTATTTTCAGAGGCTGGTTTATGTTGTTAAAGCTCTTACCCAATAAACTGGCCATGCTTGTGCTATTGATATCTTTTACTTCCCTTACTATCTATTTGAAGAAAGTTATTAATCTGCTCCTCTGCAGCAAAATTCAACCTGATGCAGTTTTTTAGGTGATGGAGCTAGGGAAAACCCCACAGATCTGTGAGAATTTGGGGTTCATGGCCTGATTTAAGCTGGTACCAACTTCTACAAAAACAGTTCCATGACAAGCATTGAGTGATGATCAAAAGTACTTTTTCCAAATTAAAAAAAAAAGTAAAAAATATTGTAAGGAACAACCCAGTGAATCCTGGGAGAGAACGTAACTGGCATTTTGTATTTCCTTTAACCCTCCTGCCAGGTTTCACCACTGAGGCTGAACAGCAGCAGGTTTTCCCAGAGCCTGGAGTGTCCTGGCAGTGCTGAGTGCCCCTGGCTGATGCTGGTGCCCTGGGACATGACCCACTGCTGTATTTGATGTGCAGCCTTTCCCCTGACACTGGCCCAGGCTGTTCTCTGGGTGATCATAAATAGTTTTTACGGTATTTTCCAGTGACTGGGCATAAAAGGCTCGTTGCATGTGCCAAGTTTGCCTTCAAAAGGAATTATGAAAGCTGTACATGACCCCTCTGATGGATGGGTAGAGTGCAGGAGGAAATGTGTGCCAGAGGTGTTTAGGTGGGCACAGATGAATCCCTTCACAGACTCTGTCCCTCTGACCCCTCTGACCTTGGAGATGTTTCCATTAAAGCCTTCCTGCTTTTTCCCTACACTCAGGTTTTCCTTCCTGCGTGTTCGAAATTTGGAGTGTCTCTTTTATCTCATGTTTTTATCGTTTGCCCTCCTGGAAGTTCTCCCCTTCAAGCATGCAAAGTGCCTTAAGCACTTGAAGCAACTCAGAGTTCTGCAGAGGATAGTTTCAATTACCCTTCCAGCAGTGATTTGCTGTTGTGGATCCCATGCTGTTCCTCCCAGTGCCTGCAGTGTCCTGCCTTGCTCCACTCCCTCTGCTTCACCAGCTCTGTTTCACTGCCTCATACCTCAAAACACCAGGCACTGTGGTGGCTTCTGCAGAGTTCACTTTGGAGCTCCAAAGGAGACCTGAGTTCTGGGCTGGACTGGCAGCTGTAGGATGGAGTTTCTGGCAGGCTTTGATGAGTCTGAGTTTTGCAGAAACTGCCATCCAAACAAAGGCTCTCCAGAGTGCAGCAGCAGCATCTCCCAAGGACACACCACATCTTGTGCAGGGCCTTTCTCAGCTTCCCAAACACTCACATCTTCTGTCTTCTGTCATTTGCTTTTCCCAGCTGGCAGAAATCATCCTTCCATGCAGCATTTTTCTAGTGTGGGGTGCAGGATTTTCCAGAGGCAACTGGAGCTACTGCTGTTCTTTGAAGAGAGTTCTGGAGAGGGGGCTGAATCAGATAAATCCCCAAGAGTTGGTTACTTGTCCTGTCTCCTTTCCAAAAACTGCTCTGCTGGGACAGGCAGGAGCTGGAACAAAGAAGCCAGAGATGCACTGGTGCAGGTTAGAGGATCAAAAGGTTTCCCCCCTTTGGATTGATGGGCCAAAAACTTTCTGTCCTCAATCCTTGAAAAGTAAGTTGGATCTGATGGGGGGGCGGGGCTCAGCTGCTGGTTCCCACCTAGTAAGAGTTAAACAAAACTTTGAAGAAGTTTTCTTCTCCAGAAATCACTGTGCGTTTTAGGAATTTTTCTGTGATTGCTGCAATATTAATCTATACCTAGACACTTGTTGTGGTAACATTGAAATCTGGAGCTTTCTCTTGTTCTAGCTCCACTTTTTGAACCATTCATGATTTTTAAAATTTTCTTCACAGGCTAAATTATGTTAAAGCTACCTCAGCAGAATTAATGACATCAGTTACCATTTCAGAAATTTCCTGGATATTTATTCTAAGTTAAATTTCTGTTGTTTGTGTCTCAGGAATGGCTTCACATAAAGGCTCTTCGAAAAATGATGAAAATTAAGAATTAGACATCAAGTGTGCCAGGCAAAAGAGAACCTAAACAT
Organism: Trochalopteron elliotii; assembly: GCA_024734555.1. Classification (NCBI taxonomy): domain Eukaryota; kingdom Metazoa; phylum Chordata; class Aves; order Passeriformes; family Leiothrichidae; genus Trochalopteron; species Trochalopteron elliotii. The sequence continues at coordinate 393,594 of JANPWX010000268.1, forward strand.
AGGAGTTGGAGTAGGTTTGGAGTAGGAATATGTTTGGAGCTGAGCAAGTGCAGAACAGAGAGATTAGTGAATCATTTTCTTCCCCTTTTTAAAAAAATTGAGTTACAGGTAACCTGTTGCAGCGAGTAACTTTGTCATTGTTTCTGCATTGTATTTGTACACACGTTCCAACAGTGAGAGAACTTTTAATTTAATAAATCGCTTATAAAACAACCAGTGCTGCCTTCTAAAACCATCCTTTGAGTGTTGGAGCAAAGATGGGCAATCATTAAAAAAGAATCCTGTGAGAAAAACTAGTAGGATCTGAGATTGTGTTAATTGATTTTACTGTACATTAGATTTAGATTTCAGTTTTGTGGCTTTGGCTTTGGACTGAGGTCTTACATCATGCACCTCTCTTGCATTCTCTCATACTTGTGAATATGAAAGCTTCAGGAAGGGAAATTCGTCTGTATCTAAATATTTGTGCTTGGTGCAGGCTGTAATGGGACACTCCTTTGTGCATTTCACAGCTTATTATTGATTTCTGTCTTTGCTCTGAAATCTGTTCTCCTGGTTGATTCCATTTGCAAGTAACTGTCCGGTCCAGGGTTTATCTCTGAAAATCCTGTTTTGCTGAGGATAAATATAGAAAGTCTGGCTTGTGTTTGTTTATATGTGAGATTATCCCATTTCTTTTTAGTGTTTGTTCAGTGGTTTAGACTTAAGTGTCTTTCCTTTGAGGGAGGGTGTTCATTTTGTTTCTCAGGAAAGCATATCTGGTTCTGTGGCAGGAGTGATTCCTGCAAAACACAAGGATCCCTGCAAGTTTTGGGATGGGGTGCTGGGCCAGAAAAGGAAAAGACTGCTCAAAAGAACTGGGAAGCACAAAGCTGATAAAGTGGGATGGAATGGCATGTGTATTTAGATGACAGCCATTCAAGAAGGCATTGGGCTACTTGGAGTATTTTTTCATGTTCTGAATACTTCATATAATTGGCTGACAGAACAAATTGCTGCTGCTTTCAGGTTTTGTTGGGGTTTTTGTTTGCTTGTGTTTTTTTAGTGAATTTGTATTGCTTAAAAATTCTGAATAAAGGAACGCTTAAGGATTTTTCCCTCTGGATATATATAACCTTATTTTGAAATACCACTTTGAATTATAGTTTTCCTACCTCACAGTAACAGAATTAATGTGTGCAAGTAGAGCCTTTTGCAGGAAATGATGCTCATCATGTGGAGCAGATATTCTGTATCAGTGGTTTAGAAAGCCTTTAACAGAAGCAGCTGCCCTCTTTCAGACTTTGTGAATAAAGGCAGTATAAGATCTTCAGAAAACAGATACAAAGATGCTGAAAATGTTCAAATCATACCGGAATTAGGTTGCAGGAATAAAGTTTGCTCTTAAGCAATGCATTGTGTGTGTGTGAAGAAAAGGGGGTGGTTGTTCTTTGTGCGAGTGAAACTCCTCTGGAGCTTCCATTTCAAGCCAGGGCTCGGGTTCTGCCAAAGGGAGTGAGAAGCGTCTGTGATTTCTTGCCTTGGAGGTACAGTAATGCTTTTGGCAGCGTTCCTGCGGGCTCTGCAGGCTGGAAGTGAGTGCAGGCAGCGCTGTCCCCTTCGTGGGCCTCTTTTTTCCCTTTTCCTGCAGCAGCTGGCAGAGGCCTCCTGTTGCTGTGGGCCGGGTGTGAATTCCCCCCTGGCGGTGCCAGCCAGCAGAACAGCCTCGGGGAAAGGTTCTGCTGCACAAAACGCTGGGAACAGAGGAGTTTAAGTGGAATTTATCCACCTCGGAGCTGCTCTGAGCAGGGCTGGGACGCCAGCATGGGGGTGGCTTTGGTGACAGTCACCCCAGCACACGATGCTTGGTAAGTGCTCTGGTTCACTGGGGAGCAGCTGGAAAGTCGTGGCTGGGTTTTAAGGATTGCAGAAATTTACTGGAGGTTGGGATCGTGTCTAATTTTGCTAAAATAAAGCTGGAAGGAGCTGGGGATATCTGTGTTAGCAGGGAATGGGGGTGGTGGGCATGGATCCCTGGGCCTGGCTCTGCTCTGGGCTCACCCATGGGAATTGCTGCATTTTCAGCACTGGAATTGCACTGGCATCTCCCCCACTGCTCATGGACTCAGGGTTGGTAAAATTTGATTTTTAAGACAAACTGAAGCCCAGGGATGGCAAAGCTGTTTGGACAGCTGGATTTGTTTGTAGTATATATTTTTAAGTTCTTTTTCAAGCTTGGTCAGAAACCCTTCTTTGTGATTTTGGGCCCTTATGTTTGACTTGAGGGATGCATCTCTGAACTTGTCCAGAGTGTGTGGAATGTTTGAACTTATGGACTTCAGTGAAATATAATTATTTTCACACACTTCTCTTCTGATTGCCCCTTCAGATAAAATCTTTAATAGCAAAACAAGAATCATCCTCATCACGATAATAATAACAACAACAGATTTTCCATAGCAAATTATTTTTAAGTGACGCTCTAAATGATAAATTACTTAATAACATGAAATTGATGAATGCCCTATAAATAATCTTACAGTTGTCTGACAGATTTGTAGGATTTGCTATTTATGTGTGAACGGGAGGGACTCACAAATGCTGCTGTATTTTCACGACAGCAGAGCTTTCATGGTACTGTCCTACACGGTGCTGGAACATTTCCAGAAGAAATATTATCTGATGTGGAAGTAGAAGTTTCAGGTGTTTTCCATTTTTTGCAGAGATTATATGAGTTGAAGGTGGATGAATTGAGGAGAGGATTTTTAAGGAGTGGATTATAACTAGTTCCCTGCCCGGAAGAGGAGTTGTTCTAATTTAGGAAGAGGGAATTATTTGCCTACAGAAAGGCTTGGGGTGTGGTCTGCTGAGATTGCTGAGATAACTCAATAATTTTAGGTATCTTTAGGGAAGGTCTGCCTGCTGGGCTTGTTCCTGGAGACAAATTGATCCCACTGTCCGATTTCTTTGTCTCTTATTCCAAAAGTCTTCAGGGAAATTTTTTGATGGGTTTTTCTGTATTATAATTTTTGTTAGGATCGGGTTTTTGTTTGGGTTTTGTTGTTGTTGTTGTTGGTTATGTGGTTTTTTTGGCAGAAAAACTGCCAGTTCAGCAATATTTATGTCTCTGACTCTTCATTTAAAGTGAGGATGAGTGAAATAAGTGCTGTTGTGTAAAATGGAAAATTTATTTTGCCTGGGAATTTCAGTAAGTTTGTTCATCCATGGTCACTTGACAGCCCCACCCCCTCAGTGAATACAGCACTAAGTTGTTGAAAAATAAGTTCTAAGACAAAAAACCCCAAGCAACTGGTGTAGTAGGTACATGTTTTATTTCATTTCATAAGCATTTTTTGGGGAGCAAACAAAATTTTTTGAAAATCAGCTTGTGCTTACTAAAACAAAACAGGATAATTTTGAATAGAGATTCTGGGGTTTTTTTTGAGGCAGTGAAAAGTAGGAATCTCCTGGAGCTGTTGGTGGTTTTGCAGCTTCCAAACTGTAATTTTAATTGTAGTAGCCCAGCTAATATTTAGTTGAAAAGTGAGAATTTGGCTTGCAGCCACCAGAGGTTCTGCACTGCAGCAGCAAGAAGGAGCATTTGCTGAACAGTGATTTTAGCCGTGGTTTTGGAGTTGCTGTTTCCCAGGATATCCCAGGCTTTGTCCAGGCTGTGTGTGAGGTTCCTGCCTGCCTGCTCATGGCTGGGGTGTGATCATTTCCATGCTGTAATCCAAGAGGAGCTACTGTGTGTTAAATACAGAGCCCCTTGTGCTGCCATTAACTCACATTTGCATCAGTCATTAGCTCAGAGCGCTGCAGTTCCAAACTTCCTGCAACTGCATTCTCCTGGAATTGAGCTGAGACAGTGATTCCTGGGGATTGTGAGCTGCTGGTCAAATCCAGCCTGGAAAATGGGCTGAGAGAACACACAGGACCAGCTGTGAAACCTCCAGGGTTGGATTTTACGGTGGATTCTCCTAATCTGCAGCTGCTAATTTGTAATTAGTGAAAAGGGCCAAGGGGATGCAAAGGGTTACAGATTGTATTGTTGTGCTCTTGGCTCTTCCCTCCCCAGGCTGCCAGGGGAATTTGGCACAGAGTCCCTGTGTCCTGAGCTTCCCAAGTCACTGGTTGCCTGGCATCGTGTTAACCCAACTTCTACCATGAAAAATGAGCTGAGATTTGATTCAGCAGCAATAATTTCTCTCCAGCCAAGTGACTCTTGAGCAAGCTGAGGAATTGCACTGAGGAATTGTGAGTGGTTCAGCCAAGGTGCTGTTCCTGAATGCAGCAGAGATCTGGATCCTCATCTTCAGAAAGGAGGGGACTTCTAGCTCTTACCCATCAGGGGCTACAAAGATGACAAAGATACAAGTTTTATTTGAGGAAAGTATTACTGGAATAAAAGGTTGATGAAGAGATGAACTTGGGAGTGGCATGAAGATGATGAGAGGGGAGCAATGGCTTTGTCTCTCTCTTTATTCAAAAGTCAGGGCTAGAGCAATCCAAGCCATTGGATTTTAAGTTGAAAAGAAACAAAAAGAGCCTTTGAAGAAAAGCTACTTTAAAAAGTTTGTAGTTCAAAGCCTGCAGTCCATGACCGGGGGATGTTGAGGCTGAAGGATTTAGGGCTGGGCAGGATCCCCATGGGATATCTCCACACCCCGTGTGGGTGTTTGAGGGGCTCCTTATTTCCCTCTGTTGGCAGAACTTTCTTCCCTCAGCCTTGCTTGTGGAGAGACTTCGTCAGACATTGAAATAAGAAGTGACTTTTTGAACTTGTAACTTACTTCAGCATTGAATATTGATTCCCTTTCTGCCTCTGCCTTTCATCAGAGCATTTTTAAAGATTTCTCCTTGCATATTAATTTGCCGTGACAGGCTTTAAAAAACGGGGGAGAAACTACCTTGCATTTCACACACTTACAGGACACGGAGAGTGTTTCAGTGGTACTCAAGAATGGTCCAAAGACAGGTTGTTATTTTTATTTTCCATAGAACCAGTGGTCTCCTCTGGTGCTTTTGCAGCTGGAATTTGCTGTTCCCCACTGCAGTGTGTGAGCTCTTCCAGCACTGCTGACTGCAGGCTGCTGGGGATGCCCATGTTCACTGGTGGTCAGGGAAGTGCTTTTCCCTTCAGTCACTGGTTTGCTTTTAACGACAATGCTGTTGCAGTATGGAAATTGAAATCCCTCATCCACAGATACAAACTCAGCTTTCTTTTCATTGCCCGGCATGATGGGCTCATTATGTGAGCACATCTACAGGGATTTACTCTTCAGGAGTAGCTGGAAATAATTCTTTCAAAAGAGCAGTTAAAAAATTATTCCTAGATAAGTGCAGTGTAGTTTGCTTTTCCTTCATTTTCTCCTCTGAAAATTTTGCTTCCTTCCTTGATCCCCTGCATTTTTGCTGATATCAGCCATACGTTTTCAGTAAAAAACTTTCCTTGGGCTTCAGTGATGCTTAGAGAATACTGCAGTGTTAGATGGTGTGGGATTAATAGTATGGTAAAGAGGAGGAGCGTGATGTTTAAAAAAGTTGTTTCTTGGTGCATCTAGATGAGCATCTGAAGAAATTCTAGGCTGAAGAGAAACGTTGGTTGGCAAAGCTGGCAGATACGGGGGGTTGCCTTCTCTTGGGATATCCCACGGGGGGATTCCACCTGGAAGAGTGAATTCCTCACGGGGCTGATGGAATGCTGCGTGTCTCAGGACAAACCTGCAAGCACACTAACCCCTTCTCCCTGTTTCCCTCCCTGCCAGAACCAAGCCTGCCAACGGGGATTACCACAAGGAGCCGCGGGAGCGGAGCCGCAGCCCCATCGAGCGGGCGGCCGCCCCCACCATGAGCCTCCACGCCAACCACATGTACTCCTCCATCCCCAGCCTGAGCATGGAGCAGCCCCTAGCACTGACCAAAAACAGCCTGGATGCAGCCAGGACAGTGGGCATCTCCCCCAGCCTCAGCAGCGTGGAGCGGCAGCAGGTATGGCAGCATCACACCTGGGGCACGGGGAGGGCTCCTGCCTGTACACGCAGCCTGCACACACAGCCTGCACACACAGCCTGGAGGACCTGCACACACAGCCTGCCCACACAGCCTGGAGGACCTGCCCACACAGCCTGCAGGACCTGCCCACACAGCCTGCAGGACCTGCACACACCAGCCTGCACACACAGCCTGCAGGAGCTGCAGCAGGGCATGGGGAGGGCTCCTGGCTGCACACACAGCCTGCAGGAGCTGCAGTGGGGAGAACAGGCAGGATGGGCTTTAGAATGCACTCTGAATGTCACAGCTGGCTGTGATATTCATTGGGACATTCCCAAGCTTGGGAATGCATGGGTTTTATTTGGGAATGTGTTGGATATGGGAATGTGTGAGTTGTATTTAGGAATCCATGGGCTGTATTTAGGAATGTGTGTATTGGATATGGGGATGCATGAGTTGTATTTAGGAATGCATGGGTTATATTTGGGAATACATGTGTTTTATTTAGGAATACCTGTGCTTTAAGTGGGAATTCAGAGTGTGGTTCAGGCAGGCAGGCTCCAGCACCTGCCAGGCAATGCCTGGGGGCACCCCCTGTGCCCCTCCTGGTGCTCCCTGTGTGCTCCCCTCCCCTCTGTCCCAGCTCTCTCCACCCTCAAGAAGGGGTACAGCACACAAGGGAAAATTTGACACTGAATGATCTTAGTTGTTTTAGCCAGCCAAAAGCATTTGCTGTGTTGCTTAGAGCAATGTTGTATCACTCATTCCCTTTTCCTAAAGCCAGGCCATTATTTTTGATTATTTTATGCCCTATTTCCATGTGCTGGAGTGGTTGTTCAGGTTTTTTTGTTGGTTTGCCATCTTGCACATGGCATTTGTTTTGCTGCAGAAATGCTGAAGCTGAGCCATTTCTGTAGGCAAGAACAGTTTTCTTATGTGTCAGACTCACTTTTATCCCTCCTACAAGTGGAGAGACAAAGCAAGAGAATTGAGCTGTGATGAGCTGCAGCACTGAGAAAATAAACTGGATGTTCCCAAGCTCTTCCTTCCCTGGATCCCTCTCTTCTATTCTCTTGGACATTTTCAACCAGATTACAATAATTCTTCTTGGGAAAATAGGATCTTGAGGCTTCAAGGGTAGAAATCATACAATACAAAACAAAAGGTGTACTTAAAAAAAGAAATCCTAGTTTGGTGATTCCTTGTTTTGGGGTTGGATTTTTTAATCTTAACATGTGGAATGAGATTTCATCTTACTCTTGTTTCTAATAAAACAGGTAGGAGAAAAATACCTTATTTGCAACAGGACAAGGTTATTTAGCTGTTGTAGTTAGTGATTGGTACTAAATTCTCAGTTTATATCTCAATATTTTTATATAAGTTTCTATATTCTGTACACACACAGGCCATAGCAGAGGATTCTGAAAGGTGCATTACTGAGTTCTTTAAGGTGTTGGCATGTGAATTTCTGAGATACTGTTACCTGTCTCTCTCTACTTCGCACCTCCTGCATGTCCAAAATACTCTTCTGAAGAGAATTAAATACAAGCCTTTCTCAAAAACCACTTCAGAGAGGCACAGAATCCTGGCCCATATGGAAAATAATTACTCCCACATGTGAACTGCTTACAGAAAAATCAAATAATTCTTCTGTTTTTCTTTATTTACTTTTTTTACTTTGCTGCCAGTGCAGTAAGATGTAAATAACCTCATTGCTGTTTTGTCCTGGCAAAAATTGTGTTAGACTTCCCTGGAAAGCTCAGCTCTTTTACTTTACTGGCCTTGCTCTTATTCTGCCTGGAGTAGCACCAAAGAAGGGAAATTCCCTCCTTTCTCACTCACCTTGTGTGGGGATAGGTGATTGTTTTTGTGAGTAAAATTTTGTAAAATGGTCAAGAAATTAAATTACATCAATTCTATTAATCTTTTGAACACTTACTGCTTAATTTGCATTGAGTATAATGGACTCCTTGCATCATCAGATGTATGGAATTTATTCCAGTACCTGTGTTATTTCCCTTCAGGCATCTGGTGAAAACGGGACATTTCTTTTCCCAGGGCCTTGTGTAAATTTCCATAGTAAACATCTGTGAAAATACATTTAAAGTATAGATGGTAGAGTTCTGATGTAATGTAGCTGTGAATAGACATTTTGGGGAATTTGCATGTGATGTTAATTAAGTATGAAGTATAAATTAATTCACCTGCTGGAAAGGCAGGTGAATTCCAGCAGGAAAGGATTTGTGCTCTAGACTGGCTCAGACTTCTTCATATTTATTGTACATCCCATGGGACTAGGGTGCACTGTGAAATACAGAGGTAGGGCTGGGAAAACTCAACTCCTGCACAAAAATTAGAACACCAAGACAACAAATACCTGGAAATCTGCAAACTCCTTCTGTGTGTGGCCACAGAATGAAACAAACATTTAATGTTTTGGCATTTAGTGCTGCATGTGGAACTCAGTGAAGTTGACACAATCAGTGGAAAATCACTTCAGAGATTTGCTTTCACACTGCCCTTTTTCTGTTCACTGAAACACCAAGAACCTCTATGGAAATGTAATGTGGATTGTTATTTTTAATTAGAGAAACAGCTGAATATTGGGAGGTTTAATATGAATTGGATCACTTATGGGTTTAATTGCTGGGGCTGTGAAGTTGACACAATCAGTGGAAAATCACTTATAAGAGCTGCTTTCACGTTGCTCTTTTTCTGTTCACTAAAATAACAAGAACCTCTGTGGAAATGCAGTGTGGATTGTTATTTTTAGCCAAAGAAACAGCTGAATATTTGGGGGGTTTAATATGAATTGGATAGTTTATAGGTTTAATTGCCATTAACAGCCACAGGGATGTGAAGTTGCAACAATCAGTGGAAAGATCACTTTTAATATTTGCTTTCACACCGCCCTTTTTCTGTTCGCTTACATAAGAACTGCTGTGGATTTTTATTTTTAGCCAAAGAAACAGTTGAATTTCAGGGGGTTAATCTGAAGTGGGTTTAATTGAGTGTGCCCCTGTGCTTGTGTCCCCTGCAGAACCGTCCCTCTGTGATCACCTGTGCTTCTGCCAACAACCGCAACTGCAACCTGTCCCACTGCCCCATCGCCCACAGCGCCTGCTCCGGGGCTGCCTACAGGAGACCCTCCAGCTGTAAGTGCCCCCAAACTGCCCTCCCTGGCCTCCCACCACAGCACAGGGCTCTCCACACTGACAGGGGGAAAAGAAGGTGGATAACGAGCACCTCTTTGTCTCCTGTGCCACAGCAGAATGTGGTATAACGCCAGAGGTGTTCTTCTTGTTTTGAAAAGCTGATTTAAAAAAACAAAAACAAAAACAAAACAAGCACCCCATACAGACAAATAAGTCATTATGTTTATTTTAGTTCAGCTGACAAACAGCAGGCAGGGCCAGCAGATCCCCCCACGCTCTTACTTTAGGAGCTGTAGTTTCCCCTGCTCTCTCAATAGCCAGGAGACTCTTGTGATTCAGCTGCAGTCGCAGAAATCTTTCCTGCAGCCACAAACACCCTTCCAAAGCCTGTACCCTCCACCCTGCTCTGCATGGATAACACAAAAACCTTTGCAGGGCAGTTGCTACAGCAACCCAAGCAAGGAGCTTTAGCTTTCTGCCTTCTGTGCAGTTAGTAGTGGTCATGAAATGTGCTCAGGCAGACCTTGCTGGGAAAGCTGGGCTCTTTCTGTTCACTCTCACTGCGCAGAAAGCACAGGGCAAGCTCAGCCCTTTCCTTGCAAATCCTTCAACCTGCTGGGGCAGAGCTGTAACTTTGCCAAAAGCTCAGGGCAGTGGGGCTCCAGCAGCCAGGAGGTGTCCATGAAAATACCAGCATGGTGTAGGGAGCAACCTAAAGCCCACAGCAGGGTCATTATTAATATTTCATTATTAATAGTATTTTTAAAATTATTTTTATAAAGATCAGTATACTGTTGATAACTAGAATTGGGAGGTGAAGGACACCCTTTGACTCTTGGAGAAATCAATCATTGGGGATCTCAGATGTTTCAAGTTTTCTCACAAACTGGTGCTACTGGTCCCAGGAGAGCTGCCCCAGTGGGGGCTTGATGTTTCCAAAAAAGATTTGTTTCCGGTCAGGTGAAGAGGTGTCTGTGCATGACCCTCATGTTTATTTTAGGATCAGTCAAGAATAGCTTTGGGATCAAGCAGGGGGCTGTGTCATGGATCCCAACAGTTCCAGGTATTTTTGGAAAGACAGTTCTTACTAAGACACACAAACACTGATTGTAAATTGTAAAACTGCAATGCTCCTATATTTAGTCTGAGGAATTACTACAGTTCTTGTTCAAAATCTGTCGTCAAGGCTCTTGTAGTAGTCTTACAGCACTTACGGCAGTGCTCATGATTCATTTAGTCCTGAGTGCTCCCAGCACAAGTGTGTGGAGTAAGATGAAAGGCTGAGCTCAGCTTTTGGCATGCTGCAGTTTAGGATGAGGCCTCCTCACACCTGACTGCTATCAGCAGGCTTGGGAGCTGATTTTAAACAACTCTTTATATCATTAATTCCATTTAAGCCTAGATATAAGTTCTGTGTGATTGTTTTGGGAGAAGGTTTCCATAGAATTGGAGCTGGAGCTGTTAGTTGCCTGAGGGAGAAACACAATTAGATATAAACGCTCACCTGTTCCAGGTCACAGAAATGCAAAAATACTTAATTCCAGTTGGGTTTTTTTTTTTCGTTTTAACTCCTTCCTTCCCTCCTTCTTGCCCAACCCTTTCACTCACAGGTCTGTAAGGGTGTGAGGGAGGCCATCTTTGTGACAGGGACTTGCAGTGACAGGAACTTGCAGTGACAGGGACTTGCAGTGAAAGAGCCTTAAGCTACAGGGGAGATGCTTTGGGGGCTGGAGCCCCTCTGCTCTGGAGACAGGCTAGGAGAGATGGGGGGTGGTGTTCAGCCTGGAGAGGAGAAGGCCCTGGGGAGAACTAGGAGCCCCTTCCAGTTCCTGAAAGAGCTCCAGGAGAGCTGGAGAGGGACTTGGGACAAGGGGAAAGGCTTCCTGTGCCACAGAGGGCAGGGATAGATGGGAATATTGGGAAGGAATTCCTCCCTGTGAGGGTGGGGAGGCCCTGGCACAGGTTGCCCAGAGAAGATGCGGTTGCCCCTGGATCCCTGGCAGTACCCAAGGCCAGGTTGGGGCTTGGAGCAGCCTGGGATGGTGGAAGGTGTCCCTGCTCATTAGATGATTCTTAAGGTCCCTTCCAACCCAAACCCTTCAGTGATTCTATGATTCAAAGGCCTTCCAAAGAGATTAGTACACTCTGCCAGATGTCCAAATGCCACTCGACTGAAAGGTGCATTAAGGAGGGACTTTGGGCAAAGGCACCCTGAAATGGAAGGTGTCCCTGCCTGTGGCAGGGGGTGGAATGAATGGGATGAGCTTTAAGGTCCTCCCAAGCCAAGCCATTCCCTGAGGGCAGAGAGAATGAGTGAAGGGCAGGCAGAGGCAGCAGGCTCCAGGAGGGCAGAGAGGAGGGATGAAGGGCAGGCAGAGGCAGCAGGCTCAGTGGCAGGCCCTGACTGCCCCTGTGTGCTGTCCCCACAGCCACCGCCGCGTGTGACCCGGTGGTGGAGGAGCACTTCCGCAGGAGCCTGGGCAAGAACTACAAGGAGCCCGAGCCGGTGGCCAACTCGGTGTCCATCACGGGCTCGGTGGATGATCACTTTGCCAAAGCTCTGGGGGACACGTGGCTGCAGATCAAGGCTGCCAAGGACGGCGTGGGCAGCGTGGGCAGCAGCCCCGAGCCGGCGTCGCGGCGGGGCCAGGCCTCCTCCCCTTCCTCCCACATGGTCAGCCACAATCACTCGCCCTCCGTGGTCTCCTGAGGACAGCACCCTTCCCGCTGTGTGGATTTGCATGGTTTGACTGAGCTTGGAACAAGTGCTTTCAGTAGTGCTGGGGGAGGGGAGGTTAGTTTTCAACACATGTTTTTTTGTGTACTCACTTTGTTGTTTGTTTGTTCGTTTTGTTTTTTGGGTTTTTTTTTTTTTGTAAAAGGGTGCCCTTAAAGACGATAGCAGGAACTATTTCATAAAGATTCATATGATGTAGCATCCTTTTTTTTTCCTGCCTCAATTACCAAAGAAACCTCTGATGCAAATCTGCTGCCCCTTAAAAAAATAATGCACGCTAATCCACAAAAGCCATTACACTTAGTTGGTTGACCCAAGTGCTTTTTTTTTTTCTTTTCTTAGCTTCTCAAGACTAGAATTTGTCTGGTTTGCTTACATTGCTTTTTTTTTCCCTCTGTGAAGTAATTTTGTATGTATATACTTGAAAAGAACTGTCATGTATGATTTGCACTATTGGAGGAGGACTGAAGTTGCACAGCAACTTTCTGGAAGAGGCTAATATTTTGAGGGCAAACTGCTGAAAAAAAGGGTTTAAGGATGACATTTCTATCAGTTTGATTTTTCTTAGAGCAAAACAGCTTTGGAAGGGGAAGTCTCATACAGGTTATAGGTCTTTCTCTCTTTAGATTTCAGGTGCTTAGTGCTTGCAACTGGACTGCATAATTTACAGAACACGGGCATTTTTTCCTAAACACTGCAGTTTGTTAGACTAGAGCTGAGGTTGGAGGGTTCCATAGTGCTTAACGATGCATGTTTTATGAAAAATAGCTGGTATCTATTAATGTATAGACAGTAAGAATCATAATACTTATTAGCTTCTCTTCAGAATTAGTTTATTTTTGTCAGTAACAACCCTAGATATACTTACTGCTGGTACAGTTGTACTCTATGATATTTGTATTTGCTATTCACTTTAGTGGCAGCAGCAGCAGCGAGGGCAGCTCAGGACAGGCCTCGTGCAGCACTGCTGCTTCACAGGGATCTGCTTCCCAATCCCCAGTCTGTGTAATCCACCCTGAACTAGCTGCAGGAACTGCTACCCTTACAGATCTTGGCTGGACAACAGATTGTTACAGTTTGTGAAAGATGAGCTTTCAGTTTGTTTATTTTTTTTTTTTTTAAGCCTATCCATCAGCCTAGGCCAAGTCGCAGCATACATTCCTCCAGTAGATTTTATCCAGGTATTACTGCATTTATTATCATTTGCTATATTAATAGCTACTAACTAGAAATTAGGCAGTAGAGGCAGGCATAAAAACCACAGCTGTGCTAGTGCTAAGAGCTTCTCTTCTTGTTAAGTGTAACTACTCTCCCCAGTACATTCCATCTTCCCAGGACAGTTGCAGCCAGGGCTCGGTTTTTACCCTGGGCTCCCTGAAAGGATGGGCTCAGGGTAGGAAGTGAGAACTGGTTGGAAGATGAACTCCACGTGATGTATTATGGACTGTGTTACAGTATTGGGTCCATTGTGGCTTTTATTTTGTGCTTTTTGGTTTGTTTGGTTTGTTTTTTTTTTTTTTAAGCTATTTAATTTGGAAAAGGTGCAGGGTAGAAAGAGATCGGGAGATTGGCTCTTACTCTTGGTGAGAAGGTGGCTGCTCAGTTTTCTTTAAAAAAACGGAAAAAATCCACAAAAAAACCCCAACCCAACACCTAAGCCCCCCAGTTTTACACATTTCACTACCATCTTACTGGGTAGTCAACGCTTCCTTGCTTTGGCATTCAGTACCCTACTCTCTGTAGGAAGATTGTTAAAAGAACACTTTTTTATATAGGTAACTTTAAGACCATCGTTACGCTGTGCGTAAAGAATGTACAGAGAAATTTGTAGGTATTTTTTGAGGAACAATTAATTTGTTAATGATATGTAGCTATTTAATTTTTTCCCTTTCCTTTATTGTAATCATTTTTTTTTTTTTTTGGAGAAAAAAGTTGATCTTTTTTTTTTCGTCGTTGTTGTAGATTTGTCTGTAATACAGTAAAAAAGTGCAGGAACACAGTTATTCTATGAGGACACTGCATTAGCATTAATAGCCACTCGTTTGTTATTGCTACAGGCTACTGAGCAGTATAACAGTCAATACTAATACTGTAGATGGACTCTGTGGAAAATGTGACTCCTCTATTTCTTTGTAAACACAAATAAGATAATGTTTTTAAAGCTAATATTTTCAATAATAGCTGTTTTACAAGGTTACATTTACTTATCTGAGATAGGTAAATGGATTTGAGGGCAATAAAGATTTAATGTGCTACGTCCAGTCAGACACAGACTGGACACAACAATGTCACGAAAGCCAAAGGGTTGGGGGGAGGTGGAAGGACACTAAACTGAACTCACCATCACGAGACGTGGTGAAGTTTCTTCACAGAGCCAGGTTATCTACAGTTCAGTTTGAAAGATTCTCTCTGTGTTTGTAAATCTGTAATATACCATTCTTTTGTGGCCTTGTTTCACCTGGAAAAAAAAAAAAGGTTTGGCAGGCCATCTTTTTTTTTTGTACTTTAAAAGTAGCCTTAAAGAACAATAAAGTGCTCTTAAATCACAGGTGTGTTCCTAAGCCTCTGTACTGCCTGGTGAGAGAGGGATTGGTGTATGTGAGGCAGAAACAAACTTCTGCTCATGTCCTGCTTTCCTTCCAAGCATCCCTACCTTTTTTAGGACCGTAACTCCACTGGTGGGGCTGCCACAGTCTCACTCTGGCCATCAGGAGGGTTTTCCCTACAAGAGTTTGTCAAGAAATCCTTTACAGCAATAAAAAATCCTGTTGCTGCCCCAGCAGCCATGCTGGAACTGACCTGGACAGGGACTGGTTTGGAGAACACCAGCTGGTCCTGCATTGGAGAGACCAATTTTGTGGCATTTTGTTTGTCCCTCAGCTTCTTTCAAGGAATCCTTCCCTGGTGAAAAGTGAATTTCAAATGTTGACATCCAGCATCCTCTGTTCTGGGTCAGCAGCATTCCAGTGGCACTGCAGATGGTTAATCTTTAAAAAGGACTTGTAATTACCTGAGTTTTAGAAAGCCCAGGCAAGAAAGGGGGCTCCAAAATAAAAAATAAAAGCCTCTGAAAGGAACGAGACCCCAAGTTCCTGTTGGCTCAGCAGGGCCTGAAGGGTTTGTAGACACAGCAAACCTCAGGGTGAGGGAGATGCCTTGAGAACACTTATGGGGATTGGTTTGACACATCTGAAACACATCCCTGGCGAAATCCCTGTGGAAAGAGGCCCAAATCTGTGATGTGAGGGGGTGTGGGAGGCAGGCCAAGGACAGCACACCCCACAGGGAAAAGGGTTTTGGGGTTCCATGCCACAGGCCAGGCACATCACTGTTTCCCAGGTCAGTAACTTCCAGCAAACTCCATTTTCTGCATGGTTAAAGGGTTTTTCTAACTGGCACTATTTTTCTACCAGCCCAGACACACGTTTCATGAAGTGCCTCAGTATTTGTCATGGCATCTTCTGTGAGCTGAACAAGAGGCACCTTCCAGCTGTGCCTTCAGTCTTACCCATACACACACACACACGTGTTACTTCTGCCAATTTCAGTCATTTCCATGTCAGAAAGCAGACCTGACATCACAAACATCCTCAGGGACACACAGCTCAGGGAGTGCCCTCTCCTGAGTGCACTTTGGATGCATTTCAGGCTGCATTAGATGTACAGATCTCCTTGGCAGACAAACATGCAGAGGCCACAGAGAGCTGGGCAGTGCAGGTGTCACAGGTGTGTGTGGGTACCTGGGCACCCTGGCTGTGTCCTCACTGGACAGTGACCACTGAGCTGCCCAGCTGGGCTGAGGGGACCTCAGGAGCCTGGCAGTGGCACTGCTGAGGCTGGGGGTGATCCCTGTGAATGGAGACTTCTCCAGTGTCCAAACACTGCCACCAGCTCGTGTTCTGAACGTGACACCCAGGCAAGGCCCACAGAAACATTTCCAGTGGTGTTATTTCTGCACTCCCCAGGGCTGGCACACTTAGGCTTGGCCCAGGGCATCGTTCACACTATCTTTAGATCCTTCTGGAAATTTAAACCCCTGTGCTGCATCCTCCTGCTGCGTGTCCTCTGGCACGGACACAGCCCCAGGCCTGTTCCCAGGTCTCCCCAACTGTCCTCCCTCAGCAGACAGCAATTCCCACAGCTGGATTACAAGGTATGATAAAGCCCATTTTATCCCTGGAGAGCTCTTGATAGGAATTCTATCCATTTCTTCATTTTTTAACCTCTCTGGAACAGCTACCTCAAGTGCTTTCTTGGGTATAAGACAGCCCAGATAATTGCATTGCACATTTTTCAGCTGCAGTTACACACAGTGTAAAACTCCAGCCCATTCCAGGCTGCTCCTGAGCTGCCCCTTCCCTGGGGACAGTGTCCTGCTGGAGGCTCCATCCCCCTCCAACAGCAGCACCCATCCCTAAGGATCCCAAAATGGGAAATCCTCCTTTTTTCCTTGGTGGAGGACCAGGAGCCCAGTTGGGCAGACAACAATGGGCAGGGTGAGGGGTTTAGAGCTGTTAATTGCTGTGTCACTTGGGCATCCACAGCCAGGAATATTCCTCTCTGCTGAGCATGGTTGGCATGAGATTAGCTATACATGGATATTCACACTGGCATGCATTTATACTGCAGCAGAGCTGGAAAAAAACAGAATTTCTTTTTCCACGGGCTAATTTCACATAATGACAAAGCAGTTCCTGACTTCCACAAGGGCACATTTCACTGCAGTCACATGAGAGCCTTTCAATCTTTGCTTGCTCGCAGCCCAGCCAGTTTCAGTGCTCTGTTCAGTCTAATTTTACATTTTATTTTGCTAAGCAGCAGCTTTCTTAAATGCCAGGGAGAACATCTGTCTTCCCTCCATCACAAAGAGACACAAAGGCATCTGTCAACACGAGGCTGTGTCAGCCAAATGCCTGCTACATTTAATAGTCAAAAAGCTGCTTATCTTCAAACTGTTTACTCAGTTTGGGGAAATACTCTGCACAAAGAGCCCTTCTGAGAGCCGTGGGGAATCGAGGTTACCTTTTTTAATCCAGGAGAACACAAAGCTCTGATCTCCTGCTTCCTGAAAATAGTAAAATGCTGTGGGTTGAGCTGTGTTAATGACATTTGGCTCGTGTGTTAAAATATAAACAAGATACCACTGGGGTTAGAGTAGTTCTAGGGAGTTAAAAAATATAGGATTTTTTTTTTTTTTTCTTTCAGAGGAAAACAATGATTCAACACATTTAAAAAAATAATATTTCTCAGGCTAAGCCTAAACCTTTGCTGTCACTGCCACACTGCAATATTCACTTACCTTTTTTTTTTTTGAGGGGGGAAGTAGAGATGAAAATAGTGGAAAGAATTAACAATACTCATGGATCAAAGCAAGGGCTTTTCCTTTTCCTTTTTCCTTCCGAGGGATGAGTTCTTGGGCTCCTGCTACGAAAATCCTACAGAAAATCTCAGCTTATCAGCTTCCCCAGAAAAAAGTGTGTGTGAGTTCAAACAGCACCACAGGGAACAAAGGCTTTTCTCTTGATTTCCCTGACATACCTGGAGTGAAGTTGAGGCAATTTTTACTCCTCACAGGCTCTGAGGAGTTCCTGGCTGCTCCAGTGTCCTGCTCCATGCCCTGACACAGACACACCTGCTCAGGAAACACACCCCAAATCAGAGCTGCTAAAAATAAAATCACCCTCTGCTGGGAAGGTTTTCACCTTAATAGCAACCTTCTGTCACTTGTAAGTCTCTCTTTCCCAGTGGCTCTCATACCTCCCTCAGGAATTGGAAAATCAAGATTAAAAGAAGTCATTTATTAACCTGCAAGTGCCAGTCATAAAGTAACAGCAGAGACCAGCAGACCTAGTTCTTACATGTAGGCAATATTCTCATTTTTTCCCGTAGAACTCAGTCACACATTGGTCCATAACTCACCTTTAGCTGTGAGAAAACCTCAAGGATATATCAGGAAAGTGTTCAGGGGAAAAGAGCATCTAAAAGCACTTTTTCTTTGTTGTGATCAAGATGTGACAGGCTAAGAACAGGGCTCAGAATCATCAGCCATATAAAGGTAAAATGCACTTCAGCATTTAAAGATGTTGCCTGAATTGTCCTATTTCAGAGTTCTTTGTTCTGCTCCCCTCCTGGATCAGCTAATTCAGCCTCCATCTCCCTGGTCTGGGGAATGTAATTAATGTCATTAACTCAAACAAGGAGTTTTCAGGTGGGGAAACAAAGAAAAAAAGCCCAAGAATTGCAAAGCCACCATTTCAAACAATCCCAGGACTTGTTTTAAAAATTCTCACCAGATTTCCTCACAACAAAAAAGAATATTTTGGTTGCTGCCAGGCTTGCAAATGCAGCCTGTGAGTCAAGCTCTGACCTTTCAGCACGATGCAAAATCAGCAGCAGTAAATCAAATCATGATTTTGCTGACATGTCTGTACCTTTGAGTGATTAATCCAACAAATCAACCATTTCTGCCTGGAAATGCAGGAAGGAGGAGTGTGGGATCCTCCTCCTGCTCTGCCCTGTGCCTGCTGAGCTCTGGATGCAGCTTTGGTCCTACCAATTCTCACGGGAAATGTGGAAAACACCCGGGCAAAGGCTGAGGATCAAACTCAACACAGATCCACCCGTCAGAGATCATTGAAGACAAACCAGGGAAGGCAGGAAATATTCTCTGTTTAGATGAAATCTTGTTCCTTTTAACACTGCCCCATGACAGATCCCATGGCCTCTCCTGAGACACATCCCTAAACCAAATTACTTGGATTTTCCCCTCAGGAAAATGCCCATTTTACCAGCACAGCTAAATGAGCTCACACATCACTCTGGACTTTGAGACTTCTTTACACGACTCCCCAGCCATTCAAAAATTGGTTTTCTGCTTTTGTAATAATGCTAAAGAACAGATACAGACCATTGCTTTTATATTACTTGCACAAATCTCCACGGCTTTGTGGCTGTTTGCCCTGCACAAACACCCAGGGACAACAAACAGAGCAACATCAAAGTGCTGCAGTGCCTGAAAAGCTTTCTTGCCATCAGTAATTTGGGTTATAACTCATGTGATCAATTGTAGCACTGATATCTCACAACTGTCTCATGCTCTCCCAATGCTCAGAAAATATTTCACTGGAATTTTTCAGGAGAGAAATTAAAATCAGGTTATTCCGAATAATGACATTTGGAATTCATTCTGCTCTTGAGGCATTTAGCTCCACGTTTTTAAGTCTTTCTGACATGGCCACAAAACAGATGGGCTCGTTTTGAAATGAAAGAAAAAAGAAAACAGATCCTTGGGAATTAGAGGAACACAAAACAACAAAACCCCAGCAACATTCTGAGAGCTGAGAAAGCTGCAATTTACCCAGACTAGTGA
Source organism: Trochalopteron elliotii (assembly GCA_024734555.1). NCBI lineage: Eukaryota > Metazoa > Chordata > Aves > Passeriformes > Leiothrichidae > Trochalopteron > Trochalopteron elliotii. The sequence continues at coordinate 412,828 of JANPWX010000268.1, forward strand.
AAAGCAAAGATTCTCCTCTCAGGAAACCTCCAGTGCTGAGCTCTGCATCCCCAAAGTGGGAAATCAGCTCCACTCCAGCCTCAAACCCAAACAGTGCCAGGAGTCCCAGCCAGGAGGGAGTTTGGGGAGCTCAGGGATTGTTCTCTGAGGTCCAAGATCCCCCAGGGAACCTCCCACACTTCGATTTATTTATTTCACTTGTGGGTGGGGGAGGCTGCTTAAGCAAATCTGCTGCTTTAGTTGCTCTGTAGGTACAGATTGAGAACATTTCTCCTCTTCCTGAGAGCACCAGAGCAGCTGGGTGACAAGAGAGAAAGAAACAGCATTTCATTTCTGCCACAGAGGAGGTGAAAACTGGCTGGGTGACCTGTGACCCTTTGCAGCCTCATAGCCACAGTTCCCTCCAGTTCCCCAAAAACCTGGGAATGCCATAACAGTGTGGGAGCCCCCCAAAAGAAAAAAAAAGTGATGCTGAGCCTCAGAACTCCCCAGAGGCAAACCCTGGGCAGAAAAAGGGATTTGCCAAGGGCTGCCAGCAGGCAGGGAGAGGAACTGGAGCCCCTCAAACCAAGACAATACCTGTGCTGGGAAAATCCCCAGCTGGGGCAGCCCTGGGCCAGCCAGGCTCCATCCAGCTGTTTGTCCTGGCTCTCCTCCAGGGTCCTCTTCTCCTGCCCCTTCCTATCTCCCATCTAGACCTGCAACAAGGGAGGGAAGGAAAACATTAACATGGAAGGACAAAAGAATTGCTGGAGCTTCACTACAGCAGAGATTTGGGGCAGTGGGTGAGGCTTTCAAAGGATTTTTCAGTTCATTTGCTGTTCTCACATAATGGAAGTTTTGTACCTTTTTTTTTTTTAGTGAAAAGTTTAACGGGGGAAAACAGCCAATGACAACACTGGGAAAGGTTTGTAAAACACAAAAATATCACCAACACCACTGCAGAGCCCAACAAATTACAGGTCATGGCAACTTATTTACACTTTGTACTTAGTTCATGAACACTGCTCTGTAGCTCACTCAGGAAGTGAACAAAACCCCCTTTTTTCCCTCTCCTCTGGAGTGTATTTATAATATATGATCAGAATTAAGAAATGCTTCTTAATTAAGAACATTTTTAAAACCCCAAGCTCATTATGTCCATCCTGGACACTGCCCAGAACACACCTGCAAGAAAGACCCAAACTGAAACAGAGAGCAGTTAAAAGTTAGGAACAGATTTATTTGATCCTCTTTTACACACATAACTTTTAAAAATACATGCTTAGTGTGAGATTGTCTTTACATTTGACATCAGACTTCTTTCAGAACTTTGAAACCCAGGTTAAGACACCATCAAAGAGCATCCCAAGGTGGGAATCCAAAGACTGAGACAACGAATTCCAGTCCCCACTGCTGGAGCAGCTGTCCAAATTCAGCTGCAGGGCATGAACAGTGTGAGAGGTGAGGCAGAGCTGCAGCACCTCGAGGATCTGCACTATTGATTCTCTTGCCCAGCTGCCTCCACTTAGGTTGGTGTTGTTCTGCCAAGCCCTGACTCTGCAGAGTCTCCTGAGCCAGCTCAGACTCTCAGGGAATTCTGCCTCCATCCACCTTCCCATGGCCGTGACAGAGAGGACAAAGGGCTTTAAACAAGCAGTGTTTTTAAAAAGCCCAGTCATTAATGACATCGAACTCCAAACTGGGGAAGGTGCAGTGATTTTAAAGACATTAAAGTGTCATTAAAGACATTAAACTCCAAACTCTGAAAGCTGCAGTGTAACACCTTGGCTTAGAAAATTCCTGAAGTCACCTACAACTAAAGCAACAGGATCACTGAAAAGCTTTGGTCATATTCTGGAACATGTTGTGCTGCACGTCCCCATGTCCTGAGTGTCAGTCCCCCCTGACACCCCGGTGACATTTGAGTCCCATTCTTCTCCAGGATCTCACATCACCAGGTATTTTGTTGTTCTCTGCTCCCAGAGGACTTTTAGGAATTGCTGTCTTGAAGTTATCTCTCAGAATCTCTTAATGACATTTCCAAATACCATCCACAGGAAAAGAAATGAACAGATCCCATCGTGGCTGGGAATGAAATCAGAATCTGTCCAGCCCCAGGGCAAAGCTGGCCATGAACCAGAGACCTGCTCCAGCCCTCCCTTGTAAATCAGGGCTAAAAAAAACCTGGCTTAACTTTGCTTAAACTCGACTGAGTTCATAGGGCAGAATTTACAGCTCAGCCAGCCCAAGGAAAAATCACAAACAGTGGCTAAATGCATGCAAGAGACATGCAACAGCAAATGTTCTAATTAGAGGAAAACTGCCTTTGAGTAACCAAATAATTGTGATGTTGTCACATTCACACCACCTGCATCTCAGTGTCCCCAGCTTGGTGCCAAAATTGAGAAATCACTGGGATATAGCTCATAGGGTATATATATCTATATATCCTATGACATACAGCTCCTATATATCATAGGAGATATAGATACATATATATGCACTGGGTGAGACTGCAGTGACAGCTTGTCGTTAAAAGCAATTTAAAAGGTAATTTAGAAAATAAAGGACCCAAAGAAAACTCAACATCAACTTCAAGAAGGTAAGATGAATTTAAAAAAAAAAAATCAGAAAAAGCAGAGATACAGAAGCTTTTTTTGAGAACTTTGGTCTAACACAGCATCTGAAAAACAACTTTAATTTGTAATAGTGCCAGATTTTGACATCACTGGAAGAAAACCAATTACCTGGAGCTGCCACTGACCCCACTACCAGGAAATAATGTAAATATAATGACTGTGATAATAAATAAATACAATTAATGGCTATTTTAGACAATAATGGCTATTTCAGACACTTGGTGCAAACTTCAGCAGGTTTCAATAAATCTTCTTTTCTAATCAGATATCAGAAAAGATATTGCAGATATCTTTGACCTGACTGAACTTCTGATGGGAGAGAAGCTGGGAAATTTTCTATAAAATAATCTTCATAGCTTATGTTAAGGAAGGAACTAAAATAATTGGATTGACCAACAAATTTTCATAATATATCTGGGAAATAGAGGCTGCTTGGCAGATAAAGTGATTTGTATTTTTTCTAAGTGAGTTTAACTCATGAACCTCACAATATAAAGCTATGAAAGGGATTTCAAATTTCCTTCTAAAACCTATTCCAAGGCCAATAGATTCGAGTTTTGCTTTCAATGCCAGCACAGAGGCTCTGCCTGCCCAGTGAGAACCCACCAGGGGCAGAGCCAGCTCTGCACCAGCAGCTCCAAAGCTGCTGCTGGTCCAACAACCAAAGGGATGCTCTGCACCACAACCACCAACCCCAGCACTGAGAGCTGCAGGAACAGCCTGATCTTGTGCCCTGGACACACACACACATTCCTGCCATGGCCAGAATTCCTCCCGGCAGCTCCTGCTGCAGTGACGTGACCCGAGGGCTGCTGGCCAAGCAGGAAACAGCTGCAGAGCTGCCCGTGTCCCCAGAGCCNTGCCTGTGTCCCCAGAGCCGCCCCTGCTGCCTTTGGGACACCCTGCAGAGCCCCAGAGCTCCGCACCGAGCTGGCAGCTCTCCTTTCCACCCTGGATCTGCTGTGGGTGCAGGTACACAGTGCTGGGAAAGTCACCTCACTGCCCAGGAGTGTGAAAAGGCACCTTTTTTTAGCATCGCTTCCAAAAAGAACGCTGGGAAAGGATGCTCGGACCTTTTCCTCCCCTCATCTGCTCCCCTCTCCAGAGCAGGAGGGAATCAAGCCCGATTTACAACAGCAGAACCTCTACAAAGGCCTGATTACCATGATTTCATTCATAAATACCTGGTGCATAAATATGGATTTATGGATCTCCCATTTTAAGCGGCATTGACATTTTCGGCCATTCGAAAGCTCCAGTGTGGATCCTGGGAATGGCAGCGCTGCCTTAAGGAATGGAACCCCCTCATCCCTCCCCCCTCACACACAAAAACCCTCAAAGCAGAGCTGGGAGGATCCAAAGCGAAGCCAAGAGCCCTATTTAGGAAAGCAGCAATTCCAGGGGGAGCTGCTGGTGATGTCACGGCATTTAAACGTCGCCTGAGTCACAGGTTCCTGAGGAAGTGGCAACACCTACGGAATTACTGGATAAAAGTCAGCCTTGGAAGCACGGAATGAAAATAAAGACGCTCACAGACAAAGCAAAAAACTTCAAGGAAAACGGTGCCTGCTTTAGAGAATCCCTCCCTGCTAATTTGAGGGAAGTTCTGTCCCTGGAAATGAACGTGGGTGTCACTGAGGGCCCTCCCCCAGGGAGGCTGTGGCGCCGGGCACGGGGGGAGAAAAGGGAAAAAGAAAAGAAAGAGGAAAGAAAGAACACCAAAACCCATCAAAACCCAGAGTCCAAAAGCTTTCAGAGCAGCAGACATGGAAGCTTCCTTCCTTCGCTCCCTCCCTCCCCCCCCTCCTTCCTTCCCAGTGAGGAAACAATTCCAGCAGCCCTGCTCCCGGCAGCTTCAGCCCGCACTGGTTTCATCTGGGGAGCAAAAAACATTCCAGCAACGAGACTCCAGCTTGCATTTCACATGCCTTGAACCTTGCAGCGCAGGATGCACCAACGCAGCTGCCGAGAGATGAGGGAAGACCATCAGAAGACCAAAAGAGAAATTAAGGCAAAAAAAAATCCAGAAATCCAGCTCAATTGCCTCCCCTTTCCTGCTTCCGTAGCGCAGAGTAGAATTTCACTAACAAATCAAACAATGAATCATTCTGCTGAGATCCTGCAAAGTCCGGAGCCCCAGTGCCAAAGACTGAAGTTACACACGAGCCTGGATTTTTGCATGCTCAGACTACTGGAGCAACAGCCCACGGCCAAGGAATGTGAGAACAGAAAGGAACTGGATGGGAGAGCAGGGAAATGACAAGGAATCATTTCTGAGAACTCACTGATTTCGATTTGATTTGGAGCAGCACAGCACTGCTGCTCCTGTCTTTTCCTGTTAGCTCACTGCAATAATTTGTAAAGAAGCAATTTGACATTTTTTACATTCAAAATGAAAGGCACGTGTGCATGTGACCTTGGCTGCAGAGACAAAGCCCATTGTGTTCCCTATGGATGTCCTGCACAAACACCCGGGCACAGGGCAGGAGGAAACAGCATTTAGAGAGGTGCAGGAGATGGAGGGAAGGAGTATGCTCCCTGCCAGCCAGGAAACACAACCCAGGCTGGTTTTGGAGCTCCTGATTGTCCTTCCTCTCCCTAAGCCCAAGGAGCGCCAGTGGCAAGGGAGCACTGGCTTGATGAAGCAGAAAGAACCTGTGCCAGTTAAATTCTGACAAATAACTGGTGAGTGCTGAAAATCTATCCTAAACAATTCCACTGCATTTGAGAAAGTGCTGTGGTTAAGTCACAACAGGCTGATAATCTAATTAGTGAGGCTGCAATTAGAGCTTGAATATGGCTGGAGCTGTCATCTGCATCCTCATCCTGGGCTGAGATCATCTGGACTGGGAAACGAGGTGAAAAAATTGCTGCCCTAAGACATGGAAGGTGCTTAAAGCACATCACTGCCACTCCAGCTTAGTGCTGGTCATTCTTTTGGGAGGAGCTTCAGCCTGATTTAAATAATCCTCAGGTGACCCATCCCAGGGATTCCTTTCCAAGCAGGATTGCTGGGTGTCAGGAAAAGGGGAGCACAAGCCACAGCTTGGTTATTAACCCTTCAACATGGCAACAAAACAACAGTTTTGACCCAGGATAACTGAGAATAAAGCCCAGAGAGATTCTTGGTAAGTTATTAATGAAAGTAAAATAAGAAAGGAACAAAAAAAGTCAATAAACTGCCAGGGTTTTTTTTTACTTCCAAACCAGCCAAGTGTTGCACAGGTAAGAAAATAAACTTTCTAGAAATGATTATACTGGAAAGCTGAGAAGGCAACAGAGAGGGCAGGTCCAGATGAATTTCAAACCTTAAAGCATCACCTGAGTGGTGTTTTGAGGCTCTGGAGAAGGCCCAGGCAGCTGCCAGGGAAGGAGAGCTGGAAATGGGACAGGTAGGCTGGGTTTTCATGGTTTAGGAATTTACACGCTGGCACAGTCCAGAGTCCCCCTAGTGTAAAATTTCCGCCTTTTAAGACAGCTCATCCAGGTGCTCTGCAAGAGCAAAGGTGCACAAGAACCTCTGGAAGGGAAGTTTCATTCTGGCAGGATATGCACGAGCACATCAGCTGCACTGAAAATGGAATAAAAATAAAGAACAAAAAGGAAATAATGAAGCCAAATGGCAACAGGCTGGAGACATCTTCCAGTCTCTGCTTCTTATGAAGTCAGCTAAAATTTCCCATGTTGCAAATGCTTCTTTCATGGCTCTCTCTGGAGTATAAAACGCTTATTTGTTTCTAAGGAAAGCCTTGCATTGTTATTTCAAAAAGAAATTCAAAATTTGGCAGGAAAAGCCCAGCCCTGAGCTGCTCCTGCTCTCTTTCCCTGTGTGCACCCTGAATGCAAAGTCCCAGAGCAGCAGTCCCTGAGCCAGGGACACCAGGAATGGCCCGGAGCACATGGGAGGAGCAGACAGGCTGAGGCTGTGCCAGCTTGAAATGGATTTTCTTCTGCAAGAATGGGAGCAATCCTAACTGTTCCCACATGAATTCAGAGCAAGGACTTGCCTGCAACCCTTAAAATTTGGTTATACTTTGCAGAGGAACTAAATAAAAATAAACTCATGGATTCTGTGAGAGGCAGAGTGTCCTTGATCACCGTGAGTGAGCTCACCCATCCCTGGGCTCCATGGGAATCCTGCTCAGCAAAGCCTGGTCCCAAAAACCATCTCAGAATCTCACTGGCTTTATGGGGTGGCTGGGAAAAGGGGAAGAATGTCAAAGGGAAACTGGGAGCTGGGTGAGCTCTCTGTGGTGCAGCACAGACCCAGAGCAGTGTGGGGATGGGCTGGGGTAACCCTTGGACTGGATGATCTGAAGGGTCTTTTCCAACCAAATGCTTCTCTGATTCCATCACATCGTGCCAGTTAACAGGCACTAAGGAAGAATTTGCTCAAAGTGTTATTATATGATTCCACAGAGCAAATCTCAGAAATAAACCCCATTTCAGTGAGTTTTCTAAAGAAGAGCACAAGTGAAAAACTAAAATAAAGTGGTTACAGGTTGCAGAGTCTCTCAATTCTGCAAGTACTTCTGTTGCATCTGTTTAAGGTGAGCAGCCAGAACTCACACAAAGAAACAAGATTAGAGTCATATGATGCTATGGGGTTGGAAAGGACATTCAAGATGATGTAGTGCCACCCCCTGCCATGGGCAGGGACATGCAGGAAGTGGGATAAGAATATCAAAGATGACAAAATGGGAATTTTAGTTTACCTCACTGGGCTTCTCTGAAGACCCAGGGAAGGGAAAACATTTTTCCAAGCTCAAACTCAATGATTTTAAGGCCTGGAGGAGTCACTGCAGTTTCCTTTGCTGGGCCAAAACACCTCCAGTGCTGCTGCCTTGTGCTGAAGCTGAACCTCTTTAGTTCTTGGGAGCTGAATGGAGCTGCTGTGGCTGTTCCTTCTCAATCAGCCTGTCTGGGCCATCAGGAATCCTCCTCCTCAGTGGGGTTTTCACAGCTGTGCCTTTCTCCCTCACACATCCCCGTGCTGAAGGCTTCAGACTCACAGGAGCCACTTTGGGAAGGGCTCTGACCATGGCTGTGGGGGCACCAGGAGAGTTCCCAGGTGGAAATCCATTCCCCGTGGTCCAGGTTTCCAAGGAAGGAAACTCCCACTTGAGAATCTCAAATTCCTCCCTCTGATGGATCCTGTAACAAATTCTACACCTCAGCCAGCAGAACACACTGCAGGGGTGACACTGAGGCAAAATCCAGCTGGCAAAGTGTGAGATCCCAACAGAAGCTGTCATTCCATGGGTTTCTTTAATGCTCAAGTACAAAAGTGGTGTCAGAGCTCTCCACTGAGATCTTCCAGCAGAATTAAATGTCCCCAGATGAGGCCTGGGCGTGTCACAGCTGCAGGCTGCCATCAAATGCCACTATATTCCTATTAGATAATTTAGGAGTGTGAGCAGGATCCTCTGAGCCTGCTCATTCCCTCTTCCCAACAGATCTGGTTCCCAGTTGAAAAGCCCTGGCTGAGTCCTCCAGTGAAAGTTCAGGTTCTTCACTGTTCACTGGTTAAATTTACTGTTTAAAAGGAATCATAAAGAGCATTTTATGAACTGTTGACTGGCGCCAATGGAGAAAAATTCAGTATTTTTCTCTTCACTGGTGCCATGGTGGAAGAGCTCCTGGCAGCACAAATGACATTAAAATCCCAGCTCCTCCATGAAGAAAAGCAAAGTTTAGCTTGTCCCATTAAGCAGTAAGCACTGGAACTGGGGTCTCTGCAGAAATCCTGCATTAAGGGCATACAGGGCAGCAAATAAATGTGTTTATCTGCTATTAGTATTTGAATGTTCATTCATTGGAATGGATTCTCAGGATTCCTCACTCAGTAAATGCCCAGAAATTCAGTAAAAGCCAGAGAAGAACAATTCTGCTCTGCAAGGAGAAAGAAAGCAATGTTTTAGCCAGACAAGGGAAGTTATTCCAGGTCAGAGGGAAGTGTTTGTGCACATCAGGGACATGTGGGAAGCACAAGGACAGGAAAGAGCCCAGCCTGGGACAGCTGGGTGACACTGCAGTGCCAGGGTAAGGAAACATGGCATGAACATGAGCTCAGGTAGTTAAAACAGTTACTAATTGTTCACCAGGCTCAGAAAGATGTGCAGCTTTCAAGTCTCAGATAACCCCAAACTGCAGAGCTGTTCACACTCCACGGTCAGCAGCTCCCAAAGATAAAAAAAAAGCAGATTATTCCCTTTAAACTCTGCTGGCACCAGCTGGACTATGGCATGGCTAAAAACATGGCTGCAAAGCCATCATGAGTTTGAACTGCTTTAAAAATGTAGATTTCAGGGTTTCAATCTCAACCACCAAGAGATGATTTGCTCTTATTACCAGCTCTGATTTCCAAAATACATTGCATTCATATATATAATTTTTGTATTACACTGAAGTTACCTAAACTAGACATTCCCCTAGGTAAGAAATCATGTAAATATAATGACTGTGATAATAAATAAATAGAAATAATGGCTATTTTAGACAATAATGGCTGTTTTAGACACTTGGTGCAAACTTCAGCAGGATTCAATAAATCTTCTTTTCTGATCAGAAGATGGGAGTTGCAGATATCCTTGATCTGACTGAACTTCTGATGAGAGAGAAGCTGGGAAATTCTCTATAATTTTTTTTCAGAGCTTATGTTAAGGAAGGAACTAAAATAATTGGATTGACCAACTAATTTTCATAATATGTCTGGGAAATAGATGCTGCTTGGCAGATAAAGTGATTTGTATTTTTTCTAAGTGAGTTTAACTCATAAACCTCACAATATAAAGCTATGAAAGGGATTTCAAATTTCCTTCTAAAACTTATATCCAATAGATTCAATTTTGCAGTAATGCACTTTGATATTTTAAAACTCCTTTTTCCTCAAGCTCTGCTTTTAAACTCAAGGAGTCTCAAACTCCTGTCTGTGCTCAGCCGTAATCTCTGAAGCCACTTGACAAAATGAAATGAACCAAAAAGAAAAGGAGAATTGCTCCTTTTGAACACCTGCAAGGTTCTGCATGACCACACCCAGGAACAGCAAAGTCAGAGAACAAATTTCTCCTTTCAGTGAAGCCTTTCCCTACAGGTTTTGACTGAATCAATGACCCACCACCCCCTAAAGCAATTTCTTTACCATATAACAGAACCTTGTCTGAGCTTCAGGGGAGCCTGATCGTGATAAAAATGCATTTTGGTCTTTCCTGGGCAAAAATCAGTCAAATCACTTTGTTTCCACAGCATGGAAAGGTGGGATCTTTACAGGGAATAACAATTCCATGGACACATCCAGAACAACTGCACTGAAGTTCATGTTTGCAAATAATTCCTGTGGTGGAGGCAGCAGCCTTTAAACATTAAATTTAACTGCCAAGAGCAGAAAATGATCAATCTTCACAAATTCCAACTAAAGTGCCCCAAATCTGAGAGAGATGGAAAAAAACCATTCAGAAATGCTGCTCGGATGTGGCCATGGACAAGCAAAATAAAACTTGGCCCAAACCAACCACCCAAATTTACTTAAGCAGCATTTTTTTACATGGAAGCCATATTTAGAAACTTAAAAAAAAAAAAACAAAAAAAAAACCAAAATAAAAGAAAAAAGAGAGACCAGGTTTAAACATAAGCACATTGCTCCAGTTATTTACACAATAAAAATGAAAACGTGGCCAGTTCTGTCCATGAGAGACTGCTTTGAAATTGAAGTTATTCATGGGCAAACGTGGGTTCTGTTTGTTTGTCTTTCCAGCAGTCAGGAGGGGAAAGCAATCATTAACTCCTCAAAGCACAGATAAAAGGCAGGGCTGCAGCCCAGAGCATCCTCCTCCTCCTCCTCCTCCTCCTCAGCCCCTGACTTCAGACCGTTTCATCATCGCTCATGTCCCAGATCTGCAACAAACAAAAAAAAGGAATTTTAGCTTGTGGAGTTGAAATATGCTCTTAAAACACTCTTAAAAATTCACATTGCTGTTTAAAAGGGATAATAAATAGCATTTTATGAAGTGTTGACTAGCATCAATGGAGCTTTACAGAAAATTCAGTATTTTTCTCTTCTGTTAACAACCTACACACCAATAATTATTCATCATCTTGGGGGTGTTTTTAACATCTACTTTTCAGCATTTGTCACTTTGGCTATTTGGTATTTATCATCATTTACAGATAATATATACATTTGGCTATTTGCTATTTATTGCCATTTACAGATAATATCTAAATTTGGCTATTTGTTATTTATTGTCATTTACGGATAATAAATAAATTTGGTTATTTATTGTCATTTCCAGTAAGGCTCAGATCAAACCCCAGACATTTTGGGTAGGTTTGCTGACTCATTGCCATACACCCCACGTGAGTAATCACTTCCAATAAACAACTTATTTTACCCAACACTGCAGGAAAATGTCTAGACATTCATGAAGAATTAACTGGTCATTTTACACTTAAATATTACAGCTCATAAACAGCAACTTAAGGACAAGAAGTGATATGGAAATTTGTACCTTTCTGCTGCTTAGAAAAGAATTAAACTAAACCTTTGGTTTTTTTTTTTTCAGTATAACGTAATTGTACTTTTACTTTCTGACTTGCCTTTGGCCAGTAAGTGGTTACAGAGTGGGGAAAAAGTGAATATTTTCACAGAGTATCAAGGTGAACACACTGAGGTGGAGTGGTAGAAATTCAGAGCAGGGATCTGCAGAGCTCTTTGGAAGGATATTCTCAATATATCCCCCAAGCTTTTTCTTCCTGAGAAACAGGGGTGCTCCTAAAATACTTTTGCTGATGTTTTAGAGGTTGAGCTCATGGCAAAGACCCTCTTTCCACCTGGCAGGGTTTAAGCTCAGGACTAACATGGGTACTCAGCTGAGATTTAATCCCAATAGTTGGATTTAACACCAATAACACCAAGTGTATAATACATAAAACTCTCTCTGTGGCTGGGAGCATTTCAAACTTGCCTGAATTATCTGCAACACTTGTGGGGTGCTGCAGATGACACATGACAAAGTGGTTTGGATGAGAAGCACAGAAATGCCATTTTTCCAGAGCCCCCAGAAATCCCTGGCTGGCCACAACCTGACCAAAGGAGCAGCAGCATTTCCGTGTACCAGGGGAAATAAAATTCAGTTCCTCTGCTCCAAAACACAACTTTGTGTGTTGGCATCAAGTGGCCAGCTGAGTTATTCTCTCATTTTACATCCTGACCACTAAAATATATCAACCCCCCCCGGCAGCAGAGCAAGAACAGTTATTTAGGCTGTAAATTCTGCAGGGCACAAAGCAGGATTTTACATGCACGCACTGCCTGGGACAATGGGGCACTGTTCTCTTTGCACTGGGTAGACAAATAAAAAATACAAATAACCCCTTTTCTAGACAGGCAACAATGCTTATTGACCTATAGCTTTAATAAACCCTTACAGGGAAAAAAAAAAAAAAAAAGACCATTTCTGGAATTTGAAAATGTTCTGAGAAAAGCTCTTTGAATCCCACCTAGGGAAATACATAAAATCAAATATTTCTCTGCAGTGCTACGAGCTGTGTAAAAGGGAAACTCTGAATGGCAAGATTTGCTCCATTCCTAGAAGAGGCACAAAATGGTGGTGTAAATCCTGATGGAAAATACTGGAGGAACAGTTTGTTTACAAAAGGAAAAAAAAAATAGTTTTCATCCTGCCCTAGATGAGCAGCTCGGAGCTTGCCAAGGCAAACACAAATGTCCAGCTCGCCAGTCAGGGTCAAGGATGTGGAAAATAAATACAAAACCCAAAATCTTTAAATAGAGTTTAGGGTATGATTCAAGGCAGAGAAAAGCAGAAATGCCGAGTTCAGACAGTCCCCCTTTGAAAACAAAGCCCACAGACTGCGGCCCTGACAAGGAAATTCTCTCCCATCTTAAAGCACAGCTCTTTTCTAGGAAGCTTTTAACGAAAAGGAGGCTTTTAACAAAAAAAATTCACAACACTACTGAAAATTAGGTTCCCAGTTATTTAACCAACACTCAAACATCCTGGATAGAGGAGGATGATTTTCAGATGTTTGGAAAGTATTTTCCCTCCAGGAGAACAGAGAGTTTTATAAGAGTTTACACTTCGTGCAATCTCAGGGCAGTCAGAACCATTAAACCATGGAATGGCTTGGGTTAAAAGGCACTTACAGCTCATTTTATTCCATGGGCAGGGACACCTTCCACTAATCCCAAATTCAACCTGGCCTTGGACACTTCCAAAATTCCACCACAGCATTTTGTGTCCGATTTACCAAAAAGTTTATAAAGAAAAAAGGAGTGGTATCTTAACAAAGTACACGCAGAGGGAAGAGGAAAACACGAAACAAAAGGGAAAAATTCAATGCAGAAGTTAACAATTGCAAACTACCTTTAAGAAAACAAGCTCCACGGGATTGTGCAAAGGAAGTTGTGTGAAATACTGACAGCTAAATTATCGCAGGCTCCTGACTAAGAGCAATGGATGTTTTCAAAAAAAGACATTTACACTTTAATGGATGATGACGATGCCGACTCTGGGGATTACTTCCAAAGACTGAACCTTTTAAGAGAGGAAACAAAATCCAGAAAGCCAAGAAAGACAACGTGTGAAATGACTGTCAAAAGAGTCCGATTTCCAAACCAAGCCGTGAATTTGGATTTTTTTTCACGTCTCCTCTGTCCTGCAGCACACCTGGGTGAGGCAAACCCAAACACAGCCACAGGCAAAGACAGGAGCAGTGAGAAAATGGGGAGATAATGAAGCAGCTGCCAGCCCCACCCCAGGCTGCACAAACCCGGGCAGATTATCTGAATGCACCTGTTCCTTCCAATACCTGCCTTTGGAGTCAAACTCCTCGGGAGAGCTGCTGAAATTTCACACGCAAACTGTGCCTATTCAGGAGAAGAGAAGGATTCCCACACTTGTTTTCTTGCAAGTCCAACTATTCTTTTGGTCAATAATAGGAAGAGTGAGATGAGGAAAAGCCCACAAATTCCCACTGATTGATTATTCCACAGCTCCAGATTGTGCATTCAATAANTCTTGTACAAAATTTTTTAAATACATGTAACAATACTTAAAAGCACAGAATGGTTTGGGTTGGAAGGGACCTTAAAGCCTAAATATCTTGTAGAATTGGCATCTGAAGGACTTGGAAAGCTATTTTTAAGAGCAACACAGAAAAAAGGCAAGTAAACAACACAGGAAATGTTTATTTACAAATAAACTTGTAGCTAGAAGGTCTTTGAATCTCTCCAGTTCCAAACAGATATACAAACAGTAGCACCAGGCAGGAATTAATTAGTCCCTTCTGGGTTTAGAGCAGTTTTCCCAGGTATTCATCAGAAAATTACATGAAAACCGTCACAAAAAAAAGGATTTTTTCTTTGGTCACGACTAACAATTAACGAAACAATACCCAAAAAAAGAAACAAACAAAAACTGCACACGAGGGTTTTTCTGGTATAAAAATGCCTCAGACAGATTTCCTTCCATTGTTTTTTGTTTTATGAGGGGAAAAAAGGGTCCCAAAGCCCAGAAGCAGCAAACACAAAGCCAGTTTCTCTCCTGTCTGGAAGTGCTTGGAGCTGCAAAGGGCATTTTTCAGGGCTCTAAGAGGAGATTTTCTACTACTCAGCCTTTTCTTCAGGCTCCCAAAAACTGCCAACAGGTGGGAAAATAAATAAACACACCCCCAAGCACGTTTGATGATGGCCACGATTCTGTTTTGTGGGGGATTTTCAGCTTCATTTTAGTACCACCAACAGGCAGCTATCCAAGGAGAACGTTTGAAGGAAGCCACAATTAATGGAAATTCTGTCTCAGGAATGATTAAATCTGATAGAAAGCCTTTGACTGAAATGAAAATAAAACATTGTAGTATATCACAGTGTATATTTGAATTTTTCTATCACCTTTCTCCTTTGATGTGCCCAGGTTTTACATTAGGAATAAAACCGTAGGTTTATATTCATCACATTTATAAGTCCAGCAAAAACCCCCCCTGATAACACAGATATAAAAGCAATTTTACTTTCAAGGCTTGTAGAGGAAATGTGGATTGGATACATAAATGGATCTCAGAATAATTAAACCATTTCTACACCTGAGTCTGTGCCACTCCAACTGCCCAGATTTTATTTGTGTTGCTGTAAATCCAGCATTTGCCACCTCCCACTGCATCTTTTTAACTGCCAGGTGATGCAGAACTGCTGTCAAAAAATGAGCTTTCAGGTCAGAACAATCAAACAGTTGGTGGTTAGGGGTTAAAAATGAGCAGCAGCTTAACTCCACCACTGAACTGCAGGAATAAACAACCAAGAGATTATAAAAGGTGGGATTTAAGGGACACTCAGTGCTCTGACATGGGGACACACAGTCCCTGAGCTCCAGAGACACCTCTGGAAATCATTTTGTCCATCCTTCACCCCAAGCAGGGCCAACAACCTCAGGGTGTTCAGGCTCCTGTGCACAGAATCACCACACAATTCCAGAACAGTTTAATTAATCCAACTGAGTTAAATTTAAACATTTCTGAGATTTCACAGCCTCTCCAAGAATCATGCTCCAGTGTTTGTACATCCAAACACGAGATCAAATCATCTCTTGAAGCAAGGATCATCTTGGTTAAATTAGCCCATAGCTACTACAGAGCCATAAATGTCTTTTATCATCATCACGCTCACCATCCTCATCCTCACAACGCTTCTTTACTGCCCCTGCCAGAGCAACACCCTCCTGGCAAGAGCAGCACACTCATCCAGTCTTTCCAACAGCTCAAAGGTGCTGAATTCTACAGTTCTGTTCACCTAAAATCCAGCTAAATCTCATTTATTCCAAAGAAATTCCAGCTGGGCAGGCAGGGCACATGTGGCTGTGGGGAGGAACAATCCCACCACTCCCCATGGAATCAGAGAGTTTGGGTGGGAGAAGGAACTTGGACTGAAGGAATTTGGAACTTGCAAATCAGGTCATGAAGGGACACTGAGTCCCTGAGAACTGGGAAAATCTTCTTCTTTTCAAAATTCTACAAGGGGAAAAAAAATCATAGAAATCCTTGAGGTTTTAGTGACTGATTAAAGAGCACAGATCATTTTCAGATGAGACAGATTCCCACAACAATAAAAAGTATTATTGGAAGGTCACCCAACCCAGGTATGAGTCAAGTTTCAGCATTTTCACGTTTGATCAACCACACTCCATCCTCACAAAGTGTAGCTGGCAAACACCAGCAAAATACACATTATTCTAAATAATTCCAACAACAGGGATCCTTTTCAGCTCAATTCCCACTATCAGAAAATAACATTTGGCAGAAAAAATTAACACATGTCCCACATGCAGTTATGTCATCTTCCATGTGAATTTTGTGCACAGCTTTAGTATAACCAGACTTCCTCTCATGCACTGGTTTTAACACATAAGTAACAGAAAACTTGAAATGCAATCAAAATATTAATTCATTAGAACTCTGATTTATCCAGTGACCTCATTAATCTCATCATTGCTTCCATGGAGATCCATGTGGTGTGTACACAACATTTCTGTCTTGTGGAGGTGGGGAAAACTTTCTCCTCTCTCCCCTTTTACTGGAGGAATGCTCTTCATATAGTTAGAAACTAAAATGATTTCTGAAAAAATAAATTGAGGGGACAAAAGAACACAGTTTGCAGTGTTAAATGCTCAGAGGATATTGGACTATCAGATTTATTTTGTGTTATTTACTTCAGCAACTCAGGGAAGATAAATCCATTTGTATTAAAATCTTAGGTGCCAGTTTCCCTCCTGATTAATCCTGTCTCTTTTACCATCAGGTTTATCCAAATAAATATTACCCAGAAAATTGCAAGTGCTGGTATAAAAGCACAGAGAAAAAAAAATCAGTAATTAAAGGTAAGGTAATGATGTTCTAGAAAACAGAACAGGCAGATCAGGTTTCTGGTTTGGTTTTGTTTCAAATGGACAGAAAAACCTGAAAAAGCAGAAGGTGCCTCAGCAGTGAGAGACCTTTGCAAGAACCTTGCCTTGCTCTGCAAACATTTGCTAGGGCCATGCAATAAATTAACAATAAATTAACAATAAAATAACAATAAATTAACAATAAACAACAGAGGCAGCCTCAACTTCACTCCAAACTTATGTACTGATTTAAAACCATATGTGCAACCCAGATCCAGCTGAAAACTTGTCCAAGTCTCAGATTTATTCCTGTAACACTTCAATTCATACAGAAACAACTGAACAAACAAGAATTCTGAGGAGACCGTGCAGAGATTTTGGGCCTGGAGGGTCTTGCAGGGATCTGGATTCTGCAAGTCCTTTCAAAATTGCTTTTGATTTTCTGACCACAGCATTTCAACATTTTCAACAGACTGCCTGCAAGTAGTTGTGTCCCAGCTATCAAATCTTATTCAATTCCCAATTTTCATCTGGAGCTGCTGGAACAAAGGAGGCACCCACTTGCTGTACACTGTTGGTTTTTCATTCCCAGGAACAAAGCAAAGATTTTCCCAAGCTCCTGATGGAAGGTGAACCTTATCCCAAAGCTGCTGGAAGGGTCCACCACCACCCCAACCAATCTCTGAGGCCAGCAAATTTCTCAGAGATCCCAAATCAAACCCAGCCTGCTGCACTTGGAAAAAGCAGAGGGACAAACACAGCCCCTGCAATCTGACCCAGCTACAAACCAACCCTGTTAGTCCAGGTTTACTCAGCCCAGTCAGGCTTAGCAAAGCCCAGCTGCAGCCCTTCCATGGATCCCAGCACCACGAGCTCTGGAGCTCCGGGGATGTCCCAGATGTGCTCCAGCAGAGGCTCCCAGTTGCTCACGGGGCAAACAGCTTGTTTTGGCTCACAATTCCCTTTCCCCCCATCTGGGGTGCCTTTGATCTTCTGGCCTGTTCTGTGACTGCAATTCCCTGAGTTTTTGGGATCACAAAGAATGTGTGAGTCCAGCTGAGAGCCACAGAGTGAGAAGCCACATTAAAAATTTGATAGCGGGCAGCAAATAGAGTGAGTGTGGTTTCAAAATGGGAATTCAGAACTAGGATGTTCACTGGATTTTCCATAAAATCCATCTTAAACAACAGATCTGTTTTCTCCTGGACTATGAGAGCAAACTTTGCTTCTTCACGGCACTAGATCTACATTCTGGTAAATATCTCATTTTTGTCACTTCACCTCTTCTTCCCCTGCAAAGAAAGATCTGGAATACACTTATGAGGTTGTTTTGAATAATTTTGAACAATTAAGAGTTTTAAGTCAAACAGAAAGTGGAGTTTTCTGCACTGCAGGGCCCTCTCATGCTGGCATTCCCAGCAGTATGCACAAGTCAAGTGATTCGAGGCTCCAGCAGCTTTCAGCAGGGCCATATCCCAGAGCAACCAGCACAGAACTGCCATTCCAGCTCCTTTTGGTGCCAGGATAGAACAGGCTCCAGCAGCTCTTGGAGAATAGAATATGCCAGGAGTGACACCTTCACTGGTGCCCAAAAACACCCTAAAAACAAAACAAAAACCAAAACCCACCAAAAAATTACAATAAAAAGTAAAAATTTTATATATATATATAATATTTTTCCCCCTGAACCCGGGTTTATACTTCCTTATAAACATTTAAAACCATATTACACTTCTGGAATCCCAGAATGGTTTGGGTTGAGAGGGACCTCAAAGCCCATCCAACCCCACCCACCCCTGCCATGGCAGGGACACCTTGCACTGTTCCCAGGCTGCTCCAAGTCCTCTCCAACCTGGCCTGGGACACTTCCAGGGATGCTGGGAGCTGCATCCCAACTTCAGCTCCACGTGGAATCACCTCATTCTCAGCCTGTCTGATTTCACACCAAATCTTCCCATCCCTTTTTCTGGCTCAATGGAACATCCTCACAAAGTGCCAGTGCTGTGTTCAACTGTTGTGTAATGCAGAGACTTCAAAAAAACCCCAACCTCAACCCAAACAAACCCACAAGAGACACGGAACACAAAGCACAGTTTTCCCAGGAGCAGGATTCCACCCAAACATCCTCACTGAGAGCTCAGAAAAGTCAATTTTGTATTTTCAGACTCCCCTCTCCTGCATTAATCTTTCAAGTGGCACTATTTTAGCACAAAATTTATTTAAGAGCTGTTATGTACCTCTGATATTTCTCTTCTGGTGTGATACATAAAAGCATCGTTATCCTACTGAAGGAGTTCTTTGTCCTCAGAACTGTATAAAATTTTTACATTGCTACTAAAACCTTGATTTCCTCCACATCAGGGGTGCCTGGTTTTCCCCATTTTATTTTTTATTACAGGTAGCAGAAGATATTTTCTAATGAGCTAAATCTGAATTAGAGACATTCTTCCTTGCCCCTCTGCACAATATTCAATATAATTTAGTTGCATTGTGAAGATCAGGCAAAGTTTTCCTTCATCTTTAAAGTCATGAGCTGTTTCTTCCACAGATAAAAGTTCGCAGTCACCAACACCTGGCACAGGCAACCTTGATATATTACTGCAGACACACACAGCTATAAGGGAGAGAATAAATTTGTTTGCAGTGGTGATTTTTACAAATCAGAGCTCTATCAGTGCCCTCTTTAAGATAAAGGATGCTTTGAGAATCTTCCTGTTCACATGTAATTCATCTAAAGGAAAAACCTCCTTTCAAAAAGCATTTTCTTCCTTCTCTAAGACAAACTATCAATTTAATAACTTAGGTTATTAAACAAATCAAGCTTATGATGTTACTCAGATGAATTAGTCATATTTGTCATGAACAATTTAATCCTCCAGCAGGTTTAGCATCCTAACTGAATCTTTTTTATTTTAAAGCTTATTTCTTGGTGGCAGAGGGGGCATTGCTAGGGGAAAGAGGGGTGGCATTTGTTTTTCATGTGCTGCTTACTTCACTGCAGTGAAGCTCCATTTCCAGCTGAAAAACCTGAACAGCAAATAAAAATATTCGACCAAATACTGTCTAATTAGTTTAACAAATAAATAATCTACAGTTAGTACAAAACCATGCTTTATAATTCTTGTTTTGAAAGTCAAGGAGCTGTTTTCTAGTTCCAAAGGTTCCTGAAGGACTAAATGAAGCTGTCCTAGTGTGATATACTCATTTCCTACTGATCTGATACTTCGATGTTGTTCAGAGTGAGGTTGGTGATGTGAGGAAGGAACTGCTCATGGAAACTTTTGTATCCCTTTGTGCAGCCCCATTAAAATCCCAACAACAACAACAAAAAGTTCCATAACATTAATCAGCAATACTGAGGGGCTAAAAACCACCCATCCTTGAACAATCCTATCTCAGGTTGGCATCTGCACGCTTCATTTTCTGGGATGAGGAGCAGTCAGGACTTGAGACTCGCTTCAGAAAACTCAAATTACCAGAGAGAATGAGGGCTATGAGAGCATGAAGCCCTTGTCAGAATTCCCTCTGTGTGCGTCCAGCTTGTGAGTCTTCCTCAAAGGCAAAGGATTGTCCAGAAAACTTCTCCAATTACCAGAGAATTAGGGCAATGAGAGCATGAAGCCCTTGTCAAAATTCCATTTGTTTCTCTCCAGCTTGTGAGCCTTCCTCAGAGGTGAAGGATCCTCCAGCACAGCAGGGATTGCTCCCAAACCACACCCTCAGTGCCAGGGGAGCCAGGTGATCACCCCATCCATCATGAAAAACCTCATTTGTTTCTGTCTGAACTTTAATTAGTGATTTCCCTGCTCCTTCTCTTATTAATCATGCAAAAAGCTGTCCCTGCCATCAGCGTTAGGCCTCAACCTGCGCCCTGGGAATGTCACTGCAGAGCTGAGACTCACACTCAGGAGTCTCCACAGAAAATATGGATCTGAGCACAGGTTCTCAGGCTCTTTCTGTGAGTCATGATGACAGAAAGCTGTTGTGGTCATGGATAAACAGCACTGGATTTTCTGATTTTGTTCTCATCTAAAGCAAGGCCTTGCTTTTGGGCCGTACGAAGCGCTGCTTCCAGGGAATTCAAAAATCCAGAGGCTGCAAGGGAAGACTGAAGCGTTCCTTGAAAAATTAAAGTTCTTGAGCAAAGCCCAAAATGAAGAGACTGTGAACAGCTCAAACATTTGTGCACAATCTAAAAAACTCCTCTCCCAGTTGGGAGCAAGCTGGAACCTGCACGGGGCCCTGCACAACCCGGCAAACTCCTTAATTGTTGGGAGCAGACAAAGTCTGTTTAGTCACGTCTGCTCAGGGGAAGGATGTTACAACACATCTGTACTGCCTCTTTCCACACAGGTCAAGCAATTCTCCAAAGCTGTTTTTCCACCCTTTTTCCCATTTAAAGGATCCCCCCTCAGCCAGGTTGGTGACACAGGAGGCAGCTGTGACCAGGAGCTCACAAATGAGCACTGGAACTTGGAGACATTGATGGAGAGAAGTAGTTTCTTTGATTGAACCTCATCTTTTAGGGTCTTTTGCTTGTGAAAAATAAATCCTCCTCAGTTCTTTCACGAGACATGAAGCCTAGACATAGTTTTTTTGTTCAGGTGCAAGGCTTAAAATTCTCCAGAATGCAACATTAAGCTGAAGGGAAGAGTGGATATTTCCATATAAATCCCCAGGGATGTCTGGAGGCATTTTGAGTTTAGGAATGGCTTGGAGAGATCTCTGAGCTGCAGTGCTCGCTGAGGACAGCAATGGGAACCACAGATCAGACTGGGACAGGAATTCAAACTTCATTTCTAAAAGGATGGAGCAGGTAGCAGGATTATTTCTAAAATATTCTAGCAAGGTTTCTAATCTGTGTCCCAAACCAGCCAAAAGCTCTTCCTGCTCCACAAAGCTGGGTAATGTCCCACAACCAGCAAAATATTAAACCAAATAATATATAATATATAAATTAGCACACAAATCTTACTGGTTTGGATCTCTCTGTCTCATTGGGAGAATGGTATGACCCAAAGGTGGACTGATTCTGTTGGAGTTTTTATATTTATATGAAAATATCCACTCTTCCATTCAGCTTAATTTTATTCTGGAGAACTTCCAGCCTTGCATGTGATACAAATAATATATTTTACCAATTTCTTAATTAATATATAAAAATACATTTAATAAATAGTTTAAACTTACTTTAAACTTCATCCCTTCTGAACAAAAAAACTATGTCTAGGCTTCATGTCTCATTAAAAAACTGAGGAGGATTTATTTTTCACAAGCAAAAAACCCTAAAAGATCAGGTTCAATCAAAGAAATTATTTCTCTCCATCAATGTCTCCAAGTTCTAATTTGGGGCAGTGATAACATCAGTGCCATTAGTTTAGAGACAATTGCTGTTTGCTTTATTTAGAGCAGCCAATCAAAAAGGGATTTATCTCCAGACTAGAACTTTTCCCACACCAAAGAG
This sequence comes from Trochalopteron elliotii, assembly GCA_024734555.1. Classification (NCBI taxonomy): domain Eukaryota; kingdom Metazoa; phylum Chordata; class Aves; order Passeriformes; family Leiothrichidae; genus Trochalopteron; species Trochalopteron elliotii. Next base: position 434,805 of record JANPWX010000268.1, read on the forward strand.
AAATGAAATTCATATGGAGCCCAAGTCCAAAGCTGGGCAGGCACATCCCAATTATTTAATTGGGGGGAATTTGGTTTTTAAATTCTGGCACTGCTGCTAACATGAAGGAAGAAGTCAAAGCCCAACAAATCATTTGAAAGGCAGAACAAGTAACAAGTTATTATCATTATAAAAGTTCATGCAACGATAAAAAGTGCCATAAAAACTTATGGAAAATTATGCAGTGAGTCAAGGGTTACTAAAAGACAGTGGGGAATGGGACAATTCTTGCATTTTTTCATGTTTGTAACAGGACTCAAAGGACATCAGATCAGCAGGATAATGGGACACAATTGTGTTCCTTGACTTATTCACTATGGCACAATTACATTAATAAAGAGAATTTCGTTACTCTGAAAAAATGGTGGTGTCACTTTGATTTACAGTCCACAAAAAACAGAAATTAGCAGCATCTCCAGCTAGGGCAGCACCTGAACTGATGAAATCACACAGCAGTGAGACTGAAGGACAAATGTGTTTAGGTTGTCTGATTACTGGTGACAGCTCTCTGAAAAATGAGTTAAAGGAGATTTATTGGACATATTTCATAGAAACTTAGATGAAAAATTTATTGACTGGCTTCTAAAATCATGGCAGAGTGGAAACACCCTGCAGGAGAAGGAAGGTGTCAGAATGCTGACAGCACTGGGGAGCAGAGTTCAAAAGGAGATGGGAATAAAGTAAAACCATTTTTAAGGCAAGCTGAGAGTTCAGGCATGAGATGCACAGATCAAAACACAGCCAAGCTTATGGTGACTGACAACATAAAGGACAAAGAGGTGCCCAATGAAAAAATCCTTTGTGCAAAACATGGGTAAAACCCTGGAGAGAAAAACTGTGGGGACGGTGCCATATGGGGCTGAATAAAAGAGAAAATCCTGGAGGTGAAAAAACTTCAATACCACACAAAGATCCTCCTGCACCAGGAAAGTCATCTTCAGAACTGGTGGCACATTTGCCTGAAGAATTAGTTTTCCCTCTGGAAGGGTCAAAACAATGATGTGGACCAGCATCTTTGAGAAATACTGGGATATATGAGAATATTATGATTTTTAAAGTTTAGGAACCAGATTAAACAAAATAAGTGAATCTCAAATATTGTGATAATGGAAATATTGTCATTTTTGAAGTTTAAGAGCCAGATTTAACAAAAGTAAGTGAATCTTAAATACTAGGATTTATGGGAATATTATGATTTTAAAAGTTTAGGAACCAGATTAAACAAAATAAGTGAGTTTTAGATATTGGGATATATGGGTATATTATGATTTTTGAAGTTTAAGAATTGGACTAAACAAGATGGGTTAATTCTGGCAGCTCTAACAAATCAGATCACAATGGTGTTCACGCCACGAGCTCGTCCCCACCCCAGTGGAGCTCAGCTGACCAAGCAGGGCAGTTTTCATCACTGTGATAAAAACCTGCTCCAGCCTCCTATTCCCAAAGGGCTGCACAATGGGAATTCCAGCCTCCTGCTGAACCTCATCCTTCCAAATTGCTTTGTCTGTTTGGGCCTTAGGCTGAGTATTAGAAATGATAAAAGTGCTTCTTTCAAACTCAAAGCAAGACAGCTCCAGTGCCAGTGTCAACATGACAGAGTGCTCGTGGCTACGAGGGGGAAGCAGGGAAAAGAGGGGCAGGAGAGAACTCTGCTCTTCATGCTGGGCAAGTAGGAACAGAATTTTTCTCCCTGGCTGAAGCCCAGGCTTATCCCACCATATTTTTAACCTTCTCCAAGTTGACTAGGCTGGAATAGTTCCTCTGGCAGCAGTTAATTGCAAATCAAACTCGTTGTAATTATTCTTACAACATTAAAAAAATGAAGAAACGTCCCTGGAAATGGTTCTGCGCCTTTGATACGAGTTCAGTGCTCCTTTAATCAGGGTTTGCCTTGTTCAGAGACACTGAAAAGAGACAAACAACCAAGAAATAAAGAGGATTTCTGGAAAGGAAGCCAAAATGCAATGTTTTCTGCTGACCTACACATACAAGGTAGTGAGGGGGTTTTCTTCCCCACCTCAGTGAGTGAACAGAAGTTCAGTTTCAGGAGGAGAATACCTTTTTGACAGCACATAAATTAGAATTTGGGACAGACAGACACACAATCCCAGCAGACTGCAGTGGCTTGTCACAGCACTCAAGAATCACAGAATATTCCCAGTTGGAAGGGACCCATAGGGATATCCAAATCACACCCAAATAAGACTTTTCAAATATAATAATTAAAATCATGAGCAAGATCACAGAGTCAAAAAATGGCCTGGCTTGGATGCACACAAGTGTTCTCCAAGAGCCAGAACAGAAAGTCTGAGCAGTCACTTATTTAATCCTGAAGAATTATTCTCCTGCCTAAGAGGAAATATTTATAATTGCAGACATTTGAAGGTCCACAGAGAATGTGTTTGAGGAATTTGCAAAATTCAAAGGGAGTTCACAACACTGCAATGCCAATTTGAATTTTTCTATGTTTCGACTTGCGCTGTTATTGATTTTTATGAGCAGAAAAAACTCTTAACAAACACAGTCAAAACATCCTGCAGACAAATGCAGGTAAGATTCAATTTAAAATGAAATACCTTTTATTTACATGATGTGCATAACCCCATGGAACAAGGCAAAATTTTCCAAGAGCACAAAGCCCAAAGCAAGGCTGTGAGTGCAAACCCAGCAAGTTCCCTGGGTTGTCCCTTTAAGATTCTCCATGGCATGCAGGATTCTTACCTTGGGTTTCTGTTTATGTACAGTAAGCTTCCACAGATTTTATTTATAAACCCTTGCTTGGAATTTTCAATTATTTTTTTCCCCCAGTGCCTCTCCTTTTATGGCCATCTGTTTCTTGCCATATTTTGCCCCAAGGCACATCAGCTGTCTCCACAGCTGAATGAAATTCCCATCTCTGGCTCAAAGGAAAACTTTTTAATTTTTTGTTTATTTGTTGAACTAGAAAGAAGCCACCCATCAAAAGGAGAAACCTTTACCTGTGAGTTGGGTTTTGGAATGCTGCACACATCCTCCCCACAAATATCTGTATATTCTGACCTTGAAATCCAAGAAAAGAAGCATTGGAGAGACCTAACCGTTGTTACTAATGTTAAAAATGCTCCTAAATGTTTTATAATAGAGTCAATTCTTGAAAATTTTTCTCTTCAATCCATGATTCTTAAATGAATAATTTCTTCCATGTATGAACTGAGTAGTGAACAGCAACGTGCAGAAGGAAAAATAATGATCTCAGTCAGGGCAACTTAAAAAAACCTTGGTGCCTGGTTTGGCATGATGCAAAAAAAAAATGTTTAAATTAGAAAATTATAAGTGGGCATAGCTGCCATCATTGACTCAGAAGAGAAAGTGATATACAGGAGGGAACAGGAGATGTGGAGAATTTGGAAGGAGGAAGTTAAAAAGAGCTCTATTTAGGCCTTTTATCTAAAATTTTCCAGAAAACGTTTTACAGCCAGGAGTTTCAAGACGAATGAAAAGCTGATTGGAATAGGAGAAGCATCCAGCTATCAAACAGCAAAACGGTTTCCATCAAACCATCCACCAATCCCCACCAAATCAGCCCAAATCCACCAAATCTCTGAGCTCACACTCCTCGTTTTGGCCTGACCACTCAATCCCCTCCAGTCCCCTGCTGAATTCCAGCCCCCAAACTTCCCTGGAGGGATTGGCACTGGGAAATGGAGTGGGAAATGACCTGGGAGGGGCAAAACCCCAACAGAATCCAACACCAGTCCTAAAAGACAAAAAGGGGATGGCTGAGGATGGAGCTGTGTAGTCAAAGCCTCAGAGAAAATGGAGGAGCTCCAGCCACCCCAAATTTTGCAGCTTTTCCTTGACACGTAAATATTCTACATCAAGAGATTGTTTTGCTTTTCCAGCTACTCAGTGCCCCTAATACCAGGAATTTCTTTCCCTAACACAAGGAATTTCCTTCCCTAATACAAGGAATTTCCTCCCCTAATACAAGGAATTTCCTCCCCTAATACAAGGTAGTTCCTTCCCTAACACAAGGAATTTCTTTCCTTAATACCAGGAATTTCCTTCTCTGCCAACCTTGCTGTGCTCATTCCTTGCCTGCCACTGCTGTAGGACATTCACTGTTCCAGGTCACCAACTCCAGCTGGAGAATCAGATTAAAAAAGCCTGAAGCAAGCAATAATTTGGACAATTGGATCACTGGAGGAGTTTTCTTGCTCAGTGCAAGCTGTTACATCCTGACTGCTTAACAACACATCTAAAGAAAGAAAATGTCTTTAAAACAAGGCTCCAAGCAGGCTCCAGTGATTGGGACACTGAGGGATCACTCAGCTCCCTGCAGCTCCTGATTCCTGCCTGTCAAACAAAGCCTCCCACGTGATCCTGCTGTTCAGGAGATAAAAATCACTCTGTGTCTTTTGGGGACTGAGATCTTAATTCTGCTCCCTTTGAAGTCAACCGGGATCTTGGCATTTATCTTGACGATGAAGGATGGGATCCCAAAGTGTTTGTTCAGCACTTCTGGAAGGGTGCCAGCCTTCATAAAATCAATTGAAATGCATTTTTAAAGACATGGCCAATCCAAATATTTATTTGCAGACTCCCAGACTCATCCCAGTATCTGGCATTTCTTTTGCAGCTGAAATGCACAGCCCATGCTGCTTGGCAGAGGCACTGACATGTTCCCCACGTTTGAGGAGCCAACATTCCTGTTCCTGCAAGCATTCAAATCAGGAGCTTGTGAAGACTCAGCAGCACTGAAACACTGCTCACTTTCTCATCTCCACTAATGGAATCGTGCCTTTGATAAATCTGGCCCAGCAAGATCTTAATCCTACCGCTGGAAGGAGTTCATGAACTTAGCAAGGTTTTTCCCCTTGAGAGAGAATCCTCCTTCAAGATAAGCTATGATATTTATTTTACCAAAAATTAATTCTATTGCTCCAATGAAAAACAAAAATGTAAAAAAAGAAAAAAAGAAAAAAATGCTGAGTGTGTTATTACCAATACTTTCTAAAAGTACTGAGCACTAATTGGAGTGGAAAATGAGACTTTTTCCCATGGTCCTGGCCACCACCTTATTATATTTTCAGGACACCACATGCTAGAACAATTTGCTGTTTTCTAGGTTTTTTTGAACTCACAGATAGAACTAGAAGTTGAAGGCTTCCAGAGGAAAGAGAAAAGGCAGCAACCATTTGTCACATCTGCACAATCTGATGCACTTGCAGAGTGCACAGGTGGAAAGATCAAATGAAAGCAAATCCCCAGCACCACTCCAGAGTTCTGACAGGTCTTGCATGAACACATCTTTTAAAAAACTGACCTCCAGCATTCCTTGTAATTTTGCTTTTTTTTCTTCCTGCATTATTTACATGCCTGAATTCTCCAGGATTTCAATTTCTACAGTCTTTTGAAGGCTCCAAGATTTCTATAAATATCAGTTTCTCCATCTTGCTGTCTCTGTTACAGGTATGAAGTCTAGCACATATTCTTCATCTTTATACTTAATCCAGCTTTAAATCTCCTTTCATTATGTCAAGAATTGTGGGAGTTTTGCTTAGAATTATGTAAAAAATTAAGTTAGGGACACCTGGAGGTCACTTACTGTATGGGAAACTCATCTCATTTAAACCTTCTCCCCTTCACCTTTTTGCTTGCCCACCTCTGACAGAATTTTCTGCTTAAAAAGACAGAAATGTGTTCCAACTGCTGTGCCTTAATTAGGGGATTATCAAAAAAAATGATTTAGATTAGATAAAAGTGTGAAAATGTGGGATGAAATCACTTTTAAACCCAAACCCACTCCTCGGGATTCTATGAAGTTCCCTCAGGATGAAGACCCCTCTGCTTGCACTGGAAATTTAAAATCAAAAATCTCAATGCTCACCACAGTCCTGTGAACAAAACTCAAAACTTTTGCTCTGTAAAATCACAAATATTGATGACTAAAGGCTTTTATTCACCACAGCAGAATGATTTCTGTTCAGCCTCACACAAATGAAGCCTGTCCTGTAAACTCCCCCTTTTCTTTTAGTTTAATCTCAATCAGAAACCAGGTTTCAATATCAATTTAAGGATGTGAATTCCCTCTAAACAATATCATAACAAACAGCAAAGGAAACAATGGACAAGTGTAACCTCACTTTTTTAACTAGGAGGAAAAATCCAGGCAAAACAAACAGTTTAGAGGTTGTTTTATTTAGTTAAGACTAACAAGTCCAAACAAGCTAAAGACACCTCTCAATTTAGCATTATTTTCCTCCTGGCAAAAAAGGAAAAAGAGCATTTTTACAGTCAAATGACATTTGATTTCTTTTGTTTTTGCTTTAAATATTAAAATATTCCTCACATTTAATTATGAAAATTCCCCAAACGACAACCTGGACACAATAAAGAACAACTCCCTGGCTGCTATATAATTTTCTATTTAAGACAACTAAAACAAAGACAGCATGACAGCACAAATACTTCCAAAATCCAGCACTGACTGAGCCTTTGCAGAGCTTTTCCCTGTTAATATTCATATTAACCACATACAATGGAAGCTTGAGTTTCCATGTGCAAAAATATTTTAATACACTCAATTTTGGTCAGCATCTTACATAACCCAGAGATGCATCTCTACAGAATAAAGCCAAGAATACAAAGAATTCCATCTCTATCCCACATTCCCAAGGCCAAGGGGGCACAGCTCCAGTTCTGATTCACAGGTAGTTGGAAAAATTAACTCAAGTGCCAAAACGGAGCATTAATAAGCCTGGATCAGGTCCTGGCAGCTTGACATGGCACCAGGACCCTGCACGGGGACCGGGGGGGGGGGGGGGGGGGGGGGGGGGGGGGAAGAGGAGGAGGAAGAAGAGGAGGAGGAAGAGGAGGAGGAGCAAGAGGAAGAAGAGGAAGAGGAGGAAGAGGAAGAGGAAGAAGAGAAAAAAGAAGAGGAAGAAGAGGAAGAAGAAGAAGAAGAAGAGGAAGAAGAAGAGGAGAAAGAGGAAGAAGAGGAGGAGGAGGAGGAGGAAGAGGGAAGGGTTTACTCCACATTTGCTCCTCAGGGAACACCAGGCAGGTGCATCTGCAGGAAGTTTCCATAACTGCACTGCGAGTGTTGCACTGAGTTTATTCTGCACTTCCTGTCCTTGCTGGGTTTTGGCTTTGGCAGATTTTGGTTTTGGCAAATTGCTTTCCTGTGACTCTCCCTGGAAGTAAGAGAGGGCTCCTGCTGTGTGCAGGAGCTGGAAATGATCAGCCAAACCCCTCCTCTTCTGCTCTCACCCCAAATGCTGAATCCCCACGCAGAGGGTGAGACAACCTCCAGCTTTCAGGTTTGGGTTATTTTGCCTGACATTTCTACATCCACAATTCTCTACTTAAATTTTGATCTGAGGCTCTGCAGACATGAAAGTCCAGCAGTTTGGCTCAAGAATTAACAACAAAACCTCCCTTGGAATGACAGCAGAAGGAATGGCACTGGTAGCCCAGGTCAAGAGCTCAGTGCACACAAGAGGCACTGTCCAAATCTGCACTTAAGTGTTATTTTTATCCCACAAAAAAAACCCCAAATATCTGAAGATGAATATTTTAATGCATCAGAATTTTACAGCATTTGACTGCTGAATGGAGAAAAGTAGATTTCAGCCACTTCCAACAGAGTTTTTATACTTTGATTTTTTCAAATCCTTTCCATAGCAACCGTGAACAGCCAAGACAAATAGCAAAGTGAATTTGTCACCCACATCTTCACTGCTAAAGAGTCTTCTTTTCTCTCCTAGGCAGCAAAATGTGCCAGATTTCCCTAAAGAAAAGCATTTCTCAGTGAGCTGAGTGAGAAGTTGGAATATTGGGGTCTCCCAGTTGCTGAAAGTACCTTTTTTTTTTTTTTTTTTTTTGTATTTGTTTCTCCTTGGAGAGGGGAATGTGAGAATTTTGTGAAACCTCTGACACTGGAGACATGAGAACTGGGCTGAAGTGTGAGACAATGCAATTAGAAATCAAATTTTGTAATACCTGCACACTCTTGCCAAGTTTGAATTTCTCTGATTTTTCCCTACAGAAGTTTTCTGGAAGACAGCTGGGAAAAGTCTGCTAAGCCAGCAAGAGCTCTCAAGGCTTCATTAATTTCTGTCAAAATTCCATCATGTTAATTAGGAACTAATTTATAACCTGAAGATATTGACTGGAATTGAGTAACTTCAAGGAGTTCAAGAAAACTCCTTGTGTGTGAAAATTCTGATAGATCTTGAGAAATACCCCAGAGGCTTCACTTCTCAAATTAATCCTTCAAAAAGACACAATTGTACTGCAAGCATCACATAAAGACTTCAGATGTTATCTCCCCTAATTCCCTTCCACAGAACAAATCAAACAGAGCTGTCTGTTGTAACGTTATCTGTAAATATGCAAATTGTTTGAAATGACTCAAAACACAGCCTTTGCGATGGGACAGTGGCTGCAAAATTACTGCACTTTATAACATTTAAGAGACATGCCACTAAATATCTTGAAATTATAATTTTTCAGCATTTGATTGTTACCACAGATACCTACATTAAATACAAATAACAGGATCTGCCTGCACTTTGGAACGAACTGCGAGGATAAATTAACTTTAGAGCTACCATCATGAAAGGACCTTGCCCTAAAGCCTGACTTTATTATCAATAACCACAACAGCAAAGCTTGAATGAGCATTTCTGAGAGCCACAGCCCTCAGCAACTCTTTGATTCTGATTTTTGAAATAAAACCCTTTCATAAAAAGGCTGGTGGTACACGTTTTGTGCAAAGACCCTCCAAAAATCTCACAGCATTTGCACAGGAGTGTCCTTAACATATTTGATTAGCACCAGGTTCCTATAAAAACATTCCACAATTCCAGATAGCCATGTACAGTTCAGAGCTAAAAAGGAACCCAAATATCATTTAATTCACCGTGAATTTTTTGTTGTGGTGTTGTCAGACTGGAACTGCCCGTGTCAAATCAAGCACAGCTGCATTTCCAACCAAGCACACGAAACACAGCAATGCTGGAAGAGATGGGGATTGGAGAAATAACTCTCTTCTGCTGGATTATAGAAAGAAATGGCAAAAGAATGCATCCCCAACTCACAGTGTGCAATTTCAGCTTTCTGTTTGGAACTGGAACTATTATACAGCAAATAAAGATCAACACTTGGCTTTGTTTTGACATTTTTTTATTTTAAATTTTAAACTAGGTTTTGCTTGCTTTCTAGTTTTCCCCTTCTCCCCTGAAATGATCATGTCATCTGGTAGGATTAGGTATTTAAATCAACTTAATTAATCTTAGTTATTCTGTAAAGCAGACAAGTAGATATGTGATTACAATATCTTAAGTGTATTTTCAGTTGTAATAACATCAACCCAACCCTGAAGTGAATGGCCCACACAGGGATCAAACCCAGAAATTTGGTATTTTTAGCACCATGACGTGATAAACGGAGCCAATTATAAAATAAATCACCTCAGAATATCTCTAGGGGTCAGAGAAATGCTCTGGGGACACTGATTTGTTTCAGTTTGCATTCAATACAACAGGAAAATGTTCTTATTAGCAGAAATTGTTGCCTTTCAAGTCTGTTTTCTCTTCACCCTCAGCAGCTCTCAGGAGATGCTAGCAGGTATAATATGCATATATTTATATAAATATACACACACATCTATATAAAAACATAAAGATATATGTATAAACACACATATTTAATATATATTTTATATATGTATACATACACTTAATATATTTAATATATATTGATAGATATAGATATAAATATAACATATATAAAAATAAAAATATATAAAATATAAATAGGTAAATATCTGTATCTATGTCTGTATCTATATCTATTTTTTTTCCTTTAAAAAATATGCCTGCGAATGGCCTATGAATAACTCAGGATCATTTTTCTCACAATTCCCAGGGAGCCACAGGAGCAATTTTCTTTCCTCAACCAGAAATTCTCTGTGGGCCATGCACACGTACCCAGCTCCCTGGACAAATGTGGAATTACACCACTCAGAAACCTGGACCAAAACCTTTCCTGCTCCCTGCCAGAAGAGAGAACTGATAAACATCTGGGCTCTGGAAATCACTTGGGGATGTTTGGATTTTGTAGCAGCACACTGCTCTCACACACTGTGCTACAGCATCACATGATCCTGCACTTTTCCAAGAAAAACCCAGTCAAGTGAAAAGACTTCATTACCATCAACCCTTTTTTCTTAAAAGTTACATAATTACCATGCAATCTCTTATGAGATCTCATTTATTTGAGCTTTAATTACTCACTTCAATGAAAGGATTATTTCATAAAATATATCTTTTCACTTCAATAAAAAGCACAGGTCTCTTTCTCTTTGCTGCATCTATTTTGTTTACCACTTGCCAAGACGTTATTTCACATATGTGAAAAGAAAACTGGACTGAATACACATGAAATAAACCCTTGGCAAAGGCACTGCAAGGGCTTGCCATTGAGGAGATTAGATCCACAAGAACAGCCTTCTACTTTTTCCAGAATCAACAAAGGTATTAAAAAAAACACAAAACAACAACAACGAAAAAAACCTTAATAAAAAGAGAAAACAAAAGATTTTTCAGGTAACTGAATTTCCAAGTGATGAAGATTTTCCTCAGAAGATCTGAACATCTCTAATTGTGTGTCCACCAGAACACCGGGGTTCCCAAGGCAGAATTATAAAGTCTTGGTTTTATTCCAGTCTGTGTTCCTCACAAGAATGAAAACTCCTGATTAAATCATCAGCAACTCTGATTAGAATTTGTTTTATTGGTGAGAATTGTTGTTGTTAGAATTCTGATTAGAATTATGGGAGAGGTCACTTCAATTCTGCAGCTTTCCTTGATTTTTTGCACCATCTTGCTTAGCCCACAACCCACATTATCACCTATTTTAAGTCCATTAGAAATGTTTTAATTCCTAATTTGATAGCTCCAATTTGAGATATGTTAAAAAGCAAATTTCTGACCTCCTGTATGCACAATACTTAATTTCAAGACAGGAATTTGTTGCACACCCGGCATTTGCATCTCTCGAGTTCTCAGCTGGGGCAGAGAATTGTTTTCAGCCAAACAGATACTTTTGTAAAATTGAAAATGAAATTATTTCATTCAGCAGCTTCATCTCTCCAAATCTGCACAAATTCAGCTCCCAGGAAAGTCTTCCAGGTGCAGATTTACTAGGAGAGATCTCAAAGATGGAATTTTAGGAGACACAAGTTTAGGAAAAAAAGTGTTACAAAGCTGCTACATAACTTCAACGTTATAAAGAAATATTATCTAATATTTCTTAAATTATCATGTATCTACTTTAGGTTATCCATAAAATACTGCTAAAATCAGATTAAATTACACCCTCAGCTATGCCACACTTGTCCATAACAGTTCAACTGTGCAGCTTGGACAAACTTGCATTTATTTCTTTCAACTTCAAAAGTAAATGGCACATGAAAAACTCCCTTTAAAAATAATTTTCAAGATAGAAATTTTCTCACAATTTTTCAAAACTTTACAGGTGATAAAAACCAGTAAAAGTGAGATTGAGCTCTGTGACAAAAAACCCACAAGAGCAGAAACGAAGTTCGGAAAGGATTCGAGGATCCCCAACTGCTCCTTTTCTGCAAGAAATTCCCATTGCTTTCTAACTTGAAACAAAACAATCAAAGATCTGAGATTTATGACAAATCAAAGTGCCTTTTTATCCCTGTCACAAACCACAGATTTTGGTTCAAACCCAGTTATTATGGAAAAAAAACCAAATCACGTTTCCAGAGCACAGACCACTGGCAGATTAGAGCCCTTCAAGGTCTTATTAGCAGAAATTGTTGCCTTTCAAGTCTGTTTTCTCCTCACCCTCAGCAGCTCTCAGGAGATGCTGGCAGGTATAAACATGCTTTTCTTTTAATTACAGAACTGGATTACTGCTGTAACTGATTCCCAGCTCCAGCAAATTATCATCAAGTGCCCATTGTGCATAACAATCATTTAATGGCCGACAAACCATAATAAAGAGAGCTTTAATGAAGAAAGCTGGAGAGCTGCCCGAATTTTATGGCAGCACACTCCAAAAGAAAAGAGTTACAATCTGTATTTAAGATTAAGGGAGCCTTTTAATCCAGATGGCCAGAATTAAACGAGGCAGTGCAGGGAAATTTTGATCAAAAGCTGGTGCAACATGAAAGTCCCCAAAATTCCCCCAGTAAACCACGGCTAATTATTGCAAACAGAGGCTGCACGTTCATATTGTATTGGGGAAGAACTCAGAGGGAAATAAAATGTGAATATGTTGCTGTCTCTGTGATAACTCACTCAACCATTACCTTTTTTATCATAAAGCAGCAGGAAATCTCCGCAGACAGAACTCTTTGGACAGTTAAATAAGGAAATTTTCAAGAAGTTCACAAAACAAACGACAAATTGTTTCAGATTTTCGACTTTAAGACACAGCTGAGTAAAACTGAAGCTGCTGAAACTGAAATTTGAAAAGGTCCTTAATTAATTAATAAATGACATGCAAGTTTCACCCAAGTTTGCTCCTGTCTGCTTTAATTTTTTGCACGTCTCAGCACTGCTCAGAAAATGTTGCCTTCTCTGTGATAATTCACTCACCCATCAGCTTTTCTACCCTATTTCCTATTTTCCATAAAAATATTTTCCTATTTTCCATTAAAAAAAAGCAGCAAGAAATCTCTTTGCAGGCATTCGTTTGGGGAGCTGCTAGGACAGTTAAATAATAACATTTTCAAGGAATTTGCAAGATAAATGACAAATTATTTCAGATTTGCAGCTTTAAGATACAGCTGATTAAACCTGAATCCCTCTAATTGTTCTTTAAAAAGTACAAATACTGATTTTTAGTAGAGCAATAAAGCAGCAAGAGGTTCTGCTTTCCAATGATTCCCTTTCTGCTGCTGGGGGATTTGTACAAACCCCAGCGTGGGGAGGTACACAAAGAAGTTGATTGCTCAGCTCCTCTACAATAAAAACATTTGTCTTTTGCACAGAGTTTTTCTGTTGATGAAATAAAATCCCTGTAAAATTCATCAATTAATTAGAAATCTCAGAGTCCTGCCAAGTTTGAACTTGCACAAACCCAGCTTCGTTTCACCTTCTAAAAACACCCAACAGGACCCCATGTTGGGCACCTCCTTCTTCTTGCTCTGATGTTTCCATCCATTTCTTTGATCTGTTTGCTGAACTGTGACATAAATCACTTTGTCACAGTCAGACATACTGATCCAGACAGGAAAATTCAGACAGAAATCAGGAACTTTGCTGAGAGTGAGTAAATTCCAGGGAGGTCAGAGCAGCTCTGGCAGCTCTGCTCAGCAAAATCCAGAAGTGGATTTTGGGCTCTGCCACAGTGACTTGCTGCTCTTGCAGAGTGGGAAGGAGATCACTGACTGCATCTTTGATGTGTATTTTTTTTCTGTTTCATGATCTTCTGACAGCAGCAACCTCTGAAAGTGTGCCAGGCTCCCTCGAGTGGGGAAGGACTGACAAAATCTCATCACTGATGTCACTGCTGTCCGTATTTATATTTTGTGTTATTTATGTGCACACACACACAGAGAAGGAACTTTAGGTCTCCCTGCTCCCAAACACACACCAAGGACTGCTGCAAGCACAAAAGCTGCCAGTTAATCTGGTTTTTTTTCTGTAAAAACCAGCAACATTTCTACCTCATGGATTAAAGGAGTCAAGGAAAAGCTTGCTGAGAACACAAGGGACACACACAGAGGTTTGACAAAAAGGGAATTAAGACCCCAACATCTGAAACCCCAGGTTCATCCTGGCTGCACAGCATCTTTCATTTTCTAAATTGTTATCATTTTCCCTCTGAGCTCTCTCAGGGTGAACAATATATTATTGACATGGCTGAAAATCAGCAAAAAATCCTGCAGCAACGGAGAGCGAGCTGAATCCCAAACTGTGCTGCTGGTGGTAACAGCATCTGCTGGATTATTTGCAGATTGAGCAGTAAAAAGTAAATCCTGTCCAAAAGCAACAACAATGATGGAACTGCTGCTCCCTCTGGGACAAGGAGCAAATCCAGGATTGCTCAGTCCCCCTTATCCCAATTTTTCAAACAATTTTTCTCTTGTGAAATGTCAGGGTTTGTGCTGCTGTGGACACTCAACAGCACAGTCCTGGAATAAGAATTAAACAGTGCAAGTAAAAAAAAAGATTTTCACTCAGTGAAAAGCCTCCCATATCTTACTGCAAATTGTGTTCCTTAAATCTGGGCAAACACACTCGGTGCCAATAATGTGGGGGGAGTTTTCATGGAAATTCAGCCTATCCAAAAATGTTGTATTTAACAGCCACTGCATTCTTGTGCCAGGAAAATCAGAAAATCAGAACTGTCACTCACAAGGGTTTACACACAGGAAAAACCAACTCCAATGGAGCTGGGACTATGGTCAACTATTCAGCACAAACAGCCCTGAAAAGGAGAAAAATCGAACAAAAGGAAAATCACACGTGAAATTTATTAATGAACGACACAGGAGGAAAATCCAATTGAGGAGAAGAGATCAAAATTGCCAAAACAAGATGCAAAAACGAAGCTGAAAGCAGCTGGCCTGAACTATTCCAGCTCTTCCTCCAGGACTCATGGAAATCAGTGAAAAATCTCAGAGTCAGGCCTGTGTCTGCACTTGGGAATTGGCTCCTGCTCCAAAGCTCTGGATGAGGGAATTCTTAGGATAACTAAGTTTAGAATTACAACATACCATACTGAAATAAACACTGGAGAACAAATAATTATAAAATAGCCATTAAAAGGCACCCCCCCAAAATCAATGTATTGTTTATTTGTGGAATGCCTGCAATTGTTTTTTTAAGGGAGTCATAAAAATTCCTTGCTCGTCAGGAGTCCATTCATGAGGGCAATGAATTTCCAGAAAATCCCATTTTTTATACAGCTCAAGAGAAATATTTTTGGATACAAACTTTTTTAAAAAATAAAATAGTGCTCTTAAACAAATAGCTTTATTGCTTAAAATGAACAAAGACTTGCCTGCAATGTAAACAATGAAAATAAAATTAAAAAAAAGGAAGACCACAAGACTTGTAACCTAAACACAATACCCATTGTCTGGACTTCCCTATTTCCACGAAGAACATCTGATTCTCATTTTGGATTAGAACATCCTGCTAAAATTACTAATATACTGGGATAAAACTTCACTGAAAATGTGCAGAGGAACAACTTCAGCTACAATCTGATGGCTGTTCCCTAAATGAGAATTCCCATTTTAAGTCCAATTAAAATCCAATATTGAATCCTTGTCGCAATAAGTTTTGATGATCTCAGAACAGTAGAAAAAAAAACACCACATAAAACTCAGATCCACTGGCAGCTTTTGCCACTGCCCAGTCAGGGAGAGCTTGGCCCGTGGCCTGGTATGTTTGTAATTCCAAGAACTCCCAGTATTTTTCAGTGAAGAGATTCTCAGTTACCAGGGATAAAAATTCAACTTTAAACATGGTGGAGTTGATTTTGAGAACAAGGATGACAAACTTCTCTCTGATTTTCACTTCCTTGGCTGTTTTGCTCAATAAAAAGCTATGCAGAGACCTGAGTTGGACAAAAAATGGGAATAGAAAGGGACTCCTCCTTCCTTTTGTTTGTGTGAGGGGGGTGAAAACAAATCTGGGAATTGCTGGTGATGTCAACATGCTCTGGGGTTTGTAAGAAAAACGCACAAAACCCAAAAGCTGCAATACCAGAAATTCAGCCCAGCTTCTCCTGGTGCTCCATTCTTTCCATGGAATTGGGGGGAAATAACAGCAAAAACCTCCAGTGGAAAGTCCAGGAAGAAAAAAATCTTGACAGAAAAAACGGGGGCAAAAAGAGATGGACTCACTCTTGCCTGAATGAGGGCACACATCTAATTCTGACAATAGGATTTCTTTTTTTAAAAAAATGTATCTGAGGCCATCAGTATCCTGTGAACAACCTTAAATTTCCAAGAAATTATGTTAAATTTCAGGCGTGAAAAAGATAAGAGGAAAAACAAGATTATGAAAAAAAAAGCTTTTTTTTTTTTTTTATATAAATGCTAGGGTTTAAAGTTTAACTTTTGATGTTTAATTGTCAAATGTGGAGGTAACAGGCCTTGGCAAGAGCCAAGATTAGAATAATTCCCCAGGCACACAGGGCTGAGGGAGGCTGCTGACGAGGGGCAATGGGCTGAAGGAATATTTCCCCAAAAAATGCCTGCAAAATTACACCTGATACTCAAAAGGCAGGAAAAACAGGTACTGACAATTTCTTATTGCTCAACGGGGATGCAAATATTGGAAGGTGCGTGTTTGTACAAGAAGAATGGAAAATCAACCAGAATATGAACTTGACTTTATAGGAAGAGCAGCACAAATGCTGGGCAAGGCAGTCAGCTCTCACTAAAGGAACAAACAGAATAAAACACAGCACCTGATCCTAACCTAAACGCCACTTTTTGTACAGAATAAATTTAAATATTTAAATCCAAACAACAAAAAAGGATTAAGTGTAAAAATTAAGTCTAAATCGGTTAACAGCACCACAGTATTACTCCTAACCTAAAGTCCCCTCTTTGTAGAAAACAAATTTGAATATTTAAGTGCAAACAAAGAAGAATTAAGCACAAAAATTAAGTCTAAATTGGTTAACAGCACCACAGTATTACTCATGTAATTCATTTGTCCAGTAGCTGTTTAAAATGGAAGTGTTTGCAAGCATAAATTGAATAAATGCTGCATTACTCAATCAGATTATTGTGAAAGAACAGAAAGACTGAAGAAAAATTATGGGGTTTTTTTTAACATGACAAGGCTCAGGAAAAGTGCAAGAAAGGGCCAGTAATGAACAGCATTTTTCATAACTTTCTATCAAAAACCAAGTCCATTATTGAAAAGTAAATTGTTTAGAAGCATTCCTATATCAGCTTATAACTCCAATTAGAACAAAAGAACACAAAAGTAACAGGAAGCTGCAAGTGTTGATTCTGAGAGTTTAGCATGAAATAACTTGAAAAATCTGCAAAGATGAAAAGATGAACATTTCAATTTAAAATCCAGCATCCAGAGCAGGCAAAGGAGACATTTAAAGCCAATGCAGGCAGGTGTGAACCAAAGAGAGAAATGATGGAGCACAGAGGACATGACAGCAGGACTTGGGAGCAGGGAAATCCAAAGGAAGCAAGAAATGGGATTGAAGTGAGTGAGTGAGACAGGAGAATTTAATAATGAAATTCTTGGCAATGACACATCTTGGAGAACTAAAGCAAAACTGAGAAAACGTTAAAAATAACAGGAAAGTAGGAAGGTTTAAAGCAAACTCTATTGGATGGGGCTGGAGCACTTTATAGTAAACTGGAAAAGCACAATAGGAGGATGGGAGGTTTTGAATGCTTAACACAAAACATTTGTGGCCCATGAATGAAATAGTTCCAGCTCCCAGCAACAATGACAAAATTGTCTCAGCAAAAGGGAAACCAGGAAAGTAGTTAAGAGCAAAAATAATGCCAGTGGTTTGCACAGCAATAACATCTGTGACCATGTCAATATAAGCACAATAAAGAATGAGAGCTGTCTCCATTCAGCTTTAAAAATACCTTTGGGTGGGATACAGAGAGAAAAATGAGCTGAGGGCTTGCAGGGCTGGAGAAATCCCAGCTGTTGGGTTTGGTGGATTAACAGAATTTTCCTAATTGCCACTAATTCATGAGCAAGAGATTATTTCCCTTCTTCCCTCCAACTCTTTGCCATCCAGAACAGACAGATCTTTGCATTTGAAGGTTTTGATTCTGTGATGTCCCTCACAGCACAGAATGAGAAGCTTTAAATGAAAATATTCCTGTGCCACTTGGACAATGAGCTCTGCAAGCCAGCACTTCAGAGCAGGACACTCTTTCCCCACAGTTGGCTCTGCAGATTCTGATTTACCTCCAAATGGTGAGAAACACATCCCAGCCCCAGGATGGGCTGGTTTGGTTTCCAGGCTGTGCTCCTGCAGGATCAGGAATGATCCTCTGTGCTTCCCCACCTGTTTCCTGGGAATAGGAGTGCCCTGCTGAGCCTCACGTGGATCACACAGTGTGTCTGAGGCTCCTGAAAAACCCCTCGTGTGGTTTCTCACTTGGCTCCTCATTGTGTAAAACCCAAGGTGCTCCCAGAGTTCACCCAGTTCCTGCAAATCCTCTGGAATGTGTCCAGCTTGTCACCCCCCCAAAAACTGCAACGTGCACCTGGATTCCTCTGTGCTGTCTGCTCTGCCTACCCTGGGCTCCACAGCCCCCAGAGAGAGACTTCAAAAGGTACAAAAGACAACAGGTATAAGAAATTACAGGTCTGACTCTGCAGGGAAATGATTTATTGATGCTGAGAGCTTAATTTAGTAATCAGACACTATCTGAAGAGGGGAAAAAAAAAAAAAACCCACTCGTCCATGGAGCAGTTAGATGAGGAAGCTATTCCAGCTTTTGATGTAGTTTTGTCCCAAATTCAAAGTTAAAAAGACTGGGAGATAAGTTATCCAATTTACTGAAATCCAATCTCGTACTGGATTTCACCCAGGGCTGTATCTCAAAGGCAAAAGGGACTTAGTCATATTTTTACATAACTAAATTCCTGAGTCACATTACAGAGGGGAGAGTCCAAGGGAGCTCAAGAACCATTTCTGCCATCACATATTTTCTCTTTAGAGCATTGCTTGTAAAGAATTAATGTTGTAAGACTTATTTCAAAACTTAAAAAACCTTTCATCATCGATTATGGCTCATTTCTCATTCAGCCTCCATTAATTCCCACAGCACTAATTCTGCATCGTGCTATCAAGAGCAAATGATGACTGCCGAGCTAATTTTAAGAGAGCAATAAATAATTTGCAATTAATCATCTGTTCAAGCAATAATCCTTTTGAAACATCTCTGCAGTACTGTTCCTTCACAGAAAGGAATGGAATGCAGCTGTCTAGAAAGCATTTCTGGATGTCACAGCACTCCCTGAGCTGGGTGAGGGAAGCAATGTCAAAAGGCTGCCAGTTTTATCCAGCTGAGATTAATGAAATGATCCAATGGATGGGAGATGCACTGAACTGATTCCTGCAGAAAAGAGACCTTGCAGCAGCCCAGCACACCACAGAGCTCCTTCACATCTGCATTTCCCCTCTAATTCTACTACCTGTGACTAAGTTTTGCAGGGAAAAAAAAGCCAATTTCAGTCCTTTGTTTCTAAAGCCACGGTTCCCCACTTCACTTCCTCTTGCCTTGCTCAGACCCACATGACCTTTGCTGTCACTCCTGCAGCTCCCACCTCTGCAGATCCCCACTGCTCTCAGGGTGTTTTATCCCAGAGATCCAACCCTCCCCAGCAGCTCAGGCCATTTCTTCCTCCAGGAGCTCAGGAATTACAAGTCATTTCAGAAATATGATCTTGATCACATCAACTCTGCTGCACCTCACTGCACTCACTAAGCCTCATTTCCCTGTGCAAAAAGCTGGATTTGTTCTTTTCTGTACATTATCCAGCAATCTGGAGAGCTAAAGAATGCTCCCATAAAATTCATCAGTGCCTCAGTGTCAGTTCAAAGCTGTCAAACCTGCTGATTCATTTCAGCAGCATTTGCTGTGCTTCATTAATTCTAGAGCTCAATGTTTTCAACAAAATAATGAAGTTATATATAACTCAAAGCAGCAGCACCAATAAATCCTTCAGGCCTTTGGCAACTCCTTTAATCCAAAGTAATCATGTTTCCTTGTATAACAAGTCTTGTGATGTCTGTAATAGCATCTCACTATAGTAACAACAGCCTTCGTGTTATAGCTCTCTGCATGCCTGGAGTATTAATCAGATCCCAGATTTAAATATGAAATTAGAGAACTCTTGATACTCTTCCTGAAGCAGATATGCAAATCAGAGCCCCCCCCCTTCCTCCCAAATTTAAAAAAAAAAGTCCAATAAAGATCAGGCCTGTGGAGTTGTTGCTGCTGGAATCAAAGATTGCAGCTTGCTGGTTATTGCTGTGCTCTATTACCTCATCCCTTCCCATTAAAATAACAATTCTAAACAGCCTGGCTGTTCTATAGGCAGTTTTCTCTGCCACAAACTCTTTTTCTTAGCTCATAAACAGAAGAATAAAATAAAAATCTCACCAGAAGGAAGGACTGTAGACTTCATAGTAGAACTGGGAATATCATTAGTCTTCGAATGCAAAGGACACAATGATCAAAACATTCATTCTTCAATTTAGAAAATTCTCAATGAAAGCAACATTCTTCCATTTCATAAATGAGCTTAAATCCTAGAAATTTTTCAAATACCCTGACTTTTCTCTAGTATTGTCCTGAAAACCCCTGCAGCATCCTCCAGCAGCTGTTACTTAAAGGGATGCTACTACTGATCAACCTTGCCTGAATTTAACCTCACTTAGCACAAAACTTTGTGACCTTCACGCCTCAACTTAACTAAAATGATATTTAACAGCATAACTTCCTTCTCCCAAACCTCCCATAACCATCTTTAATTTCCACTATGTATAAAGAAAAGTCACAGTCAGCTCCTTGAACTTCATCAACACGTTTGGCTATAATCAAGATTTTACCTTGTTGAGCAATCCAAACATCATCTGCAGGCATAAGTCCACGAATTAAACAATATTAAATTGCATATTAAATGCATTCAACAATTATACTAAAATATAGATTAAACCAGAAAGCAGAAGTATCAAATGCAAAGAAGTTTCTTTTAGAGGCTGGAAATAACATCTTATTTTGCATTTGCATCTTCTTTGCTCATTACTCTTTTCAGATCTAGTGAGAATTAAAATCCAGCCTCAGTTTCATGCCTGCCTGTCCCTCAGAAGAAGCCCAAGGTATCAGAATTTATTAGACATGAGACTCTTGCCTGTGGAGGAAGAGATTAAATGAGTTTTAGTGCTTGAGTTACTCTTGCAGAAAGGTGAGCATGGCAAACCCAGGTACAGCACCAGCAGTGTTTTCATAGGCACCATGTGTGGCAAAGGCAGATCCAGAGATTAGCACACATAAATCATTCACCCAGGGAGAAAAAAAAAAAACAACCACCTCCTCGATTGCCAGCTAAGACAACCAACACAAAATGCATGTTTTTACAAGGGCTATTCAAAGAAATGGCATCAGTGGGGAGAATGAGTCATGGGCCAGCAAGCTTCACACACTGCGGCTACTCAGAGTGAGAAGACAAAGGGAATTAGGACTCAGATGATTATTTTTTTAAAATAACCAAGAAGCATTAGCAAAACCAGCTGCTGCACTGTAATATTTCTAAATACCTTTGTTATGCCTTCATATTCTCTTCCAGTAGGAGTTTTCTCTTTCTGACTTGCATTGGGTTTGCTGTTGTTGGCACGCTGTCTCAGTAGACACTAGACAAATAAACTTTTCAACAACATAAAGACTTTTAAAACTGTATCTCTTAACCCCCTATCCCCTTGAGAGGCTGCAAAGTGGTTGCTTAATTCTTTACAGGTTTACTTGTGCCTCCCTTCTTCCATTTCTGTGACTGACTTTGAGTTCCCCAAAAATAAATAAGCCTCTAAGCAGTTATCTCTACCTAAATCACAGTTTGTATCTATTTCCTAAGCATGGATTTTTTTGTATTTGTTGATTAACCTATTGGATTTCACACTTGACTTGCAGGGGATTAAATTCATTGCCTGGTGGGCTTGAAATTGTAACTTTACAATTACAGGAGTTTATCTTGTGTATAACAAGTTCTTCAGCAGAACCCTGATTTTCAGATGGCAAAGTCCTGATGTACTTGCACACGCAGAGTTTTTCCTCCAGATTTATTCCCATAATCTCCCTTAATCTTAAAGTCATTCCAACTAGAGCAGTTTTATTCTGTTTACTTTTGTGTTTTGACTGGAACAGAGTCAATTCACCTCTTGTCTTAGAGAGTCCTGTGCCATTAAATGGCCATTTTACAATATTTTATACTTCAATAATCAGACATCTGCACATGCACCTTCCTGCACAGAGATGGCAGCAGAACTGCTGCACACAACTTTAAATCAGCTCTGGGAGCTGATCTTAATCACATTTTAGCCATGAATTTCCTTTCTACCAGGGCTTGCAGCTCAGCCTGACTTTTTAAAAAGTTCTGTTGTTACATTTCCAGGTCTAGCATTTTCTCTTTACCAAAACCACTCCTATTATCCAGTAAAACTGCCTTATTTTAAAGGTGCAGTGTAACAATTAAATGACTAAAACTCATCACCACACCTGTAGGATAACAAAAAGTTTTCCTGTATATGAAAACAACAACAAACTCAGTAACTCACGAGCAGCTTTTGCTTTGTGAAATATCACATGTAAGAAAAGCTTTGGTGTCCCAGACTCAACACTACAAAATGCAATAACTCTTCACTAATTTGAAACACATTATTTAATATCCAGAGTGGGGTTTGTAAAGGTTGAGAGACCAAGAAAACAGAAATTCATCCTAAAACTTTTTTTTTTTTTTTTAAGTGAGACACTTTTCTCTTGGCTTATTTTTTATTACAAGTATAACAATGCAGACATTTCAGATGTCTCTTCATGAGGTCAGGCACAACTTTAATTTACAATGTACAAGATTTAACTTTCCAACTAATTTGACCTTAAATCAACTAAGAGAAGTCACTGCTAAGGAAAAATTATCACTGAAGAGATAAGAGAGAACCAACCCTTATCTTCTCAGGCACAAAGTGGCTCATCTTGGAATCAAAGCTGGCTTTTAATTACAAGAATTGGTCATTAATTTTTATCACTCCTAAGATATCAGGTGGTTTCTCCAGGACCCCAGCCAATTCCATAAAAACAACTGTGCTGCATGACAGATTTCAACTGGAAGCCAAGTTTTAATGTGTTCCAAAAAACATATTGGAAAAAAGGAAACTTCAGGAGAACCTGAACTACAGGGAGGGAAACACCAGCACTTTGCAGAGATGTTCATTAAAGTGCAAACACCAGGAAAATATTCAAATAGAAAGAGAGCTTGGGCCAGTAAGAGCTAGGTTAGAATTAATTTTAAAGGCTCTCAAATCTGCCTGTTTTATAAATTAGTGTCAACCAAAATAATTGATTTTTATAAATTAGTGCAAACCAAAACTCATCAGCAACATGGATGCAAATCTTTAAAGCCTCACATTGGTAAAATGAATTCCATCATTCATAGAGGAAGAAACCCTGAGACATGGTGAGAATTTCAGCTGAGAAGCTGTTCCTGAACAGTTTTTCATATGAAATTTCCACACTGGAGCAGGTCTTAAAATTGATGTTCTGTTCTTAAAATTTGTGGTGCTTAATTTCCTCTGTGAATTAGCAACTACTGGCATTAAAGAGAGGCTAGTACTGAACCCCCAGGATTTTCCAGCAGCTCTTCACATTTCTATCAGCTTCATTTATCACCATTTCCTAGTTCCACCTATATTTACAGGAGAATTGATTCCAAAGCTGGAAAGAAGCCAGTCCTGCTTGTGCAGAAAGGTTTTTATGGTGTGACTCAGATGGTGGCAATGACAAAGCACCAATGCACTTGGGGGATGTGATAATTGCCTGCATGGCTTCACCCTGACAGAAATGCCCTCAGGGAAGGTCAGGAGATGTTTCCAGAAGAAATCTGGCTTGTCAGGAGGAGGCAAACACCATGAAACAATGAAAATATTCTGGTGGATAACAGGCTCCAAGATGAGCAGAGCACATTGATCCCTAATGAAGTAACTTAATTAACACTGGAGGGGGTGCTGAGGCAGCCCTGCCCCAAGACATTCACAGCACCTCTGGGTGAGGCTACAACAATTGGTGTTTATTGAAATCTGGCACTTATTTGGCCAGCAGCAAACTTTTCCCTCTTTTTCCTTTTTATTTTCAAGGGCTCATATACTCTTGGACTGAGATGCATATTGTAGAATTTATGGTCTTAATTAAAAATAAAAAGGTTAATCAGTTTGTCCGTGTTGTCTAATTTCTTATTCTTCAAGTGAGGATAACAGAATGCATCTTGAACAGTCTATTCATTCTTCTTTGGGACAAAGTATATTGGAATGGAAGAGATTTAATCCCTGAATTATGTAATTTCTCCTCCACTGGAGATTTTTCTTTCAAAGGAAGAAGAGTTGACAGAGTTTGAAATTTCTTCTAGAAGAGAATTGCTTCCCCAAAATAAAGATTTTACAGTTTCAGTCTAGCAGTTCCCTTCAAAATTGTGGGGTGCTGTGTTCATCGTGAGCTAAAATTACTCCAAAATCTTCAATAAAGTACAATTTAACTTCATTTACTACCAAGGCACAAATCAAAACATGACTTCATCAGCTCAAATACTCCTTGTTTAGGTGCTGATCTAACGAGGGCAATTAAAATGAGTCATAAAGAACAGCAGAACAGCACCTTGGCAATTGGCCTGGAGGTGGAGTTCTTACTAAAAGAGGAAAGCCCAGAAAGCTGTGGGAGAGAATGGCTGATTATTGATCACCTCCCGTGATCAATACTGCTCCCAAAGAGCAAAACCAGCCAGGGATTCTTGTCTGCAGCAGCTTCATGAAGAACACAGAGGGCACATTAATGTTGCTGCAGGTTTTGTTCATGTTTTTCTTGCAAAGCCTCTTCCCCTCACATTAAAAAGTGATGAGAGATAATAAATTTATTCCTATCAGCACTTTCCATTTTATAGTTACAGGAGATTGACTGTGAAATTTTACACTGAGATTTAAACTCTATCAGTGTTTTGACACTAAGGCAGCAATTCAGTTAAATCCATGAAAAAAAATAAATAAACCAACCAAACCTGTTGCTAACCCAAAGGCCATTATTCCATTTCTTCCAGTGGGTTTTTTTTTCCCCCAGATATTTGACATTTCAAACAAAAATGATAACTGGATACCAACCAACTGTCCTTCCCTCCAAAAAAATAAATGTCTGCACAAACCCCTCCCTGCCCTGAAGGGACAAACACACATTTATTCAGATTTTTCATGAAACAGGAGTATTTGTGCACGTCACTCGCTGACGTAAGTCCCAGGAAGATCATTTGAATATAATTAATGATAATAATTGAAATTATCAGTGAAGGTATCAGGGGAAAGGCCAGGAGCTCATGTTTTGGTAGTAAACAGAGGCATCACTTTACAGGGATTTCTAAACTCTTCCAAAAGCAGCTGAAGGTATCAGAAAAAAAAAAAAAAATTACCATTATTCAAAGAACTGGGAAACATTGCTTGATGAATGAAGAAAAATGATGACACTAATTAACATCATGAGAAAATTCAAAAAGAAAAAAACAACCCACCTCCTGAACGAAAACAAATTAATCTCTTAATCTCTTAAGAAAGAAATTCCAGGGCAGGCCTGAATCTGTCAAAATGAATTTCCCCAGAAAGGCACCAGATTAAAAACATGAAGGAAAACCAAAAAAGCTCACAGTCACAGAAAAGTCTCAAATATTAATTCTGGGCTACCCATCAGTAATGATTTCTTTAGGAAGTTTTCATAATAAGCAAATAAAATTAAATAATAACCAAATAAAATTAAATTCTGAATAATACTTGGCTAACAGAGAAAAATTGTCAAGTTACAGAAATTACTGTTACAATATTGTTGTAGCTGGGGTTTTTTTTGCTTGGGGTTTTTATTTTTTTTTTTTTTTTTGGCTATTCATATGTTATTGTTCCAGCATCAAATACACTGCGTAATATAATGCAGAATCAGAAACAAGCAGGATATTTTTAATAGCAAAGCACACTGAAAATTCTGAATTTTCTTCCAAATTAGGACAAGCACAAAGTTCCTTTTTAATACCAGCTGCTTGTTCTACAGCTAAGCCTTTTTCCTCAAGAAATGACTGAATAATGGTCAGGCACAAAGCTCAGATAAATGCAGAAATGATAAAATGGGGTTGTCTGTATTTTTTCTGAGTATTTTATTAGCATGAATTCTTTTTTTTTTTTTTTTCATTAATAAGGATTGTTTGGGATACAGTAAACCAGCACAGAAAAGAGATCTTGGAAATACCAAACAGGCCTCATTCACTGACTACAGGAAACTACAGACAGCAGTACTTTTACTTTTTGTAAAAGACAGAAATGTGAAATACAACATTGCTGAAGTAAAACAACACAGACATTGTGACCTGCTGGCACCAACACCTGACCTTTAAATTCACATTCAAAAATAGCAACTCTGCTCCAGATTTGATTTTTTTTTCCCCAAAGCTCTTTATGACCCTCTTAGATTGCAACTTCTGCCCCATATTATTTTTCAATCAGAAAACCAAGTGACAATTTTATTTCTGCTGTGTTGTGTGTTTTATAATCTCCTTTCATCCTGATGAAAGCAGGAAGTGCAGTAAAGCATCCAAGCAATTCAGGAATTGAAATCCAAAGGAAAAAAAGTGTATTTACACTTGTGCCTTATTACAGAGAGAAATGAGAATTACAGACAATTACAGAGAGAAATGAGTTGAGCATATCAGCAAAGCTGTGATTTAGCATGAGAAAACTTTAGATTGAATTAGAAATTTTAGAGGAAAAAACATCTTTACACCTCAACACCCTTTGCAGGGTCCACCTGGAGCATGTGGGGAACAAACCAGTTGGGTTTAGGGATGCATTGCTATAAAACAGTCCTGGGAAGCCCAGCCAAGCTCTGATCTGGAAATTCAATGAAATTATTCCCTTTTCTGCCTCCAATTCCACACCTCCAGGCCCTGATTAACAAGCCAAGGATGCTCAGGCTGTCTCTATTTTAAGCCCAGCCATTAAACGCGAGTGCAGGGCGAGCAAGGGTCAAGTTTAAAAGTTGAGGTTTGCAGAAAGAAACCAGAGTGATGTGGAAAGCAGAAATTCAGAGCTTCCATCAGCCCCTGATCCAGATGAACTGGATCCAGTGGAAACAGGGCCCTGAGTGCTGACATGGGAGTTTCCCACAGCTTCCATTGGCCTTCCCAGCCAGCAGTGTCATCACAGGCTGCACAGAAACATCTAACTGGGGGGAAAAAAAAGCCCAAAATGTTCCTAAATTAAAGCCAGATGTAGCAGGAGCAGATGCCTGAAATGTACTGTGGGTTCAGGACAGGATAGGAAAGCTTGCTGGTGTTATTATTTATTAATTGTCATGCTAAGGAAGTCAGAGAACCTTTCTGATTTCTTGATGCAGCTCATGTTGAAGAAATAAGTATTCTATTGACTAAAATCCGTGTAATTTGTATCAACTTTAAACCACACTAAATCTGTATTAAAATATTTTGGTTGACAGCACAGCCCTGGAATAGGAATTAAACAGTGCAAGTGAAAAAAAAAAAAGATTTTCACTCAGTGAAAAGTCTCCCATATCTTACTGCAAATTGTGTTCCTTAAATCTGGGCAAACACACTCGGTGCCAATAACGTGGGGGGAGTTTTCATGGGAATTCAGACTATCCAAAAATGTTGTATTTAACAGTCACTCCTGCAGAACACGTACAACTTCTCCAGATTCTCTTTTAGGCAAACTCAAAACTTACTAAAAATTTCTCATTGAAGCACTTTTACACACACATCATGAAAGCAGCTAAGCATTTAGGTGAATTAAAAATAAAAAATATTTAAAAAAACCCGGAAACATAAGAGCAGCACAACAGTTTTTCTGACCACAACAAAACACTCTTGGCAAAATGTTCAATGAAGTGCTCTGAGTGAATTCACATTTTACCACTGAACCTTTTAAAAATAAGCACAAGATTGAGTAGTTCCCCTATCAGATGCAGGTTTATTAGTGAAATTCCAGGGATTTATATATGGAATTACAACCCAATTATGATGTTACTGGGTAAATACAAGGTTGGATGACATCTAACTTTACAAGTCTATTTTCTTTATAACTCTGGACTAGCACTGGATAGATTTTACTAGACAGGAGGAAAGGAAAATCTGCAGTTACCAGAAGCCATTTTTATGGTCTTCAAACTCACCAATAATCCACAAAATCTCTCTGAAGAGTCTGAGTGGTGAAAAGCAAATGACTTCAGGCCAGAAAAATGAAATATTCCCATCCCAAACCAGGCCGTGCACACCTGATGAAACCTCTCACTGCCTTTGCTGCAGTCTTTCAAGAGTAACAAACATATCTCAAATTAAAGGAGCACCAATCTCAGCAAATCTAATGGCTATATTTTAGGGAATCCATTCTGCCAGGAGCAGCTCCAAAGCAGCCAAAGAAACCCAAAAAAACCCCATTTTGCAGCCCTCACACTCCCCTGTGAGCTGCAGCGTGAGAAAAATGGAGCTCAAAATACAAGAGAAAATGAGTTGGAGATGGGAGAGTAATTCTGCAGAAAAGATATTAAAGGCACTCTCTTGTGCACCTAAAAAATTCCAGAATTGTCCCAGATGATGAACTGAGAGACTCGTGGAGGAGCACAAAACAATCTCTTTGTTTTTCGGAGCCAACAGCGGCAAAACCTAACAAATTTTAGTTTTTCATCCAAAGCAAGCACGAGTGCTCCAGAATCCACAAATAATCTGCCTGTCAGCCCTGGCCATTCATGGACACATTCATCAGGACTCTTCAGCTGCTTAACTGCTTAAAAAGATGAATTTTCCCCCAAAACGCAGCAATCCTACAAGGAAGAATCAAGCAAATTCCCTGGTTTTATGGCAGTCAACCTGATTTGAAAGTATCAGCTCTGCAAACCCTTTTTATGTCAGATTTTCCACCTCTGAGCAGTGATTTCACTGCAGAAACCTCGATTCTGGGTTTTCAGCAAAACTTTGAACTTCAGTAAGTTGCAGTAAACTCACACCAGACTCTAAATTTTGTAGAGAGTATCTAAAACTTCATTCAAACATATCTATTTTGAAGCTGCTAAATTTTAATTGGTTTTACATTTTAAATTAGCAGCCTAGCCACTAAAAGTCAGGCCTGGCAATCAGCCTTTAATTATTCTTGCTGTTAATGAATGGCACGTGTTAAAGGGTGCTTGTTTTCCCTTCTTGGATCTCTCTCATTCATATATATATATATATATATATATATATGTGTGTGTGTGTGTGTGTAATATATATATATATATATAAATAAAATATTTGCATATATAAATGTGTTTTATATATATATAAATATATATATAATTATTATTTTTTCAAGGTATGACCATGCTGATTCCAGAATGCATTAGGTATTTT
Organism: Trochalopteron elliotii; assembly: GCA_024734555.1. Taxonomy (NCBI): domain Eukaryota; kingdom Metazoa; phylum Chordata; class Aves; order Passeriformes; family Leiothrichidae; genus Trochalopteron; species Trochalopteron elliotii. The sequence continues at coordinate 464,015 of JANPWX010000268.1, forward strand.
ACAGTTCATGTTTCCAGCATCTGCTACACTTATTTTTCAAAGGTTAAAACATGAAACAGAGAGCCAAGCCATCATTATCCACCCAAAACTGTATTAAGAAACGCTGTGGAGCCCTTTCCAGCTGAAACAACAGCCCCAGCACTTACACAAGGCTGCAGGGACTGAATAATCCCTGCTCCAGCACCATGCCTGGGATACAGCTGTGCCAAAATGAAATGATGATGTAGAAGGGCAGAGATATTGGCAGAGGGAGGAAGGAATGCAAATCATTGTTAAATACAATATTAGGAGATACGTGTTTCACCTTTCATGGAACACAGTCTCACAACTCAGTATTGAGTTGTCACCAGTGCTGCTGCCCAGCACACTCCAATTTCTGGCCAAATTCTGTTTTTTTTTGTCACTGGGCAAATAAACAGCGTTGCTTCCCCCCCATTATGATCCATCAAGCAGCATAATTACATTTCAATTGACCGAAAATTACAATTTATTTCTTCACACCACATAACCTACCTGTTTCCTTTAAAAGTAATATTTAAAGACTCAGATACAGAAAGTTATAATTAATTTAAGAGAATGTCTAAATCTTTGTGTCAATCATTCTGGAAATCAAATACCATTGCTTAATTCCATCATTTGATCCCATGATTAATTAACATCCCAATTTTATCTGCTTACCTCAGCAGCCTGGGTCTCCTGGTGCAATAAAGTCAGACCTGTCAAGTCTTCCAAGAAGGAATGTGAAGAATTAAAAACTTTAGCTAGGAAATTAAACCCTTCTCGTTCATACTGCTCAAGGACCTGCCAAATAAACAAACAGACAAATATTTCAAATATAATACCCATAATCTGATTCATCCTTGTATTTGACTCACAAAATAAAAGCAGAATCTCTCTGAACACTCAGAAAACGACAGAGAACAGAACAATTATTTTCCCCAACTCAATTTCACCAGTGAGGAAAGGTGGAAGCAAGAGGGAAGAGAAGTGGGGTTTAAGATTTCCTGCTTTAAATACATTTTTAAGCTTGTAACAAGACAGATGACAGGGGCAAGAAGGAAAACCTGGCTGCAAAGCCATGAAAGGAGCATTTTTGAGTGCCACAGAACACAGTAAAAGCCTGTTCCAGGGGATCAACTCAGGGAAAGAACCATGCTGGGACAGCCTGGAAAAATTCTCCGAGTAGGTGTCCAAGCCCAACATCCTCCCAATCCCCAGAGATCCATGGTTCTGAGGCTCTTGTATCTGGCTCTATTTTTCTGCTTTAATTTTCCCCAGTTTATCTTTTCTTTGGACAATCTTACAGGCTCCTACAAGAACTGTGAAGGTTTTAGTTTATGTTCCTCTCAAGCCCTGAACATGAAGAACTTTATGTCTTTATTTTCTTTATTTCAGCTTTAGGGAAGGATTTGCCAGGCTGATTTCAACCCAGTGAGATGCAGATTGAGGGAAAAGAAGATAAATATCAAACATGAACATAATTCTACACCTTTGGTGACAGCAGACAGTGAGAAAATGGAAGGAATTGCCTGAGCAGTCCCAGGATTCATTGGTTCTTTATTTTTGTTCCAAGTTCTGATCATTTCATACCCTGCTCTCACAGATGAAGCAGCTGAGCTTGGTGCATTCCAAACAACTTTTCCTGCAGAGCTTTTCCTACAGAAACAACTTTTCCTACAGAACTTCAAGGAGCAGAGCAGGATTCGTGCAGGGAAAGGCCACACAAATTTAATTAGAAAGGAGCAGAATGTGTGACAGAGAAAGGATCACCTGGATCCAGAAGAGGCAGGATTTTCACAAGAACAGAAATATTCCTATCAGAATCCATCAAATCACAAATTACTCTCAACAATCTTACTCCTTCCTGGTTTAACAATTCCTAATGGTCTCAAATACTCATCTCATTGATAAAATTGTGGGAACTCGCCCAGCCCAGCAATATTCTTCAGCAAAACACATCCTGTGAGCTTTTACACTGAGTCAGTCCTACAGGAATTCAAGCTCATTAAAAACCGTATTTATATTTATTATATATTTATATTTAGCTACGAGGATTCTAAGTTTACTGACAAAATTAGACTAGGCTCCCCACTCAGCTCTTCATGCAAAACTACCTAATGCATAATTAGGTTTCAAAAAACACAAACAACTGAAACACAGCTATGAAAAGGAAGACAGATGTAGGTGAGTATCAAACATTTGGCACCTTCTTGACCACATTTGTTCTTCTGAAATAAACAAAACCAGCACTTCGCCTTCTCTTCCTGAATCCACAGAAATTGCTCTTCATACTTTATTTGCCAGAGGGGTTTGGTGTGTGTGTGTGTACAGTGACTGATAAACATAATCACAAATCAAATTAAAAAAAAAAAAATGAGAGCATTTCTTTCTATTTTACTTGGGTTTTTTATTCCTGAGATGAACGAAGTAATGTGAGTGTTCACAGTGCAATACAGAGAACTGAACAACTTCAGCATTTTATTTGAGATGTGTCCTCTCAATATTATCCACTAAATATCCTGGGATTGCACTGAGGATTGACACATTTAATGAGAATTCTGGGTTCCAGAATTCCACCAAAAATAACCCAAGAGCAGCAGTCTCTTGCACCTGGCTCTTCGTGGAGCACCGCACAGACACCAATTTCTAACCCCGGAGTGTGTTCACAGCCCTGCCTGTGGGAATTTTGGGGTTTTTGGTTCCCCCCAAGGTTTTTCGGGGAACCACAACCCAGATTTTTGGTGCTGCAGGACAGATCAGAGCTCATGGCCCTGAAGCCATCCCCAGCCTGCACACAGCGAACCTCAGCTTTATTTTAAACTGACTGGGATTAGTGCATGGCACTTAAAAGCAAAATTGGGTCCCAGTTTATTGTTTAAAGGGCAGTTACCCATGTATGATTTTATTAGATACAGTTCATCATCCTGTTTTTGCAGCCTGCTTTAGTGAAAGAGCTGAAAAAAGAAGCAGGAGCACACTTTTCATGATTTACTGCTTAAAAGTATCAATTAAGTCACTACTAAAACATCTTCACTACAGCTCTTTATCAAAATATGACTTCATTTGTATTTCTCAGTTGAAGAAAGTCCATGAGGAGAAAACACTTTAGCATTATTTTAGTCACTATATATTTAAATTATTACAGCACCTCAGAGAAACGCAGGGACAACAAGGGGGAGATACTCTGGTCTCTTCCCAGGGGTAAAACTTGTTAAAAGATGTAAAAGCACCTTGGGCTAAGCAAATATTGTGAGCAGAGCAGGGAATTGAGTGCAACCTTTCTGTATACAGCTCGTCCATCAAGCAGCCCTTGAACCTGGCTGGGTTTGTCATTCAGCAAACTCTGCTTTGATCCTTGCTCCCAAAAACTGGGATTTGAGCCTGGAGTGATGCTGGAACCCTGGGAGCTGAGAATTTCAGACTTTCTGTGCTGACAGGCACTGACCCCCAGGCAAACACTGCATTTCACCTGAGGCCAGGGAAAAGGCTTCCAAAACTGAGTGACAGCACTGGGATTGTGGGTGTGGAGTTTGAATAGAAGTGTGTGATAGCACAGGGTGCAAAACTTAGAGTTTAAGGGTTTAGAATATAGTAACATATATATAAAAGAAAGATGGAGGTTTTAGGGCAGAGGCCAGTTCTTCTTTTTCACCTTCTTCTTCATGGTCTGGGTGGGATTTTGTAATTGGGTAGAAAAATCCTCATTGCGGCCACGGGTGGTTGGTTATTGTGTTAAAAGTAAAAATAATTGAGGTGTCATTTCTTAATTGGACAGTTTATCCATAAAAGGCCTTGTAGAGAGAGATGGGGGCCATTTTTAGTTTGTTAGCTTGAAGTGCTGTAGAACTTCTGGTTTGTGAGACTGTAATGTAGGTAAGAATTAATAAACTTCTGAGTCTGAACACAAAATAAGGTCTGGAGCATTTAATCCCCACAGTGGCAAAAAGAAGATAAAACACAACAGAGTGAGAATTCCCAGGTGCTGCTCCCTCAGTCTGTGCAGGAACCCAGAGGGTGCTGAGCATGAGGAGCCCTGGGTTATCTCAGGGATGGGCAGAACTTGCCCAGTCCCTGCCAGGAATTCCTGAGCTTCCCCAGAGCCACCCTGACACCCCCAGGTCCTGCAGGGCCCGGGGATGGTGCACCTGGAACAGCCCTCCTGAAATCCAAGAGCCCTTCGTGTTGTCATCAGCATGGGGAACACCAGGAAATCTCTCATTATGTGCCTTTTAAAGTACTAATATTAATACTTATTAAATATTATTAGTATATATATATATATATATAATATTACTTATTCAATATATATACACCTATTAAATAGTCATAAGGTTGCAGATCCAGGAGTTGCAGGTACATTAATTTTAGATTTTTTTTTTTGTACTGCTACATATTAACATGACCAAATCTATCACTATGGAAAGATTTAAACATTTATTCTCCCCGTGTGGCAGAGACCTTCCGTGGTGCCACAGTGTTAAATTCAGGTTTGGTATTAATAATTACTTATTAATTTAAATTATTAATTAAACTATTAATTAAAAATAATAAATCTGATCACAGACACAGGATCTTAAAAACCTAAAGCACAACAATAAAGAACATTTTTTTTTCTTCTAGCAGCAACCACAGAAGCCTGAAAAGCTGCATTAAAGACTGTACTTCCTGATTACAACAACTTGCTTTTTACAGTGAGGACAACCTGCTGAATGGAAGGATTTGCTAAACAGGTTTAAATTCAGAATTCCAGCCACACCAGCCAACAAATGTCATATCAGAGAGCCAAAAAATCACCTGCAGCACCACCTTTGCTGCCTGAGCAGGTCCCATTAAAGAAGATATCCACTCTAATGAAATCCTTTTAATATAGGCAGTGACTGGGAGAACAATTTGTGAATTCTGTGAACACTTTGTCACCCTCAGGGACTTTATTTCCCAATTGAGATGATTCAAACTTTCCAGTGCCACAAAAGGAAGGAACTCCTTGAAGCTGCCCACATCTAACCTTTCCTACCCAAATTCAGTAGCAGCTTTTCTCTGATAAATGGAACAAGGCAGAAATCAGACCTCAGAGCTCAGAAAGGAAAAAGAATGAGGCAAAATAATCTCAGATTCTTATGCCAGGAGACCACACAAGGAATAATCACACAGGAATAAAACCAGTCTGGACAACAAATAGAAAATAATTCTAAAAAATGCATCCAGATTTAATAAGAGACCAATCTGTTCCTGCATGGAAAGGAATTTTTATCCTATTTAATCATGTCCGGCCAGCAGAGCCCAAAGGCCCAAGGCTGGCAAGAATTTGCTTTTGCACTTCTGAACAATTCCCCACCACCCTTGGTCCCACTGATCCTCCCCAGGAACAGCTTCACAGGATGCTACAATTTTTCTGACTCTTGATCTCAAATCAGTTAATGTCTGACCACAGGTGGACAAAATCCCACCTGAACTTCTCCAGGGAATAAACCCAGTCCTTCAGGGAGGTGTCACAATGCAGCAATTCATTTGCCAGGCAGGAAAAAAAACAAACCTCTAAAAGCACAACAAAAAGAAGCAGAAATACATAATTCTTGCACCCAGCCTGGCAAGCTGGAGCAGGAAGGATTTGTTAAGGAACTCTTTATCTTTTCTTCACCTGCAGGTCACTTTTCAGAGCTCAGGAGGGCTGGAAAACACCAATTCCTTCTGGATTTCATGGCTGCTACAAACACTGCCAGGAGAATCCACATTTTCTCACCACCCTCTCCTGACGTGGAAATCTCTCAGGTTGATGCCACAATCTTGATTTCAGTCTCCATTTCACACAGCCAGAGCTCCAGAACTGATTTTTTGGTTTTTTTTTTTTTACACAATGGCATTTTAATAGAACAAATCAAGCTGTGGATGCAACATCATCACAACAGGACCAAACCCATGGATTGCCAAAGCTGAAGAGTAAATGATACCCAGTAACCCATCTCATGAGCAATCTTTTTATTGTGGCCTGTTTACTGAAGTTAAAAAAACCCTCAAATCTCATGGCAGAAGGGAATAAAACACAGGCTTGGAGTAAAAGGACTTGCTTTGAAATGAGAAACAGATGTGCAGCCGTGGTGTTATATTCTTTTTAACAGCATTCTGCACAAAGTCCTCTCAATTGCTGGGTACAAAGACATTCAGAAGGAGAATGTGGCTCCAGGATTGCTTTAGAGCAGAAAAGCTAATATCTGGTTAAGCAAAAACACAAAAAAACAAGATCCTAATCCAAAGAAACTCGCTACTGATGCAAAATTGGCTCTTGTTTCATTTCTGTCACATCAATTTCAAACTTTTTTTTTACCAGTATTTACATTTGGTTTGGCTTTTTCTTTTTTTTCCTTTTCAAAGTAGTTTGCATCTGAGGAGTGCATCTGAACCAGTGCTGTGTATTTTCCAGGAAAAATAAAATAAGGAATGAATGCTACCAGCTGGATTATTTACACTAAAGATTTCTGGGTAACTTACCCCCCCAAAAAAGTTCCTGGATTTTAACACTTCCCTCCTTTAAATGGGGCAGATACTTCAACAAACAATTCAAACGTTCAAGAGTCACAAAAATCTCAATATTCAAGGTTCAGTTTAGAAATTGGACAGGCCTGGATATATTTTTACACTCCTTGCTCATCACAGGCCATGCAGCAAGGATAGAGACTTACTGCTCATCTTCTAAAAAGACCCATTTGGAAAAGAAGACAGACATGAAAAAGCCTTGCCATCTCCACTCTTCAAAATTCAATGTATCTGCTGTTAAAACAGCAATTTCATGTAAGTTTTATGCTGTGAAGAATCCTCCTGAATGAGAAGGGAGTAAGCTGAGCCACTAAATTAATATTTAAAACTTTACCACACAACCCATAATTCTGGTTTCTTTAAAAAAATCCTCATTCCCAGACTCTTGCCTTTTCACAAAGTTCTCAACATTTATTGCCACCTGATCCTACAAAGTTGTCAAGGAAAGTCTAATAAGGTGATGCTGTAACACAGCTATGAAAAAGAAGGCAATAAAATCACACTTTTGTGAGGATCATGGAATGATTTTTCAGGGCCTCAGTTCATGGGTCTGGAACAGGAAAGTCTGATAATATTATATGAAAAAAAGATAAGACTCCAAAAATTACCGAAAATTGAATTACCTAAAACTTGTGCATTAAGTTGGAAGAATAAAGTTCTGCAGAAATCTCCAGGTGTGCACTGACCAAGGCCATGCTGGAAATACTGAAAATCTAAAAACCACCAGGCAAAAATGGCATCATTCTGGGCTCGTGTCCAAATCATGAACTCACCCTCTGCATACATACAATTCTCTCCTTCCCTTCCCATAATCAGTATTAAAAATGAAAACAAACCAGTGTAAAACCTCAACTAATCCAAGTACAACGTGCTGAAAAATCATTTAAGGAAGGGACTGTTGTTTTAATTTCGAGTAGGCAAGGGGTGATACAAATGAGCTTTGACTGTTGTCATTTCCTACCCTGATTTTGAATTGCAGTGGGCAGAAAATGGAGAATTAACTCACTGAAGAATCAGCTCTGAAAGGTCTCAACAGGATTTTTTTAGCTTGGGATTGTTCAGTTTCCTTTGAAAGATGAGAAGAAGGAAAGCAGAGTTCTTAGAATTTTAAGAAATGCCAGTTTAAGCACGGCCTTGTCAACATTTAGTTCTTGAGAGATGCATGAATTATTTCCTGGAATAATCTTGATGTGCTTCCTCAAGTAACCATTTTCTCTGATAAGAATGATCTGACAGATAAAACTACAGGACTTTGATTTGAGCTGCTCTTTCCTTTCTCAAATATTTCTCACCACTTATTTTAAACATAGCAGCATCCCCAGATTCCAGTCAGCCTAAGGAAGTTTCACTGCACAGCTCACAAGCTGAAAGCATTCCCTGCCTGAAAACACAACTACAGGGATATGAAAGGGAATCAAGACAAAATTGATAAAAAAATCCATTTTAGAGACTGAGGAAGAGGCACAAAAGGGGTTTTCTGGTAGCCAGCACCATCAGCTCATGTGTCCTGACCTCCCTGAACACATGGGGATATCCTGCAGTCCCCTCCCTGCTCACTCCACCTTCTCCACAGGATGGATATTTACAACTTGGATATTTACAACTTCATTTATCCCCACTCTGCTTCCTGTCCAGAATTTCAGCTGCTGAGCTCATCAGCAGCTCTGGCATGCTTGGCTCCAGCTCCTTCGGGCATCAGTCACCCTCTGCTGTCCAGGGAGGCAGAAAACCCTGATTCTTCCCAGCCCCATCCCACGAGATGGACAATTTGGGGCTGCATCTTGTGTTATACATGCACAGGCACCTCATCCCCAAATTTCTGAAGGAACAGTACAGGAACAGCATCCACTGTCTGCAGAGAATCCCTAAAGCTGGGAGAGAACCAAGGGCATTTCCCAAAGTCTAAAGGAAATGATTCTTCTCCCAGCAAAGCAACTGTCTGGTGCTGAGTGATGCTTTGGCTGCCTGCACAAAATCTGGATTTTCCAAAGGCAGGAGTGGCCCAGCTCTGCAGGGTTGGCTAGAGGCAGCCAGCAGGCAGCAGTGACTGGGGAGTGCCCAGGAAAAAGTCATTTATTCCATCAGCCCTCCCCTGCCAGCAGCACTTCAGGAGGAGGCAGAGCTGTCACACGCTGAGCACCCAAAACTGGCATTGCCTCAGGCAGAAACTGCTCAGTGGCTCCCAAACACAGCTCCAGCTTCAAATTCCACATTTTGTGGATATTTCAGAGCAGAGGATTGTATTATCTGGATGTGCTGCAATGCCTGTACAAAACAGCACTGGAGGAGCAACAGCATTTTCTCCAAAACTGTATTTCATCAACTTCTGCTGTTTTACCATCACTGGAAATCAAATTCCCTCCACTCTGCCAATTTCAAAAAAAAAAACCAATTCTGGAAGGACAGATATATCAGCACTGCATAAACGTGGAAAAATTGAATAGAAGTCAAACTTAGCTTAAACTGTTCAAAAATATTTGCAAACGAAGACCAGCTTTCCAATAAAGCCAGGCTGATGATCAGTTAAGTTTAAGAAAATGGGCATCAGGGTAGACAGACACATGTCAAAGACTGCAATGAAAATGCACAAGAACAGCTGGAAAATTAGTAATTAAAATAAAAATGATCATTAAAATGAGAAACAACTTAAATAATTAAAAATATTTTGCCTCCATGAATATGCACTGAATCCTTGGAACAACTGAACAACAACAGAATAGAAAGCACTGGGCTGCAAAAATGCAAAAAATATTACAGAAAGAGAAAAGAACAACTACAAATTGCTCATATCCAGCAAAACAAACTGATCTTTTGAGTTCCAGAGGAAATCCACCAGAATAAGGAATTGATAGTGGGATGAACACCATCATCATCCCAGCACCACACACTGAATATTTCTGAATTTTAATCCAGTTCAGTGTTCTCCAAGTTTGTTTTTGCAATTCTTGTAGGCAGATATCTCAAGCCAAAGTATTTCAGTTCAGTTTTAAGTGACAGAAAAGGAATTGTGTAAAAGCTTCAGAGAGATGACAAGAGATCACACAGCTGCTGTTAATATAAATAATTAAAATTTATATTCTAGGCACAGGTAGATATTGAACATGTCAATACCAGAAAACTGCAGTGATGCTTTTTCGTCATTGATAGTTCTTTACTTTGTCCTAATTGCAGTTACAGTTTAATTGAATTAGAAGAATAAGAAATATTGGGGGAAAAAAAGGATTTTTTGTTTGGGTTTTAAGACCCATAAAATTTAATTTAAATGCAACAGAAATCCAACCTGTCAGAAATATGATTTCATTGTCTTAAACAATGGCAGGTTTCTTCTTTCCCTTAAACCCTCCTATTTTGAAATTCAAATGTACCAATGGGAAAATTAATTTTGATTCATTTCTAAGAGAAGTCCTACATTTAACTCAGAATGCTGAAAATGTGCCCAGGTGTATTAATGATGAGTTCTTCAAGTCTCAGTGAAATCTATCCAATATTAATACAGAGGCTGCACTGTACAGAGACTTGTTCAAATGTTCACATATGGAAATTCAGGAAATAAGGAAAGTTAGAAATGGACTCAGTTTCACTGACTTCAAGTTACAGCACAGCTACAGAAACAACTCTTTTAAAACATTCTCTTCAATTTATGAAATGTCCATTCCTGAAACATTTCTCTGCATTTCCTTCACCATTTCTGCAAGCTCTGCAAGAGAATTTTTTTTTTTTTTAGCACAGGAAAGACCAAGGCTTTTTCCCCCCCATGACTTTTACATCCACACAATACTTGAATTGAGAAATGTATAATCTAGAAAAGATTTAAAGGAGTTTCAGTGACAGATCATCCATTGGTACAGGGAGAAAGCAAATAGGAATGTCTTGGTGCAGTCAGGGCAAATTTGAAGGGCCCGGAATCAAAACCAAAATCATCTCAACTGAAAAACATCAGTGAGTGAGTGAATCTTGCAGGTTGCTGTCATAAGTGATCAGAACAATTATCAAATAAAAATGCAGGCCCAGCAGTCAGCAGAGGAGAACAATGAGAGCATTGTTGAGGCTCCATGATGATGGATTTCCAAACTGCAACGCTCATAAATAACTTACACAACCCAAGCGCTCAGTAAATGTCACAGCAAAAGGGTTTAATGGGTTCCTGAGAGGGTAAAAAGGGAAAACATCTGCAAGGGCAGGGGAAGATCCTGCCTGAAAACAGAAATTGTAACATAATGCCAATAATACCATCCCTGATCCCTTGGTGACATGCAATGAGACTGACAAACATCCAGCATTAATTCAGTGGGTAAAAAGCCACTTCAGCAGCTCCAGTTCCCAGCACACCCAGGAGAAAGTTGGGAAAGAACTGGAAAATGAGCAGAGATCCTTGGTGCTGCTTTTTATAAATTTCAGAGTGGGGATAGTTAGACATGAGAATGCTCGTGAGTAGGGGAAGGAGAGAAATCTCTTTAAGGAGAACAAGTCACATTTCCAGCACATGGGTGCTAAATCCTCACTCTGGATGAAATGTGAGCTATGTGTAAAAACAGAGGGGGTTTACATCTTCATATTTTATATAAATATCTTTTGTGACATTGTGATACATAATTATCTTTTGTGACATTGAACTCTGGATCTGTGGGGTCTCCTCATTCGTTCCACAAAGTAAAGGGGAACAATAAAACAAAATTTTCATTGCCCTCATTAAAACAGAAACAGTGACAGTTTTGCATTAAAACACACCCGTATTTCAACATTCATGATTTAAGGCTTTAACCAGTTTCCTGCAGGGATCAGATCTCTTTTCCAAGGAATTGCAACGCTTCTCACCCTAATATAACAAACAAACAGCCTCATTTTGTTCCCAACAGGGTAAACAGGTTAATTAACCCAGTCAGTAATAAGCTAAACGTTCTCTCCTGTAAGTAAAGCAGTTGTTACAAATAAATATCCATCCTAAAGAGCTCTGGAGTCTCCCTTGCTGGTGCCAGAACAAGTTTGGCACCAGAAGACATCTCACTGCTCTCTCAGTGCCCTGAGCTCTGACAGGGATATTTGACATTCCAGCACAGCTTCTGCAGAACCAGAGTAAGACAGAGGGGGAATCATACAAGGAAAAATTGGCCCAGAATAAAAATAGATTTGTTTCCTGCTGTGACCATCCCAAAATTCCTGAACAATTGCCTGTGGGAAGCTTCTCTGGCACGTGACCTGGGCAGGATAATTCTGGGTAAGGAAAAGTTGGCTGCTTGCATGTCTGGCCTCTGCAGCTTCAAAAGCAGAAAAGTGAAGGAATGACAGAGTCAAAATGAAAAGGACTCGAATCTCCAAACATACAGATCATTAGCAGCTTCTCCTGAGTCTTCCAGCTGGACTGGATGGCTGCAGGATGTACTGGAATTCCTCAAAAATTCCTAATTCATTGGTTTTGTGCTTTAAGAATTACAGAGCGACAAGAGCCCAAGAAGAATGCTGACAAAAGAAAAAACACAATGAACACAATGCCAGCAAATTCAATTCTATCTGTGCTGAAAGTCTGAATCTCCAGTAATTCTGACACAGAGCAGGATGAAATACTAAATTACCTTATTAAAAGCCAAACAAACCCTCACACAACAAACCAACATACAGACTACAATTAAATCATAATTGGATTTGTCATTTCAAAGCATCAGCATCAGATTTCCACATGATGCAGGGTGACATACTCTTATGCTAATAAATAAAGTTAGCAAAGTAAACAAAGGCTGTGTTTCTACTGTAAGGAAATCTGTGAGCCAATGGAGCAACCTTTTCAGCACACAAGTAATTCAATCCCCAAACCACATGAAAAGTGATCTCTCTGGGAATAGCACAGCTGCTAAAATCCAAGGCAGTTTTTATTAAATCATCAAGTCTGTTTATGTAAAACGGGGCTCTCTCAAAATGACCTCCAAGAGGAAATGATTTGCTCAGGAGAAATTGATCCCTGCATTGAATTTATCTGTGTGGATGTACATTTTTATTGTTTCTACATATCAGCATTTCCTGAACTGGAGATAAGGAGAAAATAAGAGAAAAAGAAGAAGAAAAAAGTTCATTCTAACAGTTTAAATTCTCCAGCAGCAAGGTTTTAGCTGCTGCTGAGCTTTCAGCTCTTCAACAAGGCAGGTAAAACTGCTGCTATTTTTAGAAACATCCAACTTCAGTGCTTCAACTTTTGAAGAGAAAAATGCACATTAAGAGCCCTTCAAAACTTGTCAGATGTACCCAGATAGCCCAGAGGGAAAAAAAGGAACACTGGATAAGAAGATATTGTGCAAGTTCTCCAAAAGATGCCAGTGCCCCATGATTTTTTTGATGGCTGCTTGAAAGGGGAACGAGTGCAGTGAAAGGAACAGAAAGAACTTCCTGCAGTCAGTCTCAAGGTACAGGAGAGTGAAATAAATTAATGGCACTCCAAGCACTTCAAAACCACGAGTCAAAAACCCTCTGAATCTCCCTGCTGAGATATCCTGGGGAAAACTTCTGGAAGTTGCACTCCATGGCCAGAAAAAAAACTTGCCAGAGGGAACTTTTCAAGGCCACAGGAGAGGGAAACAATGCAAGAGCTGCCCCAGAGAGCCAAGAAACAGCTGGGAACTCTGAGGTGACTCAGGACTGGCAGCACCAGCAGCAAAATGAACAATCTGCTCAACAAAGAAATGGTAAGAAGCCATTTTTTTCCTTCAATTGTTCATTATTTGTCTGTTTTGTATCCCAAAACAGAAATTTCAACAATTTTGCCTATTTGGAAAGACATTAACCTCTAGAAGGCTAAAGAGATTTATTCAGCAGACATCAGAAAGGATTTCTTAAATAATACCAATCTCATTCCTTTCTACAAAGCTGAAAGATAATGACAATACTTCTGTCATCAACTCTTCAGAGATGTCTTTGTCAATCTCTGCTCGGATTCTTCAGCTGATGGCAGCATTTATGTGGAGATAAACACACTAAGAGGTGGTGCCAAAGAAATTTGAAAAACAGCTGAAAACAGAAGGCTATGAGGGAAAAAGAGCTTTAGCTGAAGTGGAAACAGATTACAAGCCCTAAGGAAGTCAGAGAAAATGTCAAAAAGTACCCCAAAATTGAGCTAGAAATATAAAAATAATAGAAGGCACAAACTCAGCCCTACCTTGGCTGAACAGGCTGTGCACTTATCAAATGCCAGGCTGACTGGAAGAACATTATCAAATCTGGATAAAAATCCTCGGATCTAGAAGATGAAAAAAACATAAATTACATTACTATTTTAAACATTTCCAAAATTCAACGTGAACTGGACACATACATTCCACAAAAAGAACACCTATCATGTTCTAACAGTAAAACTTGTAGTGAATTTATACTAAGCACACATTACTGCTTTTTTTAATGTACAAATAATGGCACAACTGCCTAAATGCAGCATTATTTCACCAGAAATGGAGGCACAGCACCATCTGCAGTTGGCCTTTCCTCAGTGCAAAGCTCCATGAAAAATAAAAAGTCATGGTGTGACACTGAAACACATTTTTTTTCCCATCTCTACAACCTTTAGTCTGAACATTTAACTGTTGTGCATTCCTCAGTTATGAGGTTAATATGATATTATTGATAGGCAAATTTAAAATTCCAGAGCACTGTTTCTGCTAACAGAGAGAGCACTGAAAACACTTTGCAGCAGGGTTTGATCACTTCAATTGTGAACTCTGGAGTACTGATCATCCTTTTTATTCTGTTTATTACAATGAACAGATGGCATCAAGAACACAATTTAAGTAATTTCTGCAATACAAACAATAATACCTCAATTTTGAAGTTTTAAAACTGAGTTTTTGAAAAACTGTAACACATTTGTGGGCAGAGTTTGTGTTGAAGTTTTTTCTTCACTTTTTTGTGCTGTATGGTACCAAAAACAACATGAATATTTTGTGATAATAATAAATAATAATTAAAATCAGTCAACTCACATAATAGTTGGGAATTGGCTGATTTGAATTGTTTTCAAACTCTGAAGAGATTTTAAAAGTGAATTTTATGATGCTCACATTGGCAGCACTGATCAAGAAGAAAAAAGTCAGAAATTGCTTTATTCACATAATTTTTGCTCCCAACAAATTCCAGCTCAGTAGGTAGCAGGAATTTTGTGTCCATGAGTAGCACAGTGCCAGGAACATCCTGCCTGGGCTGTGTGATGGGTTAATATTATTTATATTTGTTTTTTAATAAAGCATGGAGAGTCAGTCCTCTGGGGAATGGCATCAGCATTTTTTTAAGGAGACAATATCTCTGGTGATCAGTTCCCAGCTCTTAAAGAAAAGGCTTTATCACAAATAATTTACCTGGTGAGGAACAAGGCCAAGAGATGTGGGTGGCTCATTCATTCTGTCATCACTGCTGCTGGCCACAGCATAGCCACTGCCAAAAACCCAACAGGGAAAATTAGAGCAAGGCAATACACTCAGAATTTCCAGTCAGCTTCCAGGCATTTTGCTACAGCTTAAAATGAGGCAAGGAATCTATGTGGAAAGTCTGTTTCATAGGAACCAAGATTCAGCAGGTTAAATATAAATAAATCAGTCTGAGACTCATCTTCAACTCCTAAGTCACTTTTTCAATCGCAGGTTTTAAAGAGAAAACAATCCTCACGTTCAGCGTGCAGAATTTCAGTGTGATTTCTGTAGCACACACACTGAGTTTTAAATAAGATTTGCTGATCTTGAAGCCCTTCACGTGCCACACAGCTCCTCATCACACCCAAACACTGGTCAGCAAAGCAAAGCCAAGATTACTAACAGCAATGAAAGACTGAATTGAAATTGAAAGATTTTTAATACTTTTCTGTGGTTAAATTCAGAAAGAGAAGAAAAACTTTAGACTTGATGAAGCAGTTCCCTCAAACACTGCACAACATCGCATTAATTTACAGACATTACCCCCCACAGAACTGTCCTTGAGATGTGGTTCCTCCTCCTCCTCCTCCTCCCTAAATTCAGTGTGTCTGATTTCTCAGAGAAAGCTGACAACAGCAGCAATGGCTCACCCTTCTGGATGCTGCAGCACAGAAACCATTAACTCCACTGCCAGGGCTCCAGCCACCATGGCCAGTCCAGGCCGGCTGACCGTGCACTGCTGGTCCAGTGTCCGATCCCTGGTGGACTACAAACACAGACAGCTCTGAAAGGAAGCAAAAACAGCTACAAAATAACCAGCTGCCCTGTACAAAACACCTCTAGTGCTGTGCAATCCACAGCTGGGATATTCCAAACAAAAATCAGTTGCTTCTTTACCTGACGTACATCAACACAGCGCAGATCCCTTTGTGAAACACCATTAAAACCAACCAAAAAATTCGGGTCGCAACACAAGAGAGATACAATCACCATTTGCATAGGGTTCTACTCACATCCCCTGGTGCCACAACATCATTGCAGAAGTAGCAGCCCAGTTTATAGCCAGGGATATTTGAGAAGAGTGAGGAGCCCAGTAGGTCAGAAGCAGAGGCGCTGCTGGAACGGGAATTGCCGGATTCTTGCTGTTTTGGTTTCTTTAGGCCGTGTCTCATAACAACAAAAGTGTCAAATCCCAAGGCAGCATTGATGACCAACTGTCAACAATAAAGAGGGAACAACAGATTTTAAGTGAGCCAAAAAAGGGAGGGGGAGAAAAAAAGCAGCCTCCAGGTTTTTATTCACTATAAATGCCAAAACACCCACACGCTGTAGATGGATGAGCAAGCCATTAACTGCATATTTACCACCTTAGCCATAAACAACAGAGTTTCTGAAAGGTGCAGAATTTGCAGATGCCAAGCACTTAGTAAAAAACAGACCCAAAATAAAAGTCTGTTTCAGAAAGTCAGAAGCCCTTGTCTTTTTCTGTGCCTTTCAGGGCAATCTGCTCCCAATGAATGACTCCCTCTAGCTGTTACACAAACTTGAGACAAAAAAGCAACAACTTCAAGGAATGAAACGCCATCTGTTATCCAAACCAATTTCTGCTCAGTAAGGAAAGCAATTAATGATCACTTGTGGGCTTCATCTGCATCTGCTTAGTCACATGGGGAGCAGGAGCAGCTGTGCTGCACAATTCCTCTGTCCTCATGTTCCCCTTTCTCTCCACTTTGTGGCAAGTGCACAGAGGAATCTGAAGCACAACATTGACATCATCATGACTGCAGCCAGTCAAATACAAAGGAAGATGCACTGCTTCATCTGCAGATACTGTTGATAAAAGTTCTGGTGCAGCACTTCCTCATTTCCCATTCTTCCAGCCAGGAATTATTTAAAAGAAGAACTCTGAGGGAAGCTCTCTCAAGAATTAGTCATCTTAATTAGCAAGCTTTGAGTCTCAGAATCATTCTCTGTATTTCCAATTATTTCTGCAGATTCTCTTTCAGCCTTGGAGTAGTTTATTTTTCCTCAGTCCTGAAGTGGAACCCTGCTGTTCAATCCATCCAGAGCTATAGCAATTAAAAGATTGCATCTTCTCACTGCATCAACCTGTAAAAACTGAGTATGGTGTTCCTCTTCCAAAATATGAGTAACAGCTGGTATTAGCAGAAATTAATAATATTGTTAAACGATTCCCACTGCAATCAACTGTTTCTCTCCTCTCAGTTTACTGGCAGGTAACTGTTTCATTCTGATTGAGCCTTAATTAAAAAAATCATCTGGTTTTGATAAAGAGACAATGGGAAAGTACAAGAGACAAACGGAAAAGTATCTTTTGGCATGGATTAACAAAAAGAAAAAAACGAGTAAATTTTCACAAGTTCCAGTGCTCAGCAGGAACAGAGACTGAACCTCTGACATGAGGATTTAGCCTTTGAGGGGTTTGTTTTGGGGAAGAACTGCAGGAATGGCAAAGATCATCCAGACACTTGAATGAGGAAGTGGGGAGAACGACTCTTACTGCTACCCACGGAGCTGCTTCTGTGCAAATCATCACTCACCATGTTCTTTCTTTCCTGTGTACCTTTTTGAGACCTCCAGGAGCAGACTGTGCAGTGCTTGAGATCTGCAGGTGCCACACAAAATCACATTTGAAGCAGAGCTCCCACTGAGTGTTTACCAACATCTGATACTGAGCATTTGTTTGGACACCTCGAGATTTCCCTGCTGTGTTTTTCCAGTGACAGAGAATTCCATCTCCTCCAATCCAAGTGACGTCATCAAATCAACCAAGTGTGATGTAGACACACTACACCACTGAGTAACAGAGAAATGTCACAAAGAAGTTTCAAACTTATCCTCAAAATTATTTGAATGCTGCAAGAAAAAGGGCAGAGAGGCACTGCTGGCTAAGAAAACATGGGAGGGAAGTTTGGGACATCATAAAACCACTCCTGATTGAACCAGACAGGATTCATGTAGAATGTACACATAAAACTCCATATACTGCTGAAAATTCCCAACCATCATACACATGGAAAAGCAGGCTGGCCCTGACACTTGCCAGTTCAACACCCAGCTTTGCAAATTTGCTGTTTTTGTCATTTCTGTGCTGTTTTTAAACAGCTAAAACACTGCTGAAAGAGCACAGGAGCAAACTGCAGAAAGGCCAGGAGGATTAAGGAGGAACTGATGAAGTTACAAAGTTACACACACTTAACCAGAGGTTGTAATTCCGTGAAGCCCTCCAACTAAATCTCTCCAATACCAAAGGAAGGTTCATTTGAGCTATAAAGAAATAAAAGTCCATTTCTCGGGGCCAGAAATGAATTTAAAAGAAAGGAAGAATGAAAGGAAGGGAAAGGAAGGGATCAGTACAATACCTTCCTTTTGCTGGCTGCAATGACAGCAGGCAGCCAGCGGCTCTCCCGAGTGTCCATCAGCAGGAAAACAACATCATGGGCTTCAATGAGCTCCTCCAGCTTGGCCACATCCCTCTGAGCCTGGGCCATTGTCACCTCAGAAAAATTCACTGGGTGGCCTGGCATGGGGATGCTCATGTTGTAACCTTCAGAGCTCTAGAGGGAGGCAGAGAGAAAATCACCAGTTCAGAAGGTAACCTTGAGACTGAATTGGTGTGAAATTCAATATAAATCAGAGCCCCAATTCAATTCCTGTTTGTCAGAAAGGCAGCTCTGCTCTTTGCACCTCTCTGTGTGGCAGTGCTGTGCACTAAAGCACAGTGCTGGAGTTTCTCAGTCTGTGTTTATGCAGAACAGCCTCAGAAAGCCTCAGCAGGCCTAGAAAATCACTACAAGAACAGAGTGCAACTGCTCCTGATCCTAGGGGTTACAAACATCATCCCAAACATCACCCCAAAGCCAAGCAGCCACATTTACATTTGATTATGATCTCTGATTAAGACTTGTGTCCTGGATTCACTTTTCAGTCCCTTCACACATGATTTTAACAGGCTGCAGTTTGTATTTCTGTTGCTGAATATTGACTCAGTGACAGTTAGACACATGCAGCATCACACACTCTGCTCTTTATTCTCAGTTCCTGAGGAGAAGAACAGTCTCAGATGATTTCCCTGGAATTCCCCAGCCTTGAGAGAACTTGAGACAGCAAAAAAGCACTTCTGAGACTTGTCACTGCAGAGCTGGAGGCCTGCACTCTGCAGATGCTGGAGGAGTTTGTTCCTGTGGCAAAAATATTTCCCTCTCCCAGCCCCTTACTTGGGCAGGACACATTGAGAGCAAATATTGAGCCAAATCAGCATCTACACAATGCATGCACAATGCAAACAATGAATTCACCACTTTGGAAATGTGTCAGCACAATCTGCCAGCCATCTGCTGCAAGGCAAGGATGGATCCATCATTTATCTCACAGAAGGACAAGCCTTGCCAAAGCCTCCCTGCTTGGTGCTGCAGGAAAAATAAAAAACCAAAATATAAAAAAAAATGCATGAACCAAGCATGAAATTCCATGGGAAGAGAGGGAAGGAAGGTTGGTGGAATGTGCTTTTACACAGACTAATTAATTACCAATTAATTACCAGTACAAATCGTAAATGCAGGTGAGCCAAATAACCAGAAGGGTGAATATACATAAATATCCCTGAGGATAAAAAGAACCAGGCCCATTTAGCAGCTTGGAGAAATGACTGTGGGAAATATCTGCATTAACCAAACACCTTTTTTCCCCTCTGTACCACTGCCACAGACAGCAGGAAATTACTGGGGGCAGCCTTTAATTTCAGTGTCATTATCTCCTCCAAAAAGCCATGGCAGGAGTACAAAACTTAATCCATGCTGTGCCTGAGTAAAATATTCATGGATAACTCATCAAGCCTGTGCTGCAAAGTGATTAGATCAGCTCAATTGACACTGTTGGTGACTTAGGAGGGCAGTGTTTGTTTAATAAATCAAAATAAATAAGCTGGACATTAGCTGCACCCAAAAATGGTCAATGAGGTTGTAAATACTAAAATCCTGCCAAAATTCCAAAAAAAGCTCAATCCAGGTATTGTAGTTGTAGGAATACAGGCAAGTCTGGCAGCTTCAACAATTCTATTTGAATAACTGTCCCTTAAAAAGAAGACAGCAGTCACCAGCCAAAGTGGCTGAGGTGCATTTTGGCAGCCACAAACAGTGGCAAAAAGAGCTCAAAGGGCACATTGGTATTATTTTACAGAGGACAAGATGTCCATATATATCCCCAAAGAAAGATCTTGCTCATTCCACAGAATCCCAAAATCTCAGGAATCCAAGAAAAGTTTTAAAATGCCTCCAAATCACCCAAAATATTTAGTTACCATCTCATAAAATATTAGAATGACATTAAAAAAAGGGGACTATATGCTGTTTTTAACTTTCCCTTTGCTGGAAGTTAAAAACTAAACTAATATCTTCTAATGTAGAAAATCAGTTTAGAGAAGATTGCAAATTTGGGGTCTAAAACATAATAGGAAATCTCAAAAATACATTTATTACTTCCCTCAAGACCTGCTCCCAGAGTTAATATGTCTGACCTGGCATTAATCAAATTTCCTCAGGACATCCTAGACAGGAAAAATTCACTTCACTATCAATAAGCTACAAGATGACTTCATGATCCTTAATTATATTTTACTGCTACAAATATCTCCCTCAATAAAGTTACCAGGAACAGAGATTCGAAATCAAATACTGATTTTATTTTTGAAATAAAATCAGCAACCAACAGAACATCTGCACCGTGTTTTTTAACATTCACCTATGAGAACTTGGAGCAGCAATTTAGAGTATTTTTTTTTTTTTAAATTCCCCAGTGATAAGAAGATGGAAATAATGATCTTACCACTCCTGGAAAGATTTTCTGCAGCCTTTCTGCTGCTGCCAGAGCCTTGGGCTTGCCCCCACTCAGGCAATCCTCAAACTCATAGAGCGGCTGCCGCACAGGGTTGGAGTAGGAGATCTTGGAATTGTCCACAAAAGTGATTTTCCTCACGCCCCAGCCCTAAAGGAGAACAGAATTTAATAAAGGTAATTAAAACAGCCTTGGGAAATCTCTCTGAGGAATGCCACGTGCTCAGCATTGAGTTTTGTCCGCTTTTTTCAGCTACAAAAGATTTTGCAATTATTCGAAGCAACTGAAATCAGGGAATAAAAAATTTGGTTGGTCCAAATGTAGCATTTAACAGAAATCCCTCCAACCCTGCTGAATTCAGTGGAATGGGGTGAACATCCCTGAAAGGAATTGTCAGCACAGTTATTCCAAGTCCTTCACTGTGAATTTTTAGCTTGTTAATTTGTCCCAGAATTTTTTTTTAATATAAATCCAAAATATTATGCCAAGGTTCCCTTACTCTCCCATATTAGCAGAACATTAAGTTATTTATTTCCATTAGCTACAGCTCTCACCTCTTCCCTGCAGTTCATAATATAACTAATGTGCATTCTCTGTATTTTAATGCAGAGGATGCAATTTGCCTCCAACGTACAGCTGGACAAAAAAAATAAAGAAATATGGAATTTATGAGAAACAGGAGATTATTTATAAGATGAAGGATTTACCATCAAGGTCCTTGCAACACTACAGCCCAGGGTGCCAGCTCCCAGCAGCAGACACTTGGCAGCCACAATCTTCTCCAAATCCAGAGTAGGCACCAACCTCCAGCACATCAACTTCAAATTAAGATCCACGGATGATTCTGCCAACCTGTGCCACGGAATGAAAAACAACAGCTTCTGAACCCTCCTGTGCTTCTCCAGCAAAGAAATCACTGGTAGTTCAGATGGAGTTAATTTTAAAGATTTTTTTTTTTAAGGAGAGAAAGAATTCAGCAATTTAACACATAGGTAATATGAAAAACAGACAACAGCTTCTGAAAAAGCAACAATCCAAAACTAAAATTTTAGTCATGAAATTGATGCAAGCATGAAAATAAAAAATGGTGCCTTGGCCAAGATTTCTGTCAAGCTCAGTGCTAAGACAGATAATTTCTCCATAATTTTTTGTTTCTTTTTTACACTATCAGGTTTCCTGTGTGCAGTTACACCTGCCCTTAACAAGCAATATTCCACTTGTACCCTAAAGCAGGTGGGCAGTTCTTTGTGGAAGTCTGAGAAAGAAAATGAAGTAGAAAATCTGTGTTGAAGCAAGGGGCAGAATTTCATATCCATCAGAACACAGGGTATTAAAACTCTCACCAAGCCAGACCACCACAGCTCTAAGATTCCTGCAAGTTTCATTCCCTCACACATCATAAGCAAAATCTCTTCAGCATCCAGTAAATTATTTGTGCAGCAAGGACTTAAACAGCAATTCTCAAACCAACATCTCTGTGGGAAGAACTTCTGTAATTTACACAAGTAATGCAAGTCAAGTTACCTGAAGAATTAAGAACCCTGAGATGAACTTTATTGAATATCTGTGAAGACACTGAGAATTTCCACAAATGCTTGACAAAAAAGGCTTTGCTTGATGGGCAATATGTGAACCTGAACCATCAGACTAATAAGTTTTTCCAAGGCAAAGAAACAGACACAGACACCCTGTAACCTCATTCTTTTCAATCCACTGCCCAAACATTATGTACAGAATGATAAAAGTTATTAAAGTCACATTTCCTGAGCTCTTTCCTGCCCCACTGTGACAAATCCCAAGGGATGAACTTTCCCCCATGCTTATTTTCATCAACACCCTGCAGGGTAGAGAATTCACTGAAATTACCACAGGCCTGTAACACTCTGACCTACATTTCACTCAGTTTTAAAGAAATGCATTCTGAATTTTTATCTGGAGTCCAAAACTGCCAAGATTTCTGCTGCAGGCAGTGCACTGCTCTGTAAAGGTCCTCACCTCCAAAAGGAAAATCCAAACAATATCCAGAGTATGTTTTACTGCATATTTTTACCTATTTCACATTTTAAATTGCTTGTGGATTAAACCCAAGTGAAGAAAACTATGGGAATTTAAAAGATAAAAACCAAACCTCTTTGGATCCATGCATTCACTGAGATTCACCATCCTTGGCCCCATGCCTCCCTTTTGGTTCTTCTCCCATCCAACAGCTTTTGGACAATCTGTTTGAAATATTTAAAAAACAAAAAACCAAATAAAACAAAATAAAACAAAAACACCCACAAAAAACCAAAAAAACCCACCCCAAAATCAAAAAAACCCAACCAAACAAAAACACACACACACAAAAAAAAAACCCCACCAAAAAAAAAACCAAACAAAAAAACCCACCACAAAAAAAAAAAAAAAAAAAAAACCACCAAAAAAAAAAAAAAAAGGAAAAAAAGAATGAAAACCTTAATATCTCAGCACAGAAAAAATAAATTTTGTTGGATTTAAAGCTGTTGGAAAAAAACCTTATTTTTAACCTGCCCTGCAAAACAAATTTTGCTCTTTACATCAGCTGGAAGTTCCTGGAGAATTTCTTTGCTCTCAGATGTCCCCTGTGCTGTTTTGGCCTGTTCAGCCTCAAAGCCAGCACAGAGCTGGCATCATTCCCCCTCAGATCTTTCATGTCAAGCTCAGCAAATTCATAATTCAGTCAGTTTTCCCAATTTCACTCATCCTTTCACGGTTCTTAGACCCCATCTGCAAATTCAGTGGAAAATCAAATCTCTCCATATATAATATATATATCTCCATATATAATATAATTATATAAATAATATTATATTTAATTATATATAATTAAATAATTTACAACAAAGACATGTGAAGCATTCAGATTTTTTTGCCCGAGGGAGAAAAATTTTGTGATACTGTCCTGTACCTACAAATTAAATCTGAGATTCTCTTTGATCTTCTAACATTTCAAGTCTATTGCTTTAAAATACATCTGGATGTGTCACGATGGGATTAAAGGAACAGTTCCACTCTGGGGCAGGTTTTTATCATTTTAGAAATTCTCCAGAAATTCTGTATCCCATAAACTCACTATCACTTTTTGCCTACCTGAGGGACTGTGTACAAACTCAACAAGAAAAAATGAGACAAATTGCTGTTTTATTATATTTTCTATGACACCAGCAGGACTTTTCTTGCTTTTTAATTGGAAACACAATTACAGGAGGAAAAAAATTAAGAGAGAACATTCCCTCTTCTTTCTTTGTCCAAAAGGGAACCATTTCTTTTAGAGACATTTCACAGAAATTCAAACAATTTAAAATCCATTTGAAATAAATTACTTAAGTAACAATTTTGTAGTGGTAACTTATTTTGCCATGTCAGCAGTGATTAAGAAGGGAAAAAAAAAGGAAAAAAAAGGTTTTGAATGGATTACCTGGGCCCAGGGGTGTCTCTGGCAGTTTGATTTCAAAGATGATGCTGTGTGTGATGTCTCTCACCCCTTGCATGGTCCTGTCTCTGAAGCAGAGCACTTCAACCCTCTGCAGAACGCTGCCCCTGCCATGGAAATAAAAGATAAATAGAGACAGACAGGCAATTTCTTTAATAGAAATTAACAGAAATGCTGTTTTGACCAGTATTTCACACAGGTTTAGTGAATTTTCTGAATGAGGCTTTTTGTCTTGGTACTGAACATTGTTGTCTCTGTCAGAAAGAGAAATAATTGCTCAAGTGTAAGAAAATGACTGGTTTGGTGGGAAACAAAGCAATGCCACTGTCAGCCTGTCCTTACATTTATCCAGCACTGGACAAAGTGCAGATTTAGAGGAATAAAAAGCAGAAAAGCACCAGAGCACACATCAGGTGACACTCTGGGACTTTGCTGCGGCACCAAGATCCTCTGAGTTCTCAATATAGATAATTTTTCCTCCTTATGACTCAAACCCCCAAACAAAAAAATGAGAATTTTAGTGCCTAAACCCCTCTGAACCCCAAGGCTGTGTAAATGTAACACTTGAAACTATGGAAGTGCAACCTAATTACAGTTTTGTGCCAGCAACCCAGATTTATTTGATCATTTAAATCCTTTCTTTCAAAACCCAGAGTGTAAAACAAAAAAGCTCGAGTGGTACAAGAAGAAAACCTAAGAAAATCTGATTTTAAAAATGTAAGTCTGCTATTACTGGCCACTAATTAATGATATAAATTCACAGAGCATTCTAAAGCAGATTGGACACAGCTGGAGGATGTTGGCAGGGTGTGAAGATGGCATTTCCAGGTGAGGATTAGGATTAATAAGAATTTGTGACTGACAGAAAAATGCACAAAATCAGAATCACTCCGAGTGGGTAATGTGGGAAAAAGCAAAATCTCAGGTGGTTGATATGAGTGAAATGTCATGGGGAGAAAAATATCTCATTTGATGTCAACAAACAATTAATCTTTGTGGGAAAGAATTAAACAGATACCATTTGTGAGCTGCCAGGACCAGGAAGTTTCTCAGTGGCCATCCTGGATACTGGGATAAATTACAGGGATCATAAATTCCAACTGTCACCTGCAAATCAAATTGTTCTACATGAGAAGTCATCTATCCCCAGTCATGCAAAGGTTATTTGGCATTTTTAAATAAGAATTCTGGACAGGGCAGGCCTACAAACACGTGTTGCATATTTTCTAAATAAATATACAAATGTATAAATTTACATTTATAAAAAGATATAAATAAATTTAAATATATATTTGTATATATATATATATATTTGTATATATATACTTAATATATATAATTATAAATTTATATTTATAAATATTTAATCTATGGTCAAACCAGGTTTTACTCAAGCTTTTGCCACAGCTTTGAGGTTTATTCAGTTTGGCCTCCTTAGGGACACTACAATAAATGCACTTTCATTACCTTAAACACAATTATGAGGGAAGCCCAGCAATGGAAGCCTTGCTCCCAGCCCAAAATCCTGCACTGGTTTTGGGATGAACAAAAAGTGAAAGGGCACATGGCAGCAAGAGAAGAAATCAAAGGGAAAACAGCATAAAAATCACCTTACAGCCACCCTCAAAACACAACCACTGTGCCCAGCTAAGCATTAGAGGTTCAAGCCATTCCCAGGTTAAACATTTCATGATATAAAATTCTATAAAATTCTCATTACTTTTCCTCCTTGGTCTTGAAAGAAGCCATCCCACGTTTTCAGCAGGGATATCATGACAGAATTATCGTGATACTTAATTAAGAAATAAGGCAGGGCTGTCACCCCCTCCTCCTGGCAGAGGTCATCATAGGCTTTCTGCAGGGCTTGGATCTGAAAGTGGAAACACACCTGAACCACCAGTTTTAACAATTCTGCACTCTGATACAAAAAAACCTAAAAATTGTTCAGTTTTTCTCCTAAAAAATTAAAAAATTAACTTCTTTTTCTCATCTAATCACACATTTTATTAATTACCTTGTAGTTTTAATGAGTTGGCTCACTCAGGGGATGCCCCTTTATAAAGGTTTATTTTAAATGAGTTTGAAAACCAAAGCTATATACACAACTACATATGAATTTTAATTTTTATATACAGCTTAACATATATTCTCAAAAATTAATATATAATACATAGTTTAGCATAATCATCTCTTCAAGAGCTGTTTGCCATATCTGCATCCAAACTGAGACAATTTAAACAATCAAGGAACAAAAGGCCAACAAAAAACCACCACAGAAATAAAAAAAATTAAGATTTTAAAAGAAATTAAGAGTCTCCAATTAATTCAGTTCATGGTAACAAAAAATACTGAGCTTTAGAGCTGACAGAAGTTCCCAGTATTGCAGAATTCACAATATTTAGGATTTTGAATACCTGAGTTAGTGAGAACCTGTCCCCAAGACACACAGGTTTCTGAGTTACATGAATTCCATCAGGGAAGCAGAGAGCAGGGTAACAGAACCAGTAATAGAAATGATACTTTTTTAAATCCTAGGGGGGAAAAATGTAAAATTAGATAATAAAGAAATATATCAAAGTCAATTATATAATGCTAATTACAATTAATGGTTTATGATTTTAACCATGGGAACCACAGGGATCTTTAACCTCACAAGGATTTCAGAAGATCATAAAAATACCAAAAGCCTTCCATTCTCTGTATATGTTTTTATTTAAGATTTAAACAGACAACGTGTGTACAATCCTTCAGGTTTTGTCAGCTGAGGCATTTAGTAAAACTTTAATTTATTAAACATGAAGCAGCTGCTCTACTTTTCCTGATATCTGTAAGGCCATCAGGTAATCATTCACATTTGTAGAAAATAATATAAAAATATATTAATGCAGCATTATTATTAATATAAAAAACATTAATACTCCTAAAAAGGAACTATTTTGCTATTTCCACTACAAGTAGGAGACACAAATTATCTGTACTCACTGCAAATGTCAGCAGCAGGAACCTGTTCAAGAGCATTGGGTTCTCCAGAGCAGCTCCTGATTTGATTGATTCCCAGATCTGTCACAGATTGTGGGGACAAGAAGGAAGAGAAAGGGCAGAGAAACACCAAGAGAACATGAGAACAGCTGCAAAAATCTGAAATTCTTCCAGCTACCTTTAAAGCATGCAAATAAGCATTCACTGTGATCTTTTCTAACTGAATTTATTCATTGTTGTCCGTGTTAAAAGGATCTTTAAAGGTCAGACAACAGGGAATTACGAGGCCACAAGAATGCAAAAAATTCCTGGTTTGGAGTGAAGATGTGCATGAAAACTTTGTTACTCAAGGCAATTAATTAAAGGAATCAAGGACTGGTCAAAACAAGCATTTTAAATTTGACTCTCACCTCTCCCCAGGCCATGACATTAAATTAACTGGTGACAGTGCAGTCAGACCAGCTCCTCTGACCCATCTTTTGTTTATCTCAGGCTTTTTGCTGCTGTGGAGCTTCCCTATCTCTTTGTCACACAGATAAACTGCAGTAATCTGAGGTTTAAACCAGGCACCACCGGGTTTTTGGTGTGAAGACAAATGTTACAAATGTGCTTTACAGAATTCAAGTCCCTGGCAGCTCTAAGAGCATTGTAGAGCTTAAAATGTGATGGAGTTCTCCAAGTAGAATTAGTTATCATTAATTAAATTAGGTTTTACTCTCTTGTAGAGAACAGCAAAAAGCAAACACCAAACTCTTCCTTCCAGAATAAGCTAAATCCTGAGGCTACTCAGGACTGGAGTATCTCCAGATACTGGAGTATCTCCTGCTCCAAATTTGGGGCAGAGTGTAAAGCACTTCAAGTGACAGAAATGATTTGGAAACACTCCGTGATTTGATTTTAAATCTTACCTCATTTGCTTCCTTGTCCAGAAGTGATTTCTTATCACAGGATTTGAAACTCTCCAAAGTGTTGGTGTTATACAGAGTTCCAAAAGCAGGACAGCAACGTGCTGGTATGGAAGCATTCCTGAAAAAAAATGGAAGGAAAACTCCGGGAATTAACACAGTCATCATCAGCTGTATCCATCTTATGGTGTAAACTTCAATTATCAAATGATGAGGCACAGCAACGAAATTAACACCTCCTCTAATGAAAACATCTTTATGAACATGGATTGACGGGATACATCAAAAATACATCTGGCATCTTTCCTCCAAGCAAAGTGACACTAAATCAGGGACTGAAGCTTTTAAATCCTGTTCAAATAGAGGCAACCTGTGATAAATGGGATTTGCACTGAGAAAAACTGATTTAAGCTGAATTTAGATTGTCAGTGTTGTTCTCACATAAAGAGTTACTTAAAATTTGATGTTTGAAACACATCCCAAAGGAAACCCAAACCAGATGAAACATTAGGAATCTTCCATAGTTTGTAGCATCATCAGCTTGAGAAGCTGCTGTTTGCAAACAGCATTTTATTTTTGAAATAAATTAGGTAAAAAAACCCCTACAATATTCCCTTACTTTACAGATCAGATTAATTTCATTGCCTCCTTTAACACTGTTCTCAAAACCTGGTATTTTTGCAGTCATAACAGATAAACACTTTGGAAGAGATTACTGTGTAACAACCAGGACTGTAAAAACTATTTGAAATCCTAGTTAAAGCTATAAGGGAAGGACTCAAATGACTAAAAAAGCTTCCCTAATGCAAAAAGCTGAGGAAACGGGAAAAAATAATAGTATTTTATGTAAACATACATGCAGAAAGTGAGTGAATTGAGAATTCAGAGTATTTTAAATTCAGCCAGAAGGAGTTACTTTTTTGTGACTCAAAGCAGTCTCTCCACTGTTATAAAGTTCATTAAAATGATATTTAGTCTCATGTAGAGTTTCTCTAACTAATACACCAATCTTATGCCAGGAAAGTGTCTTCACCCACAAATGAAGGTAAATTACAGCCTGTACTTACATATCAAAGGCACTAAACTCCAGTGTCAATCGAGCTGGCAAACCCAAAGGATCACCTGGACAAAAAAAAAGCAGCAACAAAGCTCCTTTTAAACTGAAGTTATTTTTGTTGATGTAAATTACTCAGTGAAACATACAAAACACCCAGCGAAACTTTTGGTTTTTGTTGATGTAAATCACCTAGTGTGACTTACAAAATACCCAGTGAAACATTTGCTTTTTGTTGATATCAATTACCTAGTGAAACATACAAAGTACCTAGTGAAACAAAGTACCCAGTGAAACATTTGGGTTTTTGTTGATGTAAATCACCTAGTGTAACATACAAAATACCCAGTGAAACATTTGCTTTTTGTTGATGTAAATCACCCAGTGAAACACACAAAATACGCAGTGAAACATTTGCTTTTTGTTGCTATAAATTACCCAGTGAAACATACAAAATACGCAGTGAAACATTTGCTTTTTGTTGATGTAAATCACCCAGTGAAACACACAAAATACGCAGTGAAACATTTGCTTTTTGTTGATGTAAATCACCCAGTGAAACACACAAAATACCCAGTGAAACATTTGCTTTTTGTTGATGTAAATCACCCAGTGAAACACACAAAATTCGCAGCCACGCTTTCTAGAGTTTCAGCAAAAACATCTGAAATATACCAGATACCTAGAGGAGTGCCAGGAGAAACCTGACCTAGTCAAAGAGAGTTTGTACGGACCATTGTAGTAGTAGCCCTTGATGACTTTGGGGGTCTCATCCAGGCGGTACTCGTTGAGTTTCCTCTGGGTCAGTTCGTGCCAGAAGCCGGCGTCCAGGGCACTGCTGAAGGGAGCGAACTGCAGCCGGGAGAGCGCGGCACCGCCGGGATCCCCGCCCGCCGTGGCCATGGCTTAGCTCAGGGTGGGCGCCCTGGAGAGCACAGAAACCCGGTGGGACTATGGGGAGGTGACACGGGACACACAGGGGACAGGACCGAACACGGACACAGCACCAGGCCTGGACACGGACACGGCACCGGGACCGAACACGGACATGGCACCGGGACCGGACACGGCACCGGGACTGGCACCGACACCGAGCCCGCACAGCGACACGGCACCGAACATTGACATGGGACCAGCCCCGCACAGCGACACGGGACTGACAAGGGACCAACACAGGACCGGCCCCGCACAGCGACACGGCCCCCGGCCGCTCGGCACCGGGCAGCCTCCGCCTCGTCTATGCGTGACTGCAGCCGGGGAGCCGGCCGAGGCCCGGACACACCGACCGCGGGGGCTGCAAGGGGAAGTGTCGGGACGGTGCCGGTGCTGTGTCGGTGCTGTGACCCCGCGGGGGCAGTGGCGGGGGCGGAGGCAGGGGCCGGCAAGATCCGACAGGAGCCAGCAGGAGCCGACAAGACCCGGCAGGAGCCGACAAGACCCGACAGGAGCCGACAGGAGCCGACAAGACCCGACCGCTCCGTGCCCACTCCCTCTCACCGGCTGCACCGCTCGTTCCGCACTTCCCGCATCGCCGGCCTGCGCACACCGGTGACGTCACCCCCGCCGCGCGCAGGTGACGAAGCGGGCGGTGCGGAGTGATTACGTCACGAGGGGCGGAGGACGGGCATGGCCTAAGGCGGTAGCGGTCCCGGTCCCCATCCCGGTTCCGATCCCGATCCCGGTTCCGATCCCGGTCGCGGTCCCGGTCCTGGTCCCGGTCCCGGTCCCGGTGGGATCCGGCGGTGCCCGCCCGCCCGCCCTCAGTAGCATCCCTCGCCCTCAGTAGCGTCCCTGGCAGCCAGAGCCGCCGCCTCAGGCGGGCCCGTGCCCCGCAGCGCTTGGAGCCGTGTGTCCGCCACCGTGTCCTGCTCCACCTTCCCCGGCACGCAACAGAGCCCTTAGAAAATTCAATGGGGTTATTTTAGATGGCGGGAAAAGGCCAAAATGTGCGTCTGCGCTAATGTTTCCTTTCCTGAAAGTCTAGGGCAAAGCACGATGAGGATTCCCTGTAGCCCGGGGTTCGCTGCTGTTCCCACCAGATGTCCCCACTGCGGCAGGGAGCGCTCCGGGGGGAATTGTGTGCCTGCAAAACCAGGTCCGCCTGCACCACACCTTCTTCCCAGCACATCTCCGAGAAATCCCCAGACTCTCCTTGTGTTCTCTGGAAGCTCCGTGTCCTCTGACCTTGGTTGTGACCTGAAAAACGCTGAAAATGTTTTACAGGAAACCACACCTGAAATATTCTCTTGAGCCTTGGCCCCACGTTGGTGGGAGGCTTCCCCATTTCTTGCCTTAATTTGCTTTCCTCTGCTTCCCTCACATCCAGAGCCACTGGAATTGCCTGTTCAGTGAAATAAACTGAGAAATTTTCTTAGGTACTTGCAATTTAAAATAGACGTTATCCAATTTTCCTGTTTTATTGTTATCTAATAGCTATAAAATGTGGCTATCACAAATTCTTGTCTTTGCTATTAACACAGTTAAACAAAGATCTTTGGTAAAATGACTTGAGATAAACAATATTCAGGCAGCTTTATTTTCCTGGGTCTAGCTGTTTGGATGTTCTTTATTTTTACCAAAGGTTTTTGTTGTTACAGTCACCATCGTTTTTAGACCAGTTTTCAGTGATCCTGCTGAGGTTTTGTTGTGTATTAGTAGTGTATTTTAAGGTCAGAAAAGGCAATTTGCATGATCAACAGGACAGATTTCTTGGTAACTCCCAGCAGCCCTTGGGTAAATGTGTTTTTCAGCACTAATAACTGTGGCTGACTTTTACTTCCTCAGGCATCATCTAAATTACCATCCATTTTGGGCAGAACTGCTGTTGCAAATCAGAATAGAAAAACAACCCAAACAATTTAATGGCTGTGAAGCTCAGCAATTGTTTGTGAAAGGCCAGGGCTTGGAGCAAGCGTTTCAAAAGGTTCTGTTCTCCAAGAAGGTGCTTTTACTACTTGTGCAGGTGTTCTTCCTGCAGGGAAAAAGTTGCCTGAATTCTGCAACGAATTTTGTTCTCTCTCTGGATTTTGCCTTATTTCTCCTGGATTTAAGTTTCCTAACTGCAGTTTTTCCTGTGTGCAACTTGAAACCAAAGCCAGTTAATCTCTGAACCTTGCATGATACACTGAAATAGACTGAATTTAAGTGTCTTCCTTTAGCTCATTTCCCCAATTTATTAAAATGCAGTTATATTAGGGCTTCATTTAATACTGAGTCCTTTAAATACAATTAAGAAAATTTTCAGGGTGTGGGAAATTCATCAGCACAACAAAAGGAATGAGAGGACTTTCTCTTTAATTTGTAACATCAAAGCCAGCCCAGCTTTCAGTTGTGATTCAACATCTTCTTGGTCTCTTTTCCAACATTGAGTATTCTATTATTATGTTTTTCTCCTGAAATATTTGACAGCAAGATTTATGAAATACAATTAAATATAAAGGGTAGAAAAGGTAAACATATTTCATGTATTATCAGCTACATTCTGCAAGTCTAGAAACAGCAGCACACTCTTCTGGAGTAAATGGTGACAGTATATTGAGCATGGAAACTCTTCTGGGACATGAAAATTCTACTTTTTTCAGCAAAGTTAATGTACAGTTAATATAAGCATGATATCAAAGAGATACAGTAGGATACACACTAGAACTTGACATTTGATGAAAGGTTTGTGATTTGGAGGAAGCTACAAATAAATAGGGGAGTTTTTTTAAACAGTTGGAAGTTCTTTCTTTGACTGTGCCAAGTACCTCCACTTGCAAATCTCACTTCACGA
This sequence comes from Trochalopteron elliotii, assembly GCA_024734555.1. Taxonomy (NCBI): domain Eukaryota; kingdom Metazoa; phylum Chordata; class Aves; order Passeriformes; family Leiothrichidae; genus Trochalopteron; species Trochalopteron elliotii. The sequence continues at coordinate 496,941 of JANPWX010000268.1, forward strand.
GCAATGTGTTTAATGGAATAAGTTGAGAGAAAAATGTTTCTGGCCAATCACAGAAATGTGATTACTTCCCTTTCTGTAGATCAATAATTTATAATCACTGAAGATGTCTATTTGTATCTCCATTTCTGTGATGGAAGTGGTGATCTCAAATGGTAAAAGGTTGACAGCAGTGTAACAGTTCATATATTGACCTTGAGATTTTCAGATTCTTGATCTGAAGTTGCTCTTAAAATGTGTTAAAACTATTAAATGCATGTTTCCCATTTTTACTAACACTTCTTTATAGACTACAGTTTGCCAAAGTCTTTTACTGTACCCATCCTTTGAAACTGGAACACTTTGGTTTGGTTAAACTCCTGAGCTGCCCTTGAGCTCCAAAACCCCAGACCATCATCAATGAATGTGAAGGATCTTTTTAAAAGTCTTCTTGAAGCTGTGGTTGCAGAGGGGATAGAGGAATGGATTTAGGGTGGAGTTGATGTAGCCCAGCCATATGGTGAGCTTGTGCAGTTCTGAGAGCTGCTTCTGGTCGTGGAAGGTGACCACCAGGAACAGGACGAAGTAGGGGATCCAGCAGAGCATGAAGGCTGCCATGATCACCCCCAGCTGCCTGGCTGCCTTCCTCTCCCTGTTCCCGTGCCGGTGGGTGCTCCTGGAGTGGCTGTGCAGGGTGTGCCAGGTTTTCCTTAGAAATGTCATCCCCCTGGACTCCCTGTGCTCCACCCTTCCCTGAGGGCAGCAGGCTCCTCTGGGGCTGGGGCTGGGCTGCTTTGCATGGGGGGCCACCTCAGTGAAGGTGTGGTTGTCTGATGCCACGCTGGAGTCGCTGTCCTGGCAGACAGGCTGCTCCTTATTCCCAGGTTTTTTGGTGGCACAGACCCTCTTCTTCCCTGCTTTATCCAAGCTAGGCTCTGGCTTGGCTGTGCTGAGAGAGAAACAGTTCCACTTCAGGACCTTCCCATTACTCACTGCCTTTGAAGCCTTGTCAGGATTGCTGAAACAAGGCTGTGCCTCCACTTTTTGGGGCTCTGGGGGGCTTTGCTTCTCTGTGCCAGGGGCGTTCTCACCTGAGGTTTGCTTCTGGAGGAAAATACTTTTCTCATCCTTCATCTTAGTCTGGTTTTGCACGGTGGTTTTCTCCACAGAAGACCAGTAAGATCCATTGGAGAGCTCTCTGTGCTGGCAGTGCCTTTGCACCGCCCTGAAGATCTTACAGTAGAACCACAGCATCAGCAGGGAGGGCAGGTAGAAGTTGAAAATGGCCGTCAGCACTTTAAACCAGGCGACCTTGGAGAACTCCGTCTCGCACTTGTCCTCTGGCACCTTCCTTTGCCCGTGGTTGGCGATGAGGTGCCAGCTCAGGATGGGGATGACCCAGGTGAAGGAGAGCAGCCAGGCCCCCAGGATGAGGAGCGAGGCTCTCATCTTGGTGCGGTACTTGAGGTACCTCAGCGGCTGCTGCACCGAGCGGTACCGGTCCATGCACAGGATGAAGAGGTTGAAAATGGAGGCCGTGCTGGCCACGTAATCCATGGAGAGCCAGAAGGAACAAGCTGCCAGCCCTAGGGGCCACCTGGGGCTCAGCAGGTCCACGATGTTCAGGGGCATCACGGCCGCCCCCACGATCAGGTCGGCGATGGAGAGGCTGACGATGTACAAATTCCCCACGGTCTGCAGCTTCTTCTCCGTTTTCACGGCACACAGCACTAAAATGTTCATGACGACGGTGGTCAGGGAAATGCTTCCCAGGGACAGGCCTAGGACGGCCGAGGGAGCATTGATGGAGTTCTCTGTTGTGTTGTTGGACATCTTTTTTGCGGGCACAGAGAGTGAGAATCCCACTGGACATCCAGGCCTTGGACATTCAGTCATGGTTTGCACTCCTGGATGAACATGTGTTGGGGATTTGCTTGGGGATTTTTATTTCAAGAACTAGAGAAAAGAAAAGAAAAAAAACCATACTCAAGTGCTGTAGTAATAAGATAATAAAGCTAATTTGTACCTCGGCTTAGCACTGTCCCTTTTAGGGCTTTCCTAAATAACAAATTTTTACAACATTTTACATACAGGTAATCTGTGTTTTATGAAGCCCCACTTAGCAATCCCCAACAGTTTTTATTGAGCCTCATCTATTTCTGGCCCCAGAATCTGAAGAAGAAATTTGATTCCTCATAGTTTTAATTCATTATATCTCATTAAACAGCTGATCATGAATCATAACATAAACTCCATATTGGCAAACCAATTTAAAATGTGGTAGTAAGAAGGAATATTAACATATTTTGTACTAAATAATTTAAACAAGCCAGTGCTTATTTACAACCTCCCTCTAACAGTTTGAGAATCCAGCAGTTGGCAGTCAGTAGGCAGTTATTCAAATTATAGGTAATGAGTAATCTCTTCCTACACAATTTAGGCTCACACAGATTTCAAACATTTAAAGATGCCAGGCCTATTTGAGATCGAATGCAAAATAAAAGGATTTTTCAGGATTAATAAGCATCTTCTGCTTCCCGACTGCTAACTTCATGTATTGATCCACTGTGCAGAATTGATTAATAATATTTTACATCTTGGAGCAAATGATCAATTGACCAAATTCTGCCTCCAGTCCATTGATGAAAATTGTCTATGAAGGTGACACGTATTTTGTGCCATTTCATAGCTTGTCTGAGTTTATGTTCTTGTAAATCTCTTAAAGCAATAAGGAAGGAAATTGATACTGTAAATATATTTGCTCAAAGTATTTACACAACTGACATTGAGATATGCACGGGATTTCTCACCCTCATAACTCTAAACATGACCAATACAGCAATACAATGCAACAGATTGCTCAATAATCAGCATTTCCTATTGAAATTCAATGATGCAATACTTCATTTAACTTTACCCTTTTCATTCCAGTAATCAGGGTTTAAGCTCAAATGATATATGCTTCCTTATGACAGGTCAAGTTCCTTCTTGCCTGGGCTTTACTCACAGGTGGGTGTTGGGAGAGGAGCTGTGCCCTCAGTGCCAGTAGCATCCATAGGCAGAGGAATGAGGAGCATCCTGGGGAGTGCTGTGATCCCAGATTCCTTCAGGCTCTGCCAGCACAATTCCTTTGTGGCAGCTGCTCACAGGTCACAGAGCCCTCGAGCATCTCCTGAGAACAAGGACAGAAATTACTCCATGGATGTTGAGGACAGAAATTACTCCATGGATGTTAAAACAGCATGTCTGGAAAGTGGTTACATCCCAGTCTGTGTCTTTCTCTCCATCTCTTCAAGTGTTTTTAAGTTTAAATGTACAGGGCATGGCCAAGGCAAGGATCTGATGTAAGAACCTGAAATCTGATGATCTTCTTGACTGATCTTCATCCCCACATATTTCCATTTAAATGTGTGGTAAAATAAAGGCAGAAAAGGCAACTTTGTTGAGTCTTCAACTGCAAAAAATACCAGCAAAGAAAGCTGCCTGGTGAGACAGCTCTCCTTGGTTGTATAGGGAATATATGAACTGCGTTTGGGCTTGGACTGGATGATCTGCAGAGATCCTTCCAGCCCTAACAATTCTGTGAATAAACCAGCAGGATGCAGTGAATTGTGTTCACTGCTTCCCAAACTTTCTCCTTAGCACTGCCGTGGTTGGATAGGGCAGGGTTTAGGAAGCAACTTGCAGAATTGATCTGGGCTACTCCTGCTCCAAAGGAGGTTAATGTGCCCTTTCTTCAGGAGCTACTGATGGAATTCCTTATCTCTACCTCAGTTGCCAGTAGAGGAAAGTAATAATAATGAATAAATGGGGTTTAATGTTTGCACAGTTTAACTGCACTGAAACAAAGTTCACTAAGACAGAATTGATTAAAAAAACACCCCAAAAAAACAGCCCAAAACCTTGGATTGCTTTGTGGAAGTTCGAAACCCTGACCTTACCGTGAAATGCCTCTTTAATTTTTGCTGTCTGTGAAGAGCTTTTTCTACAGGGAGGCTCAGCAGTCATGATTTGTTATTGTATTACATTTCCAAGGAACAAGAATCTACTGGGGGATGCTAAGTGGATGCCTCGGTGCCTTATTACTGCAGGTGCAATCTATTAAGTCCTGACTGAGTGGGAGTAAATTTCTAGAAACTGGCACATCTCTTGCTGATAGATTTTTAATAAATTACAGTTCCAAAGAGCGAATTTCTTGTTCATCAGACTAAATTGAAGGCAGAAAGTGAGATTTTAATTCAAATGGCCTTTGCTCACACTGTTTTACTTAAGACACTTGCTTATTTCTATTGATTTTTCCCCCTAAATTGTTCTTGAGTTGTTGAAAGTATTAACATGTTAGAAGTTTGATTAATTTCCCTCTCAAAAACTCATTCATTTCTCTGTAAGGGAACAATCCCTGTTCAATGCCTGCCAATATTCAAGGAGTATTTTTGATAAAAAAGTAAACAAAAAACGGTTCACTTGGTGAACCTGCCTGTTCCCACTCAAACGACAGTGTCTCAGTCCAGCCAGGACAGTTTGGATGCAGCTTCAGGATCCTTCAAGCACCATAATCAGCTACTTAATGAAACAATTTTCTACACACCACTGTATTTCCTTCCTTTTTTTCCTAAGTAAATTTATTATTTTAAGTTTGAGCCTTAACCTGAAATTATCAGGAGATAGATACAGACTTTTTTGACTCTGGCAGGCATTTTTTTAACAACTCTCTTTAACACTTGGCCTATATTCTGTGAATATTAAAAACAGCTGACAGAAGATGGACACATTCCAAAGAATATTTTGGCCTTCCAAATGTAAGCTCAGACTTCCATGAAAGTCCTCTTCCAGTGGCTCCATTATCTAGTTTAAGTTTTTCTGAAAGTCAGTTTTTCCATGACAAAATCCAATCTTGTTCTTGTGATAGCATTTCCCAAATATGGATTATTTTTTGCCAAGAGATTGGAGGAAAAACTCGTCTATAATTGCAAAGCTCCCAGATATTGTTTTAATTTTCCCTGCTAATATAAACATCATCAATATCAACTAATTGGTCATTAATGTGATCTTTTAGCAAAACCATATTTAAATGTAATTTTCTTTAAGTATTGCTGTGCTGTCTTATATTCTTTATCCATTACTTGTGTGTAAAAAGAGAATTTGCTGTAGGTGCCAGAACAGTGAAATCTCTGCTGTAATAGAGAAGAAAAGACCTTTGTGCTGTGATGCAGTGAGTAAACCCATGAGCTGTAAAATCCCTTATAAACAAAGGGGGAATTTCCCAGGAATGTGATTCCTTTAAAGCTGAGCAGCTGCAGTGGTGCCTTTCTGTGGATTTGGAACCCATTATCCCAACTCAGTCTAACAGGACATTTTTCCTATAAGGATAGCAAAAAAAAACCCTTGATTTTTTTTGGACTCCACCTTGTGCTACTACTGGCTCCAACCCCTGCCAGCTGTAAAACTTGGTAGGTGTAATCCCGCTGCATCAAAAATACAATAAACTTTTAGACAGACATGAAAATCTGTTTTTTCCAAGTGGCTTGGGAAAGCACTACTCACAAAAGTCAAAAAAAAAAAAAAAGTATGTGAATAAGAGTTGGGAGTTCTTTAATTTGGAACTCATATTTTCAAACATCTGGTGATGTTTGAAAGTAATTTGATGAGTTCCTTCATATTTTACCAATACCTCATTGACAATACAAGGCTTTTCCTTTATAGAAATACACATCTGACTTAAACACTCCTTTTAAACTTTTTTTTCCAGGCAGCTTTAATGTTTTTTGTTCTTTCCAAGTGGCTTGGGAGATCACTACTCACAAAAGTAAAAAACAAGGTATGTGAAGAAGAGTTGGAAGTTCTTTCAGTGGTGAGGTTGATCACTATGAAAACTCTTTGGGGATTTTCTTGAATTCAGTTCAAGTGAACTTTTGGTGCTTTGGAACTGTATGCAAAAGTATCACAAAAATGCACAGATTTAAAAATCCTAGTGGGTGTGAGGAGTCCCTGTCTCCTTGTACTAGGAAGAAAAGTAAACCCTGTTACTCTAAGATTTATTTAGGGTCACTTATTTTTTTTTCATCTTTAATTTGGAACCCATATTTTCAGTCTCTTCAAACACTTGGTGAACTAACTGTAGTAATTTGATGAGTTCCTTCATATTTTAGCAATAACTCATTGACAATACAAGGCTTTTCCCTTATAGAAATGCACATCTGACTTAAACAAGCTCCTTTTTATATTTTTTTTCCAGGCAGATCTAATGTTTTTTGTTGGATTTAGCAGATGGCAAAGGGGCACAGGGTCCCTTACAGTGAGAGAGCCTGGTGTCTTGCAAGTAAAAACTTTTAAAACATCCAAGAATTCCGATTCCTCTCCATCATTCCTGTCTGTAAAGGAAAGCCACATCAAGAATGGGATAAGGTTTAGGGCAGGTTATGTCCCTGCTGTAGGGTCAACCCCCCTCGGGACGTGCTGGGCTTGTATTTGAGAAAAGATCTGGATGAAAATAATGCATTTATGGTTTTTCCTCGCAAGAGCACCATTGTTTTCAGAAGAGGGTGAGGAAGGGGTGAGGGTTTAAGTTATTTCTCTTCCTCTTTCTTCAGCCAAGCCACTGTTCTCCCTTCAAACGAGGAACCAGCCCCTCCCTGCCTGTTTTTCCCAGCCATGTACCCTTCCCTTCCCTCGCCAGAGAGACGCTTGAAACAAGGGCATAAAGATTTTGCAGGCAGACAGGAACTCCCCCGAACCATCTTAATTCAAGTGTGGCCATTAAGCACAATGGAAAATCGGGACTTTATCCATCTATTTTCCTTCCCTCCCTTTCCATTTCCATCGGAACACCCCCTCCGTGCTCTGGCCCTTGCTGGCCCGACCCGCAACGACTCCTCTCTGCTCCGGGGGCAGGGGGCAAACCTGGGAACCCCTGGAGCTGCTGGATCTGCAGCTTGGACAAGTGTGCGGGGAGGAAAGCTGGCTGAGCTTCCTGCAGGGCACTGATGCACTTTGGGGATTTTTCTTCAGCTTCATTTGCCCCTATCGGAAGACCCTCTGCTCCATGCTCCCTTCTGCTGCTCTGGGCTGGGATGCGCCGGATAAGGAGCAGCCAAAATCTGCCAAGGGCTCCCAATTTATGCCAGGAGAGAGTTCTCAGAAGCGGAGTGTGTTTGTTGGTGAGTCGTGTGTGCTGCCTGTGTTTGCTTTCCTCCCCCGCTCCTCTCGCTGCGCTCCGGCACCGCCGCAGCCTCAGTCGGGACGGGCGAGTTGCGAGGAGCCGCCCGCGCTCCCCCAAACTCCAATTCCTCAAAACCCCTCCCGCTCCCCCTCGGCCCAGCTCCCTCCTCCCTCTGCCCGCCGGTGTTCACTCACCAAAGCCAGCAGAAGAGCGAGGAGCAGCGGCTGCAGCTCGGGCAGCGGGGCCGGACGGAGCCGCTCCTCCTGCCCCGGGCTGGGCACGGCTGGGCTGGGCAGGGACGCGCTGGAGGCGGAGGATGCGATGGGATGGGAGGCGATGGGATGGGATGCGATGGGAGGCGAGGGGATGTGGTGGGAGGCGGTGGGATGTGGAGGGAGGCGGTGGGAAGCGATGGGCTGCGATGGGATGGGATGGATGCGATGGGAGGCGATGCGATGGGATGCAATGGGAAGCGATGGGAAGCGATGGGAAGCGATGGGAAGCGATGGGAAGCGATGGGAAGCGATGGGAAGCGATGGGAAGCGATGGGAAGCGATGGGAAGCGATGGGAAGCGATGGGGAGCGATGAGAGGTTGTGGGAAGCGATGGGGAGCGATGGGATGCAATGGATGCGATAGGAGGCGGTGGGATGCGATGGGATGCGATGTGTTGGGAGGCAGTGGGAGGTGGTGGATGCGATGGGATGCCCGGCCCCGTCCCGCCCCGGAGCTCCGGGACGCTGCCGAGGGATGCTCCCCTCTCTCCGGGGCAGAGCCCGGCTCTGGCCGCTCCGCTCCCCGCGGCTCTGCTCTCCCCGCCCGCCGGAGAGCTCCGGGTGTGGCTGCGAACCTGTGGAAATCTGAGCCGGCTGCAGCGGGGAGGTGACGTGGGGGTTCAGCTGAGGTAACCCCGGGAGGCTATGGAAGATCAGACACCACAGCCTGGTCTGGGATCATCCCAGCCCTCATCATTCACAGGGCTGTCACTGCGGCTGAAGTAGCAGTACCTGAAGTTTCTTTTAGTGGAGCTGCGTTACTCAACGACTTTGAGACCTGGAAAATCCCATATGTGTAACACGCTATTGCATATTTAGCTGAAGTGATGTTTCTGTGATTCACATAGGTTCAGTGCATCTGCTCTGTGTTAAACATACACATAGGGTTTAGGGGATTTTTTTTGCTACTAACTTACCAGTTTTCATTCCTTTCCTCAAGATCATGCTTATTTTCCCCTCATTAAAAAAAACCAAAAAAACAACAAACCCACGTTTAGAAGTGTGTTGCACAAAACTCTCTGTGGACTCAAAGGGGTAATTTTGTTATGTAAAGTCACAAAGCATTTGTGCAATGATGTTTTTGCAAAGCAGCGTTGTTAGGCACTTGATAACTTCATTGTTTGTGAAACTGATGAAGAGGAATTGTAAACTTTGCACAATTCCCCTCCACCATGAGCAAACAGGAAAATACAGGAAATGCCCGTGTTCCTGCCCTCAGTCTAAGAGGATAATATCCATTGCCAAAAAAGTGCAACTCTCAGCACACAAAGTGTTACATCCATTAACTCCTTTTTGGTGTTACTAAGGCAGTCTTCCTGCTCTTGAATTGTTCCCTGTCCCATTGCAATGATGATAAACCCAATTTCTAACGAGATTTTAGCTTGGGTGTCTCTGGATGTCAGAGCACGGACCAAGCTCTGAGGGATAGAAGAAGCAACAGGCAGGAGGTGATGCCCAGGAAGTTCCACCTGCACAGGAGGCAGAANGTGCCCCAGGGCTGGGCACAGGGACAGGATCACTCCAGATGTGCCCCCAGGACTGGGCAGGGGGACAGGGTCCCTCTCCAGACCTGCTGGGAATGCTCTTCCTGCTGTCCCTAGGACCCCATTGGCCTCCTTGTCCCCAGGCCATCCTGCTGGTCACCACAGCTGAGGGAGCTCCAGCTGTCACAAGAAGGAGCTTGGGGGCTGTGCCTCTGTTGCCTCATGCCCAGAGCTCTGTGTTTATTTGGGGATTGACATTCATACTGCCAGGAAAAGTTACAAAAGCTGTCATAACATGTGAACGAGCTCACAGAGGCTTATAAATCAGAATTTCATGAAATACTCATAGAAATTTAGCAGGTTTCTCAAGCTTCCTCTTAAAAACTCCCAGCCCAGGCTACTTTTGCTAGAGGATTCTGAAGAGATCCTGTTTCAAACAAGCTCTGCTGGAATTTCAAACAAAGCAAATGGATT
>JANPWX010000268.1:522021-626799 GCA_024734555.1 Trochalopteron elliotii
AGAGCTGAGAAAATAAATCTCTCTTTCTCCTGAGGGGCATAAATCTCTTAGCAATAAATACTGTAGAAAAGCCGATAAATATTGCTGAAATTAATATATTTGCTGAATGAAGTTGCAAGTTTTAAATTCTTTGACCTGAATGGAATAAACAGAAATTATTAAACTTCTGCTGAGAAACATTAGAGGACAAATGATAGAAAAGGTGATAATTGCCGAAATTAATATATTTTTAGGATGAAGTTGCAACTTTTAAATTCTTTGACCTGAATGAAGTAAACAGAAATTAATAAACTTCTACTGAGGAGCATTGGAGGACAAATGAGTGGGGTAGGATTTAGACTAAATGCCATGTTTGTTTTCTTAATTTCAAGTGTTCCTGATTTCATTAGAACGAGCATAATTTCCACAGGACTTGATTCCCTGGATTTTTGTGTTTATGGGACTGGTGTGTGTTTTCTGAACTCAAACGAAAGAGCAGCCTCTGCTGGCAAAAACCCAACTGAAAATAACAACAAAAATCAATAAAAATCTACCCAGCCTTCTAGAAAATGGAACTTTTAAGCTGCCTATACCAGCCTGTGGGGCTCAAAGTGTGAATCTCAAGATTTCAAGGCTGCAGTGAAAGAAATTGAGATTTTTTTTTTTTAGCAGCACTCAGTAAAGTACAGTTCAAGTATTTATTCCTTCCTCCCTTTGCCCTCCCTCATAGGAAAGTTGTATTCTGCATTTCTTTTTTTTTTTTTTAGGTGCATGTGCCTGTGTTAAATCTTTTGCTCACTGGAGGTTCTACACCCTGTGAGAGGTTTACCAGCAGAGCATCCAACTCTGCCAGCACTGGGCTGAGGAAAAACTTTTCCTTTTAACCTGTCAACTCATTTTCTACTGTGTTTGGCCTTTGAACGTGGATTTTTAATCTTGTTATTTGGAGTAAGTGTTTGTGTCTTTTGATAAATTGCTGGTTCCATGCTGTGGCTGAAGACTGCTGATTATTCAGGATTTTTAAAAATTAAAATAATACCTTAATTTATTGGTATTCCACCAGAATGAGCACATTCATTGCAAATTGCATGCACATAAAAGGGAAGCCATTTGTAAATTAACAATTAATAGTATTTGAGCTAATACATGATGTCTTGTTTAAACTGCAAGCTTTTACCAAAATGAAACCAAATGAAAACAAACTCCAAACAGATGGAATTCTAGATCAATTTTTAACAACTCTTTCCTTTTTCTGTGTGTGTGAACAAAAATAACCAAGCAAAAATCCCACTGTGCTAGGATGTCCAATGCATATTCTTCTCCTAAAAATAAAAAACAAATCGCCAAAAATCTGCTTCAACAGACCACTTCCTGTCCTTTCTCTTGGCTGAAATATTCCTTCTCAGGAAAACCAACCACCACTTCTTTTTAGCAGCAAAATACCCAGGAAATTTATTGTGAGGTGGAAGGAATTTAATTCTTATCCTACCTAGAAAAAATCAGCATCTGCAGGTGCTCAGATGGGAATTTGGAATGTGAGAATTACTATATTAATGATATAATTATTATATCATATTATACAATTGTATAATGGTATAATCATATACAATATACTATAAATATAATATACTATTACTATAATGTACATATAATATAAAATAAATATAGTATACAAATAAATAAAATTATATTAATAGTATATTATATTTATAGTATATTGTATTATAGTATAGCATAGTATATTATTATATTAATTAGAATTATTATACCATTATTATATCAATTATATAGGACAAATGGGTGACTTTAATGAATGTGTAGTGAACAATTTTGAGGATTCTAAGCCACACTCAGGTTGTTAAACAGGGGGAGATGAGTGAAACTTAACTCATTGGGCTGAAACAGTGGATTTTGCTGCCCCAGAAGCTGCTCTGTAAAAAATCGAAGCCAAAATGAGAGTTTTGATGCCTTTCCAGGCAAACTGGGAACCCGGAACGTGTCTGAGAATGTTCCTGAGCACCACGCAGTGATTGGGGCCCTGCTGAGAGAGATTAAATGCAAATTCACTCCCTGTGATCTTCCCTTAACAATGGCAACGAGCATAATTAGAGGATTCTGCTAAAAGGTTAACAACTTGCAGAACTTCTGGGAATTTTAAAGCCTATGGATTTTTAATTTTTTCCCCCCCAGTTTCTAATTAGAACTCTCATCTCCTGATTTTTTTTTTCCCCCTGAAAATATCCCACTAGGACATGACTCTGTATGCTAAGGAGAATGGATATCCTTGCTTAGCTTTTTTCCCCCTATTTTTTTTTAAAGGAGTTATTTAATTTTCAGCAGCCCTTTAATTAGTGGCTGGTTAAATGTTCTGAGGGGGAGGTTTTCTGTAGGGGAAAAAGCTGAGCTAGGCTTGCTTATGGCCACAGGAAACTGCAGGGTGGGCTGGGGAGTGGTTGGGTCCTGGAATCTGATGGAATCTGATGGAATTTGATGCAGCAGAAAGAAAAATGAAGGGTTCAGTTCATATTTCCAGCCCGGAGTGGGAGCTGGGACAGACTGAGCTGCCTCGAGTGCCAGGGTAGGAGCAGAAAAGTCTCAGCTGAGGTTAAACATCAAGGAAAATCTAAAAAATAAAAAAACTTTTTAATTCTCAGCATTTTCTCTGGTGAGCTCATAGAGAGGAGCTTTTTTACCTACATAATCCTTCTGCTGTCTGCTATATGAGGTGAAATGAGAACTGAATGTGGCAGCAGGAAATAAAATTAACAGCTTAAGTTGCCTGTGTCGTTCTGAGGCCAGGTGGCACTGGAAAGAGACAGGGTTTGTTAGTTGGCAGTGCCAGCACTGCTCTTCCTGCCACTGGATGGCAATGTTTGACTAAAAAAACATGAAGTATTTGTGAGGAAATAAAACTGATTCCCTTTCTTTGTGACACGTCTTCTTTTGGGTCAGTGGCTTTCTGAAATATCTGGAGAGGAGGAAAATACAACATTGCATTAAACTGCAGCTTAATTTCTTTGCTCTGTTTGTTGTTATTATCCCAACACTGCTCAGAAACCTCTTGGGCTCTGAGATTCACTGTTGAAGAAAAATGTTGGATGCAGAAAATTCACATTTTATCTAAGTGCTGATTGCAGGCAGCTGTCAGTGAGCTCAGCCCTGTGGAAAACACAAAATCAGTGCCCCCCCCTTTGCCATCCTGCCTCTTGCTATGAAAAGCAGCTTGATAATTAGTGCACATTAATTTTGCCATGATGAATATTTATGCTTCCCATTGCACAGGTGCTTTAAATGCTGGAACGCTCTGGTGTGTCAGGTGAGGTTACAAGTGGTGTTTGTCAGACAGGATTAATTTGAGGGAAACAAATATAGGTTAATGGAGCTGTTTATTATTTAAATGGTGAATGTTTAATTTCTGGTAGAACTCAGACTGAGTTTAATTGGGTGGGTCAAAGGGAGTGTTTAATTTAGCACTTGAAACATCTTCAACAGGGAATAATCCACAAGTTGGGTAAAAAAGATCCAGAGGTCTCTTCTTTTCAAAGACTTCTTCCACAAATTTTTTTGAGGGGTGTTTTTTTTGTTTGGGTTTTTTGGTTTGGTTTGGTTTTTGTGGTTTTTTTTTGGTTTTGTTTGTTTGTTGTTTTTTTAATATAAGGCTAATCTTACCTTAGTCAAGCACAGAATTCCTTGCTTTCTTGAAACAAACCCTCCAACAGGTTTAGGATCTATGCTGCAAGTGTAAAAGCATTGGGAAATGTGCTTTTTCAAGCTTTAGAACTCCCCTTTTAACCCCAGAGAAGCAGGTTGACCTCTCCACACAGCCCTGAGCAGAGCACAGTGGTGAAGAGTTTTCCATGACAAGGTCCTTGCCTGGAATTTGGGGGGGGGGAAAGGTTTGAGGTGCAATTTCCTGTGGAGTATGGGCTCCAGTAAAATCAGCCCCTTTGCCAGGCTGACTCCCATGGAGGGAAACGTATTATTTTGTCTACACATTAAAAGTTTACACTCTTCTCACAGAGAGGAATACTTGATGAGTTTGTAGCTCCTTTAGAACTTTCCCTTTATGCCTCTTCCCTTCCTTGCAAGAATCTGCTCAAATGCAGAAGTGTCAGGGAGGTTTTGGACAGATAAATTATCTTTAAACTCCATTGGGGCTGAGCATGACCCGCTGTAAATATCTCTGCTTCCATTTTCCTCTCCAGCTGTTGCATGGGACATGGAGCAGGGAACTGGAAAAAAAGCAAAGGCAAGTGTTAAAAATTTTATTTGCTGTCAGCTATGACACCATGGGAACATTTATGTTTGAAGTCAGAGGTGTCGGGAACACCACCAGGACACAAAAAGCTGGTGTAGCATGAAGGATAATGACCCTGAACTCGTGGTTTGTGTTTTATTTAAGAAGTATTTAAGTGATTGACAGATATTATTCTCAGAAACTTTCTGATACTAACCCAGCTACACCTGGACTTTTGCAGCTCAAAGGCACTTGGTAAAACATCATAGATGTATGAGGGTCTCCTTGGTTATTTGGTGGGAGATCAGCTCCCTTTGCATTTCCATTTAAAGCTCCCTTGGATTCACACTGCAAGGAGAAACCTCTGAAGGGGTTCCAATAGGATGTTCCAAGATTCCTCTATTTATGGAGCATGGAAGAGAAGATTCTTCTGTAGTTCCAGATAATGTCTAATGGAGATAAGGGGAATGTTACCCTTTGGATTCCCTCTAATGTTCTGCTTTTTGTCCAGATCAAAGTGTTCACAGGGTTTTATTCTGTTTAGATGCTGCTCCAGTGCTGTGAAGTGGCATTTTTAAGGTCAGGTCACCACAGCCTGTTTGGGCCCCCTCCTTGAGGCACAAAGACATTTTATTTCCTTTTCTTTTTGCCTCTGTATATCTAAGCTCCAACTGCATCTTGGATTTGGGAAGCACGAGGTGTTGGAAGAGAGAATTAACAGATACATTTGAGAAATAGAAGAGGCAGGATCAGACAACTGAACTGCTCCTTGTGATAATTCCATTTTTCCATTAACATCTATTTATTCTGTGATGATTTTGACGTGTTTTTCTGCCAGCTGCATGTTTTCCCAGAGGATTTGGGAGCATCTGCCTTCCTGACTTGGACTTTCCAGTATCCCAATGCTGTTTTTGGGGTGATGAAGGCACCAGGTTTCACTCTGAAGCTCTGGCCACTCCATCCCAAGCTCAGCAGTGCTGGATTTCCTGCTCCAGATTCATGGAACAAGTGTAAGTCACTTCCCCAACATTTTTCTTAAGGTCATTTTTCATTAAAAACACTGCAAGTGTACCATGGTTTTGGTCAAACTTCCACTTCCCACCCTGGATTAATAAAAAAGAATTGGTGATTAAGGGGAAAATTGATGCTTCTCTTTGATTTTGGGGTTGGGTGGCTTTTTTTTTCTTTGGATTTTAATTGGTTGGTGGATTTTTATTGGATAGGAGCAGAATTTGTCTGAATGCTGTTCCCAAAGAGAGAGAGAAAAAATCTGAAATATTTTTTGAATATTTTCAAAAATATATTAATTACATATTGAAGAAGCTTTCTTAAGAAAAAGCTCAAATTGTTTAATTTTGGTCAAGACAAACAGACTGGAAAAAAAAACCCTGAGCAACAGCCTGCACCCTTAGAATGGCGCCACTGAACTGGGACATTCCTGCAGGTTTTGTCACTTGCCAGGATTTCCATCCCAGCTGCATTCTGAGGATTTTCTAATGTTAAAAATCATCTGAAATGGGTGATGTGTAACGAGCAAAGGCAGGCTCTGTGACTGTGCACATGGAAAAACCTGAAGGGAGGATTTTGAGAGGATCTGAACTTCCCATGGCCTGCTGCCTGTTGGTCACCAGATTGGCTGAACTCTGAGTCTCCTCCTGATCTTGGTTGGTGGTGTAGGAACAAAATTTTCATTATTTTTGTATGTGAAATAAGTATTTTACATGTGAAATAAGTATTGACTAGTATTTTTAATCCTGGTGTGAATGTAAGAATCCATTGCAAAAATACTCAATGTTAAGTGTACTTAATAAAAGTCTTTGAAAGGTGAAACTACAGCACTGTAAAATTTTTGCCACTCTCAAAATGAATTCTTTGCCTACAAAAGTGGTTGTAACTTATCCCATTTTTGTTGTTCATGGTCAAATGTCACTGGCTGTGTTGTTCAAGCCACACCAAGTGTTTATTCCTGATATTAATAAATATAAAAATAACTCTCAAAATGAATTCTTTATCTATAAAATGGTTGTACCTTATCTCATTTTAGTTGTTCACAGTTAAATGTCACTGGCTTTGTTGTTCAAGCCACATGAACTGTTTTTTTTATATATATATAAATATATATAACAGCATCAATCCTCAAAATAAATTCTTTACCTATAAAAGTGGTTGTAACTTATCCCATTTTGGTTGTTCACCATCGAATATCACTGGTTGCGTTGTTCAAGCCACACCAAGTGTTTATTTCTGATATCAATATGTATAAAAATAACCCTCAAAATAAATTATTTACCTTTAAAAGTGGTTGTAATTTATCCCATTGTGGTTGTTCACCATCAAATGCCACCACCTGTGTTTTTCAAGTCACACCAAGTGTTTATTTCTGATAAAAATATATATAATATTCTGTTATTCCTATATGGAGGTGGGAGATCTCGTCTTGGGAAGAGCTAACGGGAGTAAAACAGAGCAGGGCAGGTGCTGTGTGTGGTGATGAGGCTGCCACAGAGGAGTGCAGCAGTGGAATTTTTCTCTCCATCACTGTCATCTCTGAGCGTGTGGCAGCTGCAGAAACAGCTGTAGCCCAGGTCCATTGTCCTTGTGACCACCCCGTGCATTTCTACAGCCTATTCATGGCACTCTCAGGGCTTGGAAGCTGGGTGGGAGAGGAATTAAAAAAAAAAAAAAATCTGAATATTCTAAATGCCACTGGCTCATTAGGCAGAGCTTCCCACAATGATATCTAATTTTTGAGAGTTCACTTGGCAAAAGAAAAGGCGTTTGCAGTGGGACGAGTGTTTCACAGCTTTACAAATGTGAGCAGCGTTTTCCCAGCCAGCACAAAAGGGGAGGAAAGCTCTTCACAGATGGATTTAATTGCTCCTTCCCCTCCCTGAGCTTGGTTCCTTCCCAATTCCTGAGGGAAGGCTCAGGAATTGATGGCAAGGACAATAATTCCTGGCGTGGAGATCCAGGTGCAGGTGGAGCAGGAAGATGGGGAAGGTGGAGAATTTTCTGTGGTGTGTCTGATCCCACAGACAAGGTGAAATTAGATCTCTGTTGTACTTGTCACCCTGCACGCCTGGAATTTTGGGATTTAAGCTCCACCTTCCTGCTGGTTGAATTTTTCTGTTTGCTGACTCCTTAAGGGTTTTGTGCCTTGAGGATTTTGAAGTTTCCAGAAAATTTTCAGAAGGTTTTTGAGTTTTCAGACAAAGAGCTGGACTTCTCCAAGGCACGCAGGATCCAGGCTAGTGGCTGTGTTGCAGATGGGATTTTTATTTAATTAAAAGAGGAAAAGAAGATGTTGGAGACCTTTGAAAAGAAAGAACTTTTGAAGGGGAAGGAAGAATGATTTTAGCTCCTGGGTTAGGAGCCGCTCCAATAGAAGTTTCACAACCTCAGGAGGCTGAGCCCTGCTTTGCCTCCTTGCTTTTGCTCCAATGAATTGAAGATATTTAATATATTTCAGCTTTTTTTTTTTTTTCCTTCAGGTTAAGCACCTGCTAAACTTTCTGTAGGGTTTTATTTTGGTCCTGTATGTCAAACAAAACTCTGTAGGCACTCCTCCATTTCCAAAGTTCATCATTTTGGTGCAGTATTTTGGCTGCAGAATTTGATGAGTGTATTTTGCTTGGCAGTCGTAGGAGCCATATGGAGCCCTGCTGAAAGCTGAGACAGGCTCGAGACTTGGAGAGAGATTGGGAAAAAAAAATGAAAATCTGACAGCTGCTATTTCTACTTAGAAATTGGAGGGAGTTTCTTTACATGGCATTGAACCTCAAATCTTCATGGCAGTAGTGAAGAATTAATTGAAATGGAATATATTGAAATTTATATTTCAATATATAGCAGGGCACTGCATTTCCAGTTCCTCTGGTCAAAGGTTGTTTCGGTTCTTTCTGTGGGTCTCAATTAATTTGTTATAACTTCATTTATTTTAACTTCATTTATTATAACTCCATGGCAACCTTCAGTATTTTACTTCAAGCAACGACGGAATTAGTATTTGCTTTATATAATTATACAATGTGGAGAGTGTTGGTTAACAGTGCTTTTCACTTATTTATAGTAAATTTATTTCCTCTTCCTTTTTTTTCTTTTCTTTTTTTTTTTTAAGTGTTTCTGGCTCAGAAAAAAAATTAGAAGCTGCTGAATCTCAGAGCCTCTTTCGTGACATGTAGCTCCTTTTATGTTTATCTGTTCCATCCCTCTCTTCTCTGGAAATAAAGTTCTCTGTTCCACAATCAGGTCCAATCTGTACTGAGAGAAAACCTCTGATGATGTTTCAAGCATTAAAGAAATTTAAAAAAGGAGCTGTTTGGATTTGAGGGCCAGAAAAAGAAAGTAGTGATGTTGTGGGATTTCCTGTCATTGGTTTTTGGTGCCTCCTGCCCCCTCATTTTCTTTGAATCTTCCTGAAAATTGGGCAGGCATGAATGGTATATCTGGATATTCTATATAACCAAAATAAACGCAGAGAATTGTGGTTGTATAGTATTTGCAGCTACTGAAAGACACTAGAAAAACCATTTTTATTTGGGTAAACTCACCCACATTTGTAGGATTTCACACCTCCCACCAGCAGGATTGCTTCTGTTGCACGTCGGTGCTGTTATTTTACACACAGATCAAAACAACAATTGCCATCTGTCCTCTAATGTGATGGATATTAAAATGCAGCAGAATATTTTTGGTCTGCTGTAGTGATCTAGTGTGTGGAATAATTACAGAGGATTCAGAGTTTTGGGTCAGGACTCAATCTTCCAAATTTAGTCTTTCATTTGGAGGAGATAAATGAAATATTGGACTGGCGATGGTGAGGAAGCAGCCCTAGCAAAGCTCTAATATCTTCTGAAAATAAAAATGTCTGTGTCTTCTATCCAATAGAAGTGGAGTGTCTGTGATCCAGCTTAGCTGAGAGCCAAAGGTGAGCACAGGGATGGTTGATTTTGCCACTTCAGAGGGTGATTATTCCTCTGAGGAAAGGGATATGGAGTGTGGATAGATCACATATGAGGAAAAAATTCTTGAAGGGACTCATTGAGAGGAGCTACTTTTAACAGATGTTTGTGTTTTTCATGTTTGGACATAACTGGAGCTTAAGAAACAGGGAAGTGTGAGTGTTACCTGTGAAAGACCTGTGAAAAGGAGGGAATAAAT
This sequence comes from Trochalopteron elliotii, assembly GCA_024734555.1. Lineage (NCBI taxonomy): Eukaryota > Metazoa > Chordata > Aves > Passeriformes > Leiothrichidae > Trochalopteron > Trochalopteron elliotii. The sequence continues at coordinate 531,398 of JANPWX010000268.1, forward strand.
GGGAATATTCAGATGCACATGCCAGGGAGTAATCCATAAAAAATCCTGCTGATGGATGAGTGTCTGTGATGTGTGCATTCACATATAAAAATGAGTTTTGATTTTAAATAACACTCAAAATGGCTGGGCTGTAGGGAGCTGGTTCCTATTTTTGTCTCTGTTGGAATGCTTGTTTTCCCATTTATAAACAAAAGGAATGATGCTCCAGCTCTCTTGTGAACAGCTTGAACATGACACCTGGAGCATTTAAGAGATAAATCCCCCTTACTTATTTTGTGTCATAAATTTATTTCTTCTGCTCCCTGGAGTTCTCTTCCTCCCTTCTTCATTGTCATCACTAAAAGCTCACCTTCTTTTTTTTTCCCCTTTTAATTTTTTTTTTAATGGAAAATGGAGCAAATGCCAAACTTGCATTGTTCAATACCATGAAGTTTTCTCTTCTTTTCCTATTTCACTGTAATTTGTGTAACTGTTTTCCTTCCCATTCACTATTTTAAAAATGAGCACTTTGAGAGATACCTTGATGAATTTGCCAGCCCTCCCCATGTACAGCTGTATGTATTGACCAGAACGTTTAAATGATACATTTTGGCACATTCCAAAGACTCTCTACAGCCCTGACCTGGATTTTTTTGTGTTTCCTGAAACCAGGATGGCCAAGGAAGGCATCATCCTTCAGCTCCAGAGTAAGGATGAAAAGTTCACCTTGTCTTGTTCTGAATCCTTCCTGCTAAAACCTCTGCTCTGAGTGTGTGTGCAGTAGAAAATTACCTTTATTAACAAAAGTACAATGTCAAATGAGTGGTTTCTCCCCATTAAAACAGACTTTTCCCATCCCAAGGAGCTGAGCCATCCCATCATGGTCCATGGTGTCTTCTGAAAGTGGATTTTGGTCCAACTCTCATCTCATTTCAGTTTCATTTCACCCTGATCCTGAGGATAATAAAGATGATACATGTTAATTATGCACATTAGAAAGCAACGTGTCTTACTTTAATTAGTTAAGTGATCAGAGGCAGAAATATAAAAATATAGAGACTATATTTACCAAGCTGCTTTACTTAGAAAAAAGCCTGAAAAACCCCCACAAGCTGATGCTGAAAGACATCCAACACAAATTAATTTATTTCCACGAGATAATTTTACTTGTAAATCCACTGCTATTGCTTCATTTTCAGATTTATTTCCTGGCTACTTATTTCTCCTTGATTAAAATATATCCTGATTAATGCTGAACTGGAAGGCTTTGACTGTTCGAGAACTGACATCGCAATGAGTTTTTCAACTTGCAAAATTGCCTGGAGGAGAATCTGCTCCTTCAGATTTGTGTTTTTCTCCCACCATGGTAGCCTGATTAGAATATCCAAACACATCTTCCCCTATGCACAAGCTCTCCTGCTCACTTGGGAAAAAAAAAAAAAAATTAGAATGATTATTCATCAAGGTGCACAAAATAGAAATATTTATGTGTCACGCCAGAGCATGGGAAATGTGTGTTCTGCTTCTCCCACCGAAGAATTCCATGGCTCTGGCCCTGCCAAAATCCATGCCCCTCATTTTCCAAGCTCAGCTCTGCCTGGTGAGGCAGACAGGATCACCTGGAGTGCAGCAGCTTGGAGCATGGGAGGGGATTAAAAACCCCAAAACCTCTGGATTTCAGAATTTACTGGCATAGAAAATGCTGATCAGCGGTGAATTTATTTACAGAGGTGTCAAGGAGACAATATTAAAGCTCTTTACTGAAGAAATGTGTAAGTAAATAAATAGAAACTCGATCCAGAATGTAAATTAGGGATCAATTATAGAATTTATTGGGTGCTACATGGATTTAACTTGGTGGATTTAATCTCTGCTGCACTGGATGTCAGGCAGGTCCTAAACAGTGAATAAATGAACAGATGATTTATTTACCAGAAGATGTTTGGGAATGTTTCTCTTGGCAATCCTGCTGTGTTGTAAACCAATATGTTCAAATATCTGCAGCCCCTTCCTGTTCTGGGGAAAGGTTTTTAATTCCCCTTGCTTGGTTCTCTCTTTAAGAAGAGTCATTATGCCCCTATCACACCAAGAGTATTGAGGTAAAGGAGATTTACAACATTTCCAATTATTGAACTTTACTAGAGAATAAAGCAGCAGGAAATAATTTCCTAATAACTGGCTTTCAACAGTTCTGCATTAAAGCTTAATGAGGTGATCCTTTACCTGAAACCACTCAGTTTTGCTTTAGATCAGAATAATCCTGAATTGAAACTGGATCCCATCAGCAGTTCCTGGCTCCCCTGATCTTTTTTAGGAGGCATTGGTTTGCGGATTATTTGGGGAAAGTAATTTTTGGGTAAAAGGACATAAATTTATGGAATTAATGGAGCTCTGACAGAAAACATCACCTGAGAATCTGCGCCTTTGTATTTAAGTATCACAGGGATGTTTAAATCTGTTTGTCTGAACCAGGCTCTTGTCTTTCTTAAGGAAAATTCACTTTGCTCTGCTTTTGCTGTCACTGGCAGTGAATGCAGTCAAATTTCCTGTTTGAAAGGGGAAAAAACAATCCGTTCAAAAAAGGTTCAAAAAACCTGTTTGAACCCATCTGGGCAGTGAATGTTTGGTTCAGAGCTGAACCCATTCCAGCAGAGTCTGCACTGGGTCCACAGTATCACACAGAACCCACTGTTTATTGTAATTATCAGATATTCAGCTCATCTATGCCATATAAAAAAGTTCTTTAAATGTCTCGTGACATCTTGAATGAGGCAATCACAAACCAGTCTGTGATTTACCTTTCTCAAGCCCCAAGTTTATCTTCCAGCCTCTCCTAAAATGTGTTGTCACTTTGACAGAGCCCTGAAATGCTCCTGCCCTTTGTGGGGTTAATGGGCTCTGTTTGGATGTGAATAAAGTGAACAGTTAGCAAGGATGTTTACACAGATGTAAGCACTAGAAAATGGATGGCTTGAGTTTTTAAATGCTCACATGTGGAGTGAGGGAGAAAAAACAAGAAAATGACAAATATTTTGGTCTTTATGCTCTCTGGAACAAGGGGATCATTGAGAAAGGAATCCACTCCTCACTATTCCTGTCTTGCTCACAGGGCAGGGCTGATGCAAACTGCATTCCCTCAGCAGCACCCCCAGAAGGAGAGCTCCTGAAGATGGAATTTCTAGGAGTTCATGTCAGAGCCTGAAGTTCTTGGAAGATTGTTTTCCCTCGTGGCAGAGCTTTTGGGAGTGATGCATCAGATCAAGGTATTTTTTGAATCCGTGAAGGCAGGTGCAGCTGGAGGCAAAGTCACTTTGCTGTGTATTTACAGGTCTCCTGTTACAAATGTGCCCTGGGCTTGTGTTCACCCACCCTCACCTCTGGAACAGAAAAATCCCAGCCCTGACACTGCCCTGAGTGCAATTTGGGGATGATAGCAATTCAGAGGGCTCAGAATCTTGATAGGATCAGTTCTGATTTCATCCTGACACAACAGCCCCGTGATGGATGGCTCAAGGAGCAGCCAGAAAATGGCTTGTCCAATGCTGTTAACGTGAGCCATCTCCTCGGTGCTCCTCCAACCCCTGACAAGAGTGGTGGGTTTGAAACACATCCTGGCTGGCCCTGCAGCAGTGTCCTGGCTGGGTGCCTTTTTGGTGGGTTTGTTTGTGCAGATTGTGAGCAGGCTGTGCAATGTGACACATCCCATTAGCCTGAGCCCCGCACGCAATGGGCACAGCAGAGCTGCTGCAGTGATGGTAATCACTTGGGAAGGTGTAGGGCACTGATGGGAAAACCACTCTAGGGAAATGTCCTGAGCTCAGTGTTGCAACTGATAGGCTGTGCTGTGTGCTCCAGACAAAATTCTGAGCTGATGGCTTTGGTGCTGCCTTCGTTGGGAGAAGTAGAAGAAGTGGTTGCAGAATTGCCTGAGTCTGAAAAAGCATTTATCCCAAAGGGTTGACTTCAAGGTCTGGAGAAAAGGGCTGCAGCATTTTAGCTGGGGCTTAAATCAGCTTTGTTTTAGCCGTGATTTGTGATTCCTGGATAGGACAGCAGGAGCTCCACAATGATCTAAATATTGGCATGAGAAGCCATTGCAAGGAAGGAGGAAAGTGTTTTCCTTTGTATGAAGTCTCAACTCTAACTTCTGTTGTGCTCCCCCAATAAAATGTGCCAACTTGGTGCCAAGAGGCACAACTGAAAGCTCAGCAAGCTGGGGTTTTTTTATGCTTGATAGTACAGAGGAAAAATAATCACAAATTAAGTGCTGTAGACAACAAAAATAATCCCAACAATTAAGTGCTGTAGACAACAACTTATCAGCAGCTGTCCTGAGGAGTGATAAGGGAGGTGTGCATTTCTTCAGCTGAATTCCTGATGAGGAATTCTGGAGCTGCCAGCCCTGCTCGAGGGCAGGGCACTGGGATGAGCAGGTTCTGCTCTGTGACAGAGGCTGGCATGGGAACATCACTGTCACAATCAGCAAAGGGATGCAGAAAACCAGAGCCTGCTCCCAAAGAGAAGAAAAAGCAGTGCCTGTAGGATGTGTTGTTTGCCATGCAGAGCATCCAAAATCTGTGGGATGTTCCACCTGTTGCACTCAGATCCTTTCCTGGCATTCTATGGGGTCTGTGTGGCCCCTACTTTCCTCTAACAAACTGTGCTTCTGGATAAGGTGAAAAATACACCTTGCTGGACCTGCAGAGAGGCTGTTTGGAATTTCTTGCTCTCTTAAAAAGCAAAATAGAGGACAAACTGATTTAGAAATTGTGGGCCTTCTGTAGAAGAGGTAAGATTTGGGTTTTTTCAACGGCATTAGTGGAGGTGTGTGAGGGACACAGGCCATGAACTGATGACATTGATTTTATTCATGTGCATGTTTAAAGTTTATTCTCTGCTAACCAGGTTCTTCCTATGGTTTGGCAATGCAGATGTGTTGTAGGGCTCAGAAGAGCCACATGGGACAGGAGCCTGGGTATTCTGGGTCGTAGGGAAATGTTTTGGCCACATCTCCCCTCTCAGGTACTGCTGAAGCAGAATTCAAACCCTGCAGTGCCTCGTGTTCCAAGCACTCCCCAGTGCAAAGCTGGGCCATTGCACTGTGGCAGAAAAAAACCCCAGTTAACAGCAAATCTCAGTAAAAATCCCTCTTCCCTCTCCCCTTTCCTGAAATCTCCAACTGCTACAACAGAACAAGCCAGGAGTTTTGTAGGTTTAAACACCTGAGGCTCTCCTTTCACTACTCCTTTAGGCAAGAGAGAGATAGGCAGTGTTCCTTTCCTCTGGTATAAAATGTCCCAAGAGGTACAATAGTGAGAAATGCAGGAAATCAAACATGCAACCTGGAAATCATTGGGCCCCTCAATTATTTTAGCTATCAATTGGAATCGAGTGGCTTCAAGCTGCAGTTGGTTATTTTTAGATTACTTTGATGATTTGATGATTTAAAGTCCCATCACTGCCTCCAGTATTTATCCCAGCAATCTATTTTAAATTTGCTCAGAGACTGTACAATCCTCCAGAGTTTGTTCTTGTGTTATTTAGGAGTTGGCTGGTGAGGCAAGAGGTTGCCCAGATTTCAGTGTTCAGCTCCAGTGTGTGCAGTGCAAAGAGGAGTTCTGGATAAATCCCTCCCTGATTCCTCACTTTCCCCTGTTGTAATATTGAGGGGATACCTATGAGAGCAGGAAACCTCCAGTAAAAGCAGTCAGGCTGCTTTGGCTACAGGCAGAATCTAAAGCTGAAAGAGGATAAAATGTATGGGGAAAAGGAGGGAAGGAAAATCCATCAGAGCTTGGGAGAACTCCTGAAGTTATAAAAAGGTGTGCCAGACCTTCATGGTAACGTTAGAGCTGCTCTCTGTGATGTTCTGAGGAGAACAGCAATGATTTATAAACGTTTATATTCAGATGAACAGTATATAAAAAACAGCAGTTTCCAGCCCCCATTGTTAATGACTTGAGAATCAACCCTTGGATTCTTGTTTAAATTACAAAAGTATAAAATTATAACTTGCCAAGTTGAAGTAGAGGACTTTTGCCTACTCCTTGCTGGGGAAGATGCACATGGGATTCTTTGCCCTGGATTGCAGATCCAGGCATTCATTGCAGCTCACTGTAAATAAATTCAGAATCACTTGGTTTGTTTTTCTCAAGTTGTCCGTTTCTTAATTCGTGCAGTGTAACCTAAAAACATCGTGGGGACTGACTAAGTTTCAGGGAAGACTTTGATTTAATAAATTTAATTTTAGAAAAGAGCAAACAGAGAAGTCTTGCTGTTGCTGGGAGTTTTGGGTTCTTGTTTGCCCAAAGGACCAGGCCACGAATGATGTTTATTATTGATGGGGAATCAGTGCACAGAACTTGTTTTTACACAAGCCAATGTGAAGTAATTTTTCAGTCCATTATTGAATTCATTATAATTCATTATTAAATTTTTCCTGTATAGGTATGAAACCCAACAGGGCTGTCATAATTGCGAAGTCCACCAATAGATTTTCTTTGTTTTGTTTTGTTGTTGCTTTTTTTGTTGGGGGTTTGGAACATGATGATCTTTGAGGTTCCTTCCAAACCATTCTGTGACTCCATGAAAATCCCATAAAATCATTTACTCCCACAGTTATTCTGCTAGAAATAACCATCAAGTTGATGACACTTTTCCTGTTGCAGGACCATCACAGACAGCTCTTTTTTTCCAAAGCTGCCATCCTGAGGTCAGCCTTTCCAATCTGGCAGAGCCAAGCTACCACTACCCCAAAATTCCCATTTTTGTCATTAATACCTGCTGAAGTTGTTCTCCAGCTGGGGAGCAGCTGCTCCAATTTTTCCCTTTCTATATTGTATGGCCATTAAAGAGTTGACTTCTGTCACGTGCTTGACTGGGGACAGGTTTGTATTTCACTGCTCGGAATAGCTGAAAAATGTACAAGGGACAGATTTGTGCTGGGCCAGTGAGAAAATCCAGGAAATAAATATTTAAGGAAGCATTTATCAGATGAGTTTAATGCTGCATTTTACATAGGCTGGAAAACTAGGAAAATATCCAAGACCAAAAGGGATTGTTGATGTTCCAAGTGTAAGTTTCAGGTATGCTAATGTCTGTGTGAGCAGTGGGATTTGTTAAAAAAGGATGGAAGGCTTAAAGCTTTTTTTGCTTTAAGCCTTTTGGCTGCAGAAATTTAGGATTAGAGAGGGCCAATGGCTCTGGCTTAATTTTTAGTGTTCAGGGAACCAAGAATTGTCTTTTTTTTTAATTTGGAGTGTGAGCAGATTGGTGGGAAGAGGACAGATTTTCAGGTTTTAATACACTGAAGGACATTTAGAAGTAAGTTGGGGTTTGATTGAGAAAACCCAGAGGTGAGAAAATTCTTCTTCATTTTCTCCTCCATTCCTTGTTGTGCTAAATCTGTTCAGCAGCACCCAGGAATTTCTTGAGCCTAATGACAAGAACATTCTACTTGGGTGGGTGCCTCGAGCAGAATTTGTTTCCAGCTTCATCAAGTACTTTCCACACTCAAAGGTCTGCAATAAAGGAAGAAGTGTGGCCTTCTGTTTTCTTTTTCACTCTACATAAGAAGTTGATGTTGAATGAAATAAGTTCTTTCCAGTTAAAGACAGAAAAGACAAAAATTAATATAATCTTTTTGTTTAATTGGAACATATATTTGATATACAATATTTAAGCTTTTTTTGTCTCATTAAGCAACTTGGTTTGGATTTTATCTCTGAAAGGTTTTTCAGTTTTGCTGTTTAATGAAGGAAACTGACTGTGACATCCTCCGGAAAGAAAAGAAAAACACTGGCACTCTGCAACTCAATAAATATAAAGGGTAAAAATATAAAGGATATGAAAAGGGTGAAAATATAGAATAAGAAAAAGGTAACAATATAGGATATGAGAGCTAAATGTTGCATGAGGAAAGCAAAGAATGCCACTGCTGCCTAAGGGAGAGAACAGCTCCTTGCCCACCTTGTCCTGTCCCAATGGAGGTCTGAGATCTGCCCTGCAAACCTGACTGAGTCGTGGCCTCGTTATTTTCCTCCCACCTCCCCTTATCTCTGTGAGGTCAGAATTTCAGAATTTCAACAGATTATTGCTTTAATTACCAGGCACATTCAGAGTTTTTCAGGAGCCAGATGAGCTCCTTGCCCACGGTACCTTTGGAGCCGGCGGTGAATGGGCTGTGGGGTTTTGTTTGCTGCCACATCAGATGATGCCTGTGCAGATCTCTGAGGCTGAGGTCATGATTTAGGTGACATCAGGGGAATGTTGCTAAGCAGCAGGCAGCAACTTGCAGCCCACTTTTGGTTCCTCTTGATTTCGTGTTTGGGCTCTGCCCTGAGGCGTTCGTGTTCCAGGCCTGGGAACGGGGCTTTGGTCTGGGGTGGGTTTCTCAAGTGCAGGAATTGTCCAGCTCACCATGTCCAGCCTTTTGGGATGGGGTGGGCTGGACTTGAGCAAAGCTTTGTGGGCTGAGATACCAGCACAGACTGTGGGAAAAGAAACAAAATAAGGCACTATGGAAAGAGAAAATGGAGAAATAAAGTGATATGGAGGAATAGAGAAACCCACTGAATCCTCTCTTGGGTAACATCCCAGCTGGTCCCACAGACACCTCTTTTAAAAACACATATTTATTTAAAGCTGCATAGTATTTGTCCTCCTCCACACAGAGCAGGCTAAAAATGTGCTTTGAATTGTGCCACGCATAAGCAGAAAATGAGATTCATGACTACGTGCCCTACATTTTGCATTCAGCTTTGTTTTGAATTGTATATTCTCTCCATTTTTAGTCCTTTCTGTTTAATTCCACACAAACATTCGGCAGCAGTTCATAAATGTTAATTAAACTTTACTATTCACCAGTTATTCTTGTTTGATAGGCAGGGAGCAAGAGGTGGAAATGGACGAGCATAACCTGTGTAGATGGGGGACCAATGAGCAGAATGCACTTTTCCTGGTCCGTTTTGGGGTTTGAATTAGCACTGCCAAGGCCAGGAGAATGCCAGGGATCTCTTCCCACAGTATCTGAGGTCTGTGTGACCACAGCTAGGTGAAGCTGACCCCTGCAGAACAACCAGCTGAGGTGAAGCTGCCTTTCCCAGAGGAAGCCCCAGATTGCTGAATAATTTTTCCTGCCTTGATGTGCTAATTTCAAGCACGTGGAGTGAGGGTTGTCTAGCCCTGATAAACACAACAGGCAGCAATTTTTTCTCCCCAGATATTAATCTAATAAGGCAGGAGGGGACTGTTAGCTCTGGAGGGTGCACAGAGAGAGGAAGCAGCAGCATGTCGGGTGTTTGTTATGTCCTCACAACACCCAGAACTGGTGAGCAGCCACCCCTAAACCCTCCATACTCCACCTGCCTCCTCCAGCTCAGCCCCTGAAGCCTGCAGCCCCTCTTCTTACACCCTCAGGAGCAATGCCAGTTGAATTTTTCATGTGTAAACACCTCAAAATGCAGTTGTTTGGGAGAAGTGTCCATGTTAAGTGCTGCTGGTTTGGATTTCCTCTGGCACTGGAGCCCTGCCTTGAGGCAGATATTCCCCATTGTAAAGGTGAATCTTTGCACAGCAGCACTCTGCAGGCATTTCTGGTACCAACAAACATTCCTTTCCAAGGGGAATTTGCTTTTTGCTCCCACTTGGAGTCAAGAAAATGCATCCATGTTCTTTATACTCACAGTGGTTTTGTCTTGGTTTTGAAAGACAGGTGTCTGCCAGGGAAACCCAGAGCTTCCCTTGGAATGGAGACTGCAAATCCCCTCCCTCTGAATTATTATAATTTTGAAATTAAGGGGCTTTCAGGCAAAGATATGGGAATAGGAATAACAGTTCTTTACTAGGAATATTAAAACCAAAAAATGTAGTAGTACAAAAAAAAAAAAAAAGGCAAATAAACCAAAAAAAAGAAAACCCTGACACAGTCAGAATACAACCTGACACCTGACACTGTTTCATACTACAATGACACAGACTTCGATTTCAGAAGGTTGAAAATGACTCCTTTATTTTTGGGGTGTGTCTCCTTGTTATACTATTTTACACAGACCCATTTGATTGGTGAAACAAAGACAAACCTCTTCAACCACATTCTTCATCAAGAAGTCCCCCTTAGGAAAAGGAATGAATAACATAGGTAGAGTTAACAAAAACATTTCTCTTGTTTACAGAAAATTCCCTGGGAAAAGAATTTCAGAAAACCAAAACACCTCAGGCACAAAATCAGGGCTACAGACACCCTGTTGGTCAGGGTGCTGGGAGCAGCCCAATCGAGTCCTCCTGGAGTGACAGGTGTGGTTCTGTTGGAGCAGAGATGATCCTGTAGAAGGGTCCAGTGGTGGTGAGATGGGTCTGGTCTCACTCTGGGAATCCAGTGCAAACAGGCTGTGCTGCTGTTCTGACTCTCAGGTTTTTATCCAGGTGGGAATTCTTGGCTCCTCCTGCTGGGTGGAGCATCTCCCAATGGGATGATGGAATTGTATCAGCCATGCCGTGAGCCTCGATGGCCCATGGACAGCAGATATCCCCTGGGGGCAGGATGGGTCCTGGAAGAGATAAAGAAACACTGCTCCACCTGGTTTAACAGCTGCCCTTTAACAGAAGATATTCCCCTGGAGTTCTGAGGGATGGGTCATGGAAGAGATAAAGAAAACACGTCCCCAACCAGTTTCAACAGATGGCAATGGAACACACACTTTTGGTTACATCTTGCATTGCAACCCAAGACAGGTTTCCTTATCATTGCCCCACTGAGGGCACTGAACCAGTGCTGCTGCATCACTCCACAGCTCAGTCAGCTACTGATTACTAAAACTGGCTCTTTGGGTAACTATTGGTTTCACTTTTTTTTCCAAGGAATGTGCTGCAGTCACACATCTTCCTTATCAAAGCCAGCCAGGGTTCATCAGTCAGCCAGAATGTAATATTTGGTTCCCAGGTTACAACAAATCCTTCTGGGGTGGTGTTCAAATCTAGCAGGGCAATATAATCCTCTTTTTTAGCCTTCTGAATATCCCTCTTTCTCAGAAGGTTTCTCATTGTTCCATTCCATCTTTGTTTCAAGCAGATGGTTTGCTCCTTTCACATATTCTGCATTCTTAGTTAAATTCTAATTATTGTCTCTCTCCTCAAATGCCTCATACTTTGAATGCTGACAAGCACACACGTGTTATCCCAGGAGTGATTTTAATTCTGTTTCTTCAAGCCAGTGTTAAGTTCAGTCTGTACAATTAATAAAAGATGTTGTACAGAGCTGTGTCTGTATTACAGTGTATGTATTTGCAAAAATACCTGAAAAATCACAACACCTCTGCTGCCAAAGGTATCAGGATTTTGCTACCAAAATAAGGGCTAGATTAAAAGAATGATTATAAACCCCAAGGCCTTGGAAGCTGATGGGGTGAGTTTCAGAAGGTCAGTGCTCAAGTGTTGATGGATTTTGTGAAATTCCAGCTCCTCACATCATGTGCCTAATTAGGAGATTGGAAGCTTTTGGAAAATGAAGGCCACAAAGTTCAGTCTCCTCCAGAAGCAGCAAAAAAAGCTGGATTAGGATGCTGAGAAGAGACCTGCAGGCTTCAATTAAACAGATTGAAAAGCCATATGTGTCTTGAAGGGCTGCACGGAGGGAGCGAGGTCAGGCTGGAGCACAAGGAGGGAAAAAGTCTCCTGAAAGGGAGACTACAGGAAATGCTCTCCAAGGGTTGGAAAATAATACAGGAGAAAATGAGGGAATGTCAGGGCATCATTTGCAGCAAGTAGATGAGGAGCAGACTGGCCCCGTGCTGATAACTGGAGTTGTTCACAAGGCTGTCCTGGAACACTTCTGGCTTTAGTTCCCAACAGAAAAGGCAGCAAAGGGGTTAAAAGGAAAAGCTAATTTTCACAGATTAAATCAAATCTAAGTTTTCTTAAGTATGCCCCACCATTTTCCAAGAGAGAGGTGAAACAGTGAAGAAAAAAGTTATTTTATTCTCATGCTGGAGTGCTGAACATGCAATCCTCAGTGGAACTGAGTCCCAGAGGAAAGGATAATTCCAGGGAGGCAAGAGTTCTGGGAGCCTAAAGCTGTGTGTGGTAGTAATTTGTCCATGCAAAGCTTTTGTACATCACCTCACTGGAGACCTGAATATACTGAAATATGTGCACTGATTTCAGAGAAAGAACACAGAGAAATGTCAATATCCAGTGTTGTCAGTCATCACTGACATGTCGTCACTGATCCTCACGTGGACTTTGTGTCCTTGCAGGGGGGACAAATCCCAAATCCCTGAGATTCCCTTGGAGTGTCAGAACCTTGAGGGTTTGTCTACATACTCGCTGGTTTTACTTTTTTATTTGTTTTTATTTTATCTGCAGCTTAAAAGCTCTTCTTGAATTAATTTTATGTTAATTCGAAAACAGCGTACTTAAAACAGGTTATGAGCAAGGCCTCCTATGAAATATATATCCATATATGAATGGAAGGTGATTCATTTCCAGGTGAAAATAAATGATAAATTAATAATTTAATTGAGTAAATTAAATTCCCCCTGTTGTGGAAGGGGAAATTAATGCAGTGAGGCAGCTGTAAAATAATCATTGCATGGTGATCATTTGGTCTCACAAATCACTGGGTACCATTTAATTATTTGGATACTTTTGGAATGAAATCTAAAATACCTACTGTAGTATATAATACAAAAAATCTACTGACTTATGCTTAATGAGTAGTTATGACCAGGTGATTTGTGATAACTCAGGAATTTATGCCATGAAAAATGGCAAAATCTGTGAGCTGGTGGCAGATGACACTGGGAAGAAAAGGGACAGTGAGGTGAAACTGAGGGACCCAAACACCTTGAGGGTCAGTCCAGAATGTTTGTAGAGCATTTTTCCCCCCTTTTTCCCCTTTCATATCTTTTTGGGAAGAACATTCTCTTTGGAATGGAAGGAGGAGCCTTGCCATGAACACAGCAGACATTAAGAAAGCACCAGGTGCACTCTCTCACCTTTGGCACTGACACAGGATGATGGAGGTAAATAAATTCCATATTTTCATGACTCAGCTGAGGAATGGATGGAAAGCAGATTTCCAACACAAGCTGAGACAATACACAGTGACCAACAATATTATTTAATGCTGAAAAATCATAAATATAACCATTTGTGGGAGGAAAATAATAATTTCAGAGCTCCAAAGACTCACCCGTAGCAGCACTTTACAAGGTAGAGCAACACAGGAAGACAATCAATTAGCAGGACCAATTAAGTGAGAAATAAAGCATGGAATTAGGTGAGTGTGTTCATTGAAAATCTGCACTGTAAGGGCAGGCTGAACTTTGCTGTTCCCTGACAGCAGCTCCTGTGGATTTCCACCTTAACAAACCCAGAAGTCACTACAGATACGGGCAGACATTGAAATGCCTTTGAAAGTAATTGCTGCAGGAATATTTCCAGTATTGCAGGAAATAAATGTATTGTATATGCCAGGACTTGACAGAGTCCAAAGCCATCCAGAAAAGAGATGGAAATAACCTGAGACATGTCTGGGATGATGTGGAATTTAGGAGAACATGTCAAAGGAGCTGATTGAAGGAATCTATTAAACAACACTGATGGGAGAAAAACCCATTGGGTTTGTAGAGCATGGACAGCAGAACCTTCAGCCCTGGAGGAATTCCCAAAGGAATTAGCCTAAACTAGGAGTTTTTTAAAATATTTTTCTGTCTTTATAAGCATTTTTAGAAGAAAAATTGTCTTTGGTGGTTCTTGAGAAACCATCTGGGGTTTAATTTTTGTTTGGAGAGCTAAGAGAGACCAGTGAACAACCCCAGCCCTCACTGAGCAGCTGCACCACAAGCACTTCCAATTCTGCATTTTAGTAAAAAAAATAAGGTGTTTTTTTTTAATTAGGAGTTAATTTTTTGGCTGTTATGAGGTTCATCCTTAGCTTAAAAAACTTCTTTTATTCCAGTCTTAAAAAAGGTTTTACATGTAAAAAACGAGCATTTTTCTTTATCCTGACTCTGCTGGGCTAAGCCTGGACAAAACCCCATTTTCTTCTCCCTAAAATCCTTGCTTCCCTTAAATCAACATCGATTAAACAACTTTACTGTGTCAGCTTTGTGAGCTTTCTACAGAAGGGGATCACATATTGCCAGTGTGATTTTGTGGAGTTGCTGTGTATAAACCAAACCCAACCGTTATTTAAACTACTGATGAGCTTTGTACTTTATGGTTTTCCAGCATCAAGGAAAACTTATTGACTGAGAATGAATTTAAATTTACCTAAACTGCCAACTCTGGCAGCAGCTAATATTTCAAAGCTGCTGTAAATCAGTTATTTTTAGGCTTTATTGATTTGTACCCGTAAGCAAGCATTCAGATATTCGAGCTGTTTTCCCAAACTGATTTCCAAGCTTTTCAATATATTTTGCTGGTTTGTTTTGTCAGTTCAATCCCTTAAAACTTTGGAATGAATGCATCTACACCTACCTGGGAGCATGCTTTGGTTTTATTCATGTGTCTCTTTGTTTGTGGAGAGGAAAAGAGAGAGAAACTAATTCAGATATCATTAGGGAGACTTGTTTGACTGGTGACCACAACAAAATGGATCCAATTTTGTTTTCAGCCACTTCATTAGAATTTCTTTTCTCTGTGGCTCCACAGTGGGTTCCCACTTTCTCTTCTCAGCATTCACACCATGAGGTGATAACAGGATGACAAGCAAGAAGTTGTGTGCTGGAAAGAGAGGTCACTCAGGCAAGTGGAACAAACATGGGCTGCCAAAACCCTCATCTAAGCATTGAGGAAAGACCAGGTTAATGAGGTCATTAATGGCCTCCTCATTAATGAGGAAACCTAGAGGAAGAACAGGTCTGATGCTGCAATACCTCCCACGGTTTCCATTACCTTCCCCAGTTCCAGTCAGTGCTGCTGGGTGTAAATGAGGATTATCAGGGCTCTGGGGCTGTTTGGAGCTGAGGATGGCTTCAAAGCTGGTGATGCTGCAGTGCAGAAATAGAAGTCACTGAGTGAAGGCTGAGTGAGCTCTCCAGAAGGATGAGAAGCAATGGAAGGTGAGGGGTTGGCCTTTGGTACAAACTGTGGCAATTCCTGTGGCCCCAAAAGGACCCTGCCTGTTTCCCCACAGTCCTGCTGCCAGGAAAAGCCCTGCTCCAAGCAGCTGCTTGTGCCAGATCCCAAACATTTCTATATCATGGGATATGAATTAACCAAAGCTGCTCAGAACAGTCTGGCCTGTGAGAGCACAATTCTCTGTGGCATCAGAGGAAAACTGCAAGATCCTGGCCAGTGTGTGCAGGGAGAAATCAGGGCTAGTAGTGCCTGGACTCTTATATCCACATGGAGTGGATTTAATTGTTAAAGTTATTAAAATTCTGAAAGCCTCTCTCTCCTGAGATGAAGGAGGTGCAGTCTTGCAGTGCTGGGTGTGTTACAGACCTGATACTTGCACTCAGGATTTCCCAGGTGGGAAACCCTGCTGGCTGCAAAGGGAGCTGCTCTGATCCTGTGAGGAGATTCAAAATCCATCTCTGCAAAGGGAACTGAGCAGAGTCCTTTGGAGAAAGAAACTTACTGCAGATTCCTCTCTGATCCTCCTTTTTCAGCATGATTAAAATTGCCTTTTCAGGATCTGACCTGGAGGATGCTCCCGTAGAAACTCTGAAAGTCTGAATTGTCTGCAGAGAGTTGCTTTGTACCCTCTGCAAGAAAGTGACATAAATCCTGTCCTCCCTTCCCTAAATTAGGAAAAGCATAGGAGATGGTGCCCAATTTATTATTTCCATGTCATTAGTGCAGTCTGTGTTCTCTCAGCACACACTTGGGGGCTCTCTGGAGAGGAGGAGGAGTTGGCTGATGTAAATCTGTCAACAGGACTTTCCCCTGCTCCCACAGCTTTAGGATCAGTGCAGGAAGGAGCTGGATGTTGGGCACTGCCACACAGCCCTCTCTCCCCTGCCTGCCCCACCAGCTTTGGGATGCAACTGAAAGAATGAAATAAAGCCCAAACATCTGACCTGGCACAACCCTGCCATAAAAATTTATCACCACGATGGTTTTATTCACTGGCTCAGAAGGAAATCCACTGGTAAAATCAATTAAATTTTTTTTTTTTTTTGAGAGGAACTGCCCAGTTAGCAGCATTGTGCAGCAGTGCTGTCTTTGTAGCTGGACCAAGGCACGCACAGCAGTGCCATGTAGCTCCAGGTTGTTTTCTGGGGTCACGGAAGAAGGACATGGATCTATTTGAAGATGAGAACTTAACACTTTCCCAGCTCCTCTGGAAGAATTAAACCAGCCTTCAAAAGGGGCAGGCTGGAATTATATTTAATACGTGTTAATCATCAGTGAGTATTATGGTCTGAGATGTAAAGGCTGCTCTTACACAGAGGAAGTTTGGGAAAGTGAAGTGATTTATGAGGAATAACATTTGCATTAGCAGTTTGATGTTATAACTCAAGCAATCCATCAGATTTTACTTTGGTCCATTTATTTTGTACTTGCCTTGCCCAAGGCCTTGTTTCTCATTGCAATAAAAGGTCAACTCCCAGCACTGAGCTAAGCAAGAGCAGTGCAGAAGAGAGTTCAAAGACAAGGTAACACACAAACCAGAAGAATCCAGACAAGAGCTGATATTTAAAATACACCCATTTGAAATAGAAATACAGATAAAATCAATACTTAGGAATAAATCTGTCCTGGCTTTTCAAATCATCTGCCTACAGGCTTGCATTTGGTGTGTCATTTTGGAGACAGCAGCTGGTTTGAAAGGCACACGTACACATCAGTGTCAGGTGCCACAGATTCTCCTGAAAATATCAGAGGCTGCAAGAATCCTCTGTGAGCCCAGAAATCCTTCCTGAAATCTGAGCTGGGCACAGTGGTGGTATCAGCCTTTCACAATGTCCTGCACCCACTGTCATGGCAATTGTCTGCACTGCTTCACATGAAACCAGGGAGACTGGAAAAAAGCAGAGTTTGTGTGCACTGGGAGATCATGCAGCAATCCCAGTTTTGGAGTTGAAGATGCTGATCAGGATTAGGATTAGCAGGTATGACTGAGCCTGAATGGAAGAAAAATTCAAATAAGGCTTAAGAGGAAGAGAACATGGAGAGGAAGAGGTGAAGAATGTGTTTTATTTCTCAGTGCTGGTGCTCTGGAGCCCTGTGTGGCCACCAGAGCAGCTGTGGCTGCAGTTTCTGGACACGGCCAAACACGAGGGACAAAGGTTGTGTCACATTTGCTTGATTTGCAAGAGATTTTGTGCCAAATTGAATCAGAGCTTCACCACAGCAGCAAGAGCTCATTTTCACCTGTTGGTGCAGCTGCCATCTTCCCAATAAATGTCTTTGCAGGGCAGCAGAGGCAGGTTTTGTTTGCTTGGAGGTTATTTTTTTTCCTCCTGCAGTGGCTGGATGAGTGCCAGTGCCAGAGCAGGGCAGAACAAGGAGGTCAGGAGGAATGAAATGTTGCCAGGTCTGGTTTTCTGGAGCTGCTCCTCCTGTTTGCTGAGTGCCCAGCCCTTGGTGTCCCAGAGTGTCCCCTCAAAGTGGCACACACCACTTTCTTCACATTTCCTTGGGCTGGTGGGAAACTGCAGAGCCCTTCTCTGGCAGCCTTGAAGGGTTCAAACCAGGGCATATTTAGACATCAAAAGGGAAAAAAAATGCTGCCTGTGGATTTTAGCTCCCTGGAGAATGGCTCTCCTCAGCACCCTGCCTCACTTCCACAGTGCCACTGTGGCTTTAGATTTGCTTTTTCAACTCTAAATACGTCAACTACTTGAACCTGACAATGTGTGGTGCACATTTGACAACAGAAATCTATGAATTTAGTTGCAAATTAATGCATATTGACACTAGTCCTTTATTCTGCCTTAGCCAGTTCTTGGTTTCCAGTTGCTGTCTAAATATTAAATACGTATTTGTCTAAATATAAAGCCTACAACTTGTTGGCTTTATTATTTAATCCATTATACACATCAAATCCTCATCTGAGAGAATCAGAGGAAGAAACTGAAATTAGCTGATCCATGAATGGGGATAAGCTGAGAAAAAAAACTGGTGTGGAGCTCACAGGAGAACATGGAAAGTTTCAAGAGGCATTCATGGTATTTATTGACAAATGAAAATAATTAACAATTAAAAATCTTGGTGTCTATTTCTGTGCATGAAAGGGCCGGGTTGGATTTCCGTTCTACACTTCTCTGATTTGCACATTAAGACATAATTGCTGCTCATGATCAGTTATGTTTTTGTTAAATTTTGGATGAATAACCGTACTAAAAAACTACTGATTTCACCCACTTTGGAGCATTTCAAGTTGTTGAAGTTTGGAAAGGAACACCCCACCAAGAGAACCAGATCTGTGCAGGGGGGCTTGTAATTGACCAGCTGAACAACTCAGTAAATGAAAATACACAATATTTAATATTTAGGCTAGAAATTAGTTATCTAAATATTTTTCAGGTCAAATACATTTTGTGGAAACCAAAAAAAGCACAATAATAAACAAAAAAAGTGTCAATACTCAATCATCAAACCAAAAAAAGTGCAATAATAAAAACCAGTGTCAATACACAACCATCAAATGCACTATTTCTCTTGTCCTAACCCCACATCCTACTAAAATAAAAACCCCTAAAAATATATTAAAAACCAAGCAACAACAATTAATGAAATGTATATTTAATGTAAAAAAATTGTAAAAATCTAATAATAAAATATAATAAATTATATTAATAATTTATTTCATATAATTAGATTAATTAACTTCATATAATAATAAATTATATGAAATCCTAATATGACGCAAATAATATGGAATAAAAGCTAAAAATTATGTTGCATCTGACCAAAATAAAGGTCACAGCCCTTACAGTGCTGTACTTTACATTAATAACTGAAAACAAATATTAATAACAAACCAGTATTTTGAGCACTACTGAACAACAGTGTCCCCCTGACAGCTGGTGAGAGGTCTGTGTGAGAAACAGCCCTCTCAAATTTGATTTCAGAGCATAGTTCAGACAGATATTAACATTTTGTTATGCTGATATGGGTGGCAGTTTTAAGAAAACACTTTCACCCTTCAAAAATCTGCTTTTTTGTATTTCTTAACTCTCTCAGCCTGAAGCCACTAATCCTCTAATCGCCTTAAATTAGCTCTGAAGGTCTCACGTCTTCATCATTGATGCTTTGGATGCTTTTGAAGAGCATTCTAACCAGGCTGCACAATGCATTGTGGCTGTGAAAACACATTTTTTCCCCTGCAAACATCACTTTTCACCACGAGCCTCTCAGAACTGAATTCTGTTTCCTCTCTCTCAAGTGAGATTTGTGTTCCCCTCTCACTGAATGAGCAGGTGAGGTACAGCAGTGTTGTGTTGAAGAGGAATAACCACTGCAGAATTAAGTGTTCCTCTGGGCCTGCAGGCTGAGAACAAAATATATTAATTTTATGGCTGTGGGCAAAACACCCTAAATCTTGTCCCTGCTTGTTTCCCCCCTTGTTTGTTGTACAGAAATTGAAGTGATGATCCAGTCACAGCTGGGAGTTCTCTCCACAACATCACAGGCTGGGATTTGTGTTTCCAGGGTTTCCTGTACTCCCTTGAAGTGACCACAACCCTTGATTTTGCCATTCTTGCTTTTCATGTTCTTTGTTTTCGTGCATGAGCACAGTTGATAGGTTTAGATCTTTTCTATCAGAACACCTTCCCATGGATCCAGTGCACTGAATAAAAGCTTGGGATCAAGGCCATTCAACATTGTTCTGACTAGAGGTACTTCCCAATTTTTGGATTATAATCATGATTGCAAACAAAACAATTTTCTTAATTCAATTTCTACAGGCTGAATTATTCATCATGCCTAGCTGTAATGTATTTATTTTGTTTGAGTAATTTTTAATCTCCGTTTGTCATCACTTGCTGTAACTTTCCAGGGGGTCTCTGGAGCCTTCTTTGCTGGAGTGCAATGGATCCGTGTACTTTGTTCTTTGATCTTAATGGCAGTGAATGTGGTAAGAAGCACCTGGAATGGTTTGTCTTGTCATGGTTCTAGAGTCTTTTCTGTAAGAAACTTAAAATATACGTATTTTCTAGGTTTGCACTGGCTTGTCTTATTCTATGAGTTCTAGCTGTATGTTTTTCGGGTTTTTTTTTTTTTTTTTTTTTGAGTTGTTAACCCAGGGCCACTATGCCTGCTCTTTTTCAGGAAGTAATTCAGAGCAAAAACCCAGTATTTCATTCCACCATGGTTGCCTCACCTTGAAATTCCAGAAGATTTGAAAATCTCATCCTTTCCTCAGAAAATTGCAGCTTAAATTAGATAAATTTGCCTTTGGGTCTTTGTTTCTGGTTGGCTTCATTCTGAAATGAAATATTTCTTCATTCTGAAACTGCTTGTTTGAATCCTATTTTTTAATTTGGCAGAAACCTGCCACCAAATTTCACTTTTTACCTGATAGTTTGGGTGGCAAATGTGTACTATCTGATGGAAATGGAGCTGTTGTAGCAGCCAAAGTCACCCTCTCTGCTGAACAGTTTGAATAAAGGAGGGAAGCAAAGGGCTCCATGTGTTTTACTGATGGTAAACTGAGGCTCAGAGTCAGAGCCATGCTCCAACCTGTTTCTAAACTGGGGGTCTGAGAACAAGGAAACGTGTTCTGCTGAAGGGGTCAGCACTGGTGTGAGGCAAAGCACAGAAATATATTGCATTTTGTGGTGCTTTTAAAGGAAGATTGGCACTGTGGTGGTTTGCAGGAAGTCCTGAGGGTTGGGACTAAGGTGTGGATTTCCTAAAAATTGGGAATCAATACTGCTAAGGGAAAGCAGAGCAGTGCAGTTGGTCTTTTCCTACACAAATATATCTCTACATACAAAGTTGTAAACTTTTTTCCCCAAGTGTAGTGCTGTGAGATTCCCCTCGAATAATTGGATTACACAGGAATTGAGGAGCATATAAAGAGGTTAACTTGGAATTTGCTGAATAGCTTAAGTGAATTGTATTTTTTATTATTTCTTTAAGATGTTCATAGTCTGTGTGGGTGGATAACAGGAGAGAGAGAGAGAGTTCAGGCAGCACTACGACCTTGCATTAGGAATAAATTGCAGCCTGGAGGAGTTCTGCTTTATGGTCAAATTTTAAAGTCTTTGATAATAAGAAAAGTAAAGAAAATGGATTTGCCATTGCTGCAGTGTACACAAAGCTCTGTGTCTCTAACCTGTCCTAGATTAGCATGGCACGTGCAGGATTTATTGTAGCCCTTGTTCAGAGGGAATTTCAGTGTTTGCAGCAGGAAAGGATCAGAACTGAGAACCCTCTCCTGTCTGGGTCTTTTTTTCCTGAGCCCATCCTGAGTGTGCTCTGGTTTCCCGAGGTCTGTGCTGCTCTGGAGGGAGCAGAGGTGAGATGTAATGATTTAATGTGCTGTGAAAGGCACTGAGCATGGGAGAGAGGGGGGAGGCAGTGCAGCAAGAAGTTTATGCTCCCGACTTGTCAGCACAATTTTGCCCCCGCAGGATCTCTTTTTTCCTTTTTTTTTTTTTTTTTTTTTTTTTTTTTTGGGATGCAGAGCATGTGAGACAGGCATGTTGCCTGGCAACTGAAGGGGAGCAACCTGTGCAGGGAAACAGCAGCAGGGGAGGAGAAGGGAGAAGGAATAGATGTGGCTCTTGCTGCTCCTTTTAGGACCGAGGCAGGAAATCTTTTGCTGAAGCTCTTTTTCTTCTGCATTTCATTCCCCAAACAAGTGACTTCTCTCTCTAAGCAGGATGCACCCAGCTGATGAACTGTTGTGATAAAGGAGGTTGGGCATCTGGAAATCAAAAAAATTTAGGGTTCCCAGAGTGGATAAAATGCAAGAATGCACTGGAGGAAATTCTGGTTGCTGGAATGGAAAAGGTTGAGTTGCTTGGGCTGAACTCTGTGAAGTCTGGAATGAATTGTGGTAACAAAGGAAGGAGATTCCTCCCACCAAGAAGTGGGATGATGGACTCAGGTATTTGAGGAGATGGACCTGGTTAACAAATCCCATGTTAAGAGTCAGGACTGGGGGTCTGGATTTTGTGGAATTATCTTCATCACTCTCTTCTGGTTTGTCTCAAGTACCAAAATGAGGAGTGGTGTGTCACCCTGCCAGATTCTGTCACCCTGGCAGATTCACAGAAAAATCTGGCTCACCCCCTGGGAATTTTAGGAGGAAAGCCAGGGACAGTATCTGTTCCAGGCTCTTTATTATCAGACAACTTTAACTGTAGAATCACAGCTGAGACCATCCAAACCACATTGGAAGCATAAAATTCCCCTTATTTCAACTTTTATATTCTACAAGTGTAAGCAGAAATAGTAGGTTTAAGTTGGCCTCTGACTGCACAGAACGTCACTGGTTGCCTGAAAAACTCTGCAGAAATAGCTATAAAATGGATTTTTAGCAGCAGGCTCTGTGGGCAGTGAGTCCACGAAGCACTGCTGTTGGAAATTCATGGCTTTTTGGAATGTGGGAGCTGAAATTCAGGTGCTCTCCTGCAAGAGGCAGAAACAGGAGGTGGGAGAGGAGGCTGCCCAGAATATTTATTTGCATGCAGGACACTTGGTGCTGACAGAGGTTGGGAGGGAGCCCTGAGCAGATTAACAATTAGCTCTGGCTGGGCACGAAGCAGGATGACCTAATGCTGAAATCAAACACTTCCCCAGTGGCATCAGCCCCACTTCTTTGCCTGCTAGGAAATGTCAGAATAAATATTTTCTTTTTTTCCCCATGGAGTCTGGAATAGTCCTGCAATTGCACAGATGAGCTGCAGATTATTTCACAGGAATGGTTTGGGTTGGAATCCCAGGATGGGTTGGGTTGGAAGGGACCTCAAGGCCCATCCAGTGCCACCCCAGCCATGGCAGGGACACCTTCCACTGTCCCAGGCTGCTCCAAGCCCAATGTCCAGCCTGGCCTTGGACACTGCCAGGGATCCAGGGGCAGCCACAGCTTCTCTGGGCACCCTGTGCCAGGGCCTGCCCACCCTCCCAGGGAACAGCTCCTGCCCAGTATCCCATCCCGCCCTGCCCTCTGGCAGTTTGAAGCCATTCCCTTTGTCCTGCCACTTGTAAATCTTCTCTCTCCATCGTTTTTGTAGCCCCTTCAGGCCCTGCAAGACCACACTGAGCTCACCCCAAATCTTCTCCTGTCCAGGCTGAACAATCCCAGCTCTCCCAGCCTTTCCTCCCAGCAGAGCTGCTCCATCCCTGGGATCATCCTGGAGCCTCCTCTGGGCTCTCTCCAGCAGCTCCAGGTACTTCCAGGGCTGGAATTTGTCCTCACGTGTGGAAAGGCCTGTGCTGCCTTCTCTGAGAAGCTTGGAAGGACTCTCAACAGAGAAGCCAGTGCCTGTGTTTGGGTGGGTCACCCCAAAATAGGGGAAAATCCACACCAAAGCATTTCAGAGGATATAATTTTATACAAGACTCCACATCCTGATAAGACAGCTGCTGGAGATGCCTGCATTGGTTTTTTGGGGGGTTTTTGTCTGTGTGGAGGAGGGAGGGAACTGGAATTCCAGCACTGTAGACAATGTCCAGAAACTGCAGGGAAAGGAGCATTAGGATGATGTTCTGCTGCTCTCTAAATTTAGGTTGTTTTGAGGCATCATGAGCTCTGCTTTGGTGCTGGAGGCCTGCACAGGGGAAGGGTGGGAGATGAGGAACTCTTTCCACTCCAAAGCCTTCCCTTTTTCCAGGGAGAGCACCAGGGCAGCATCTCACCAGCAGCCAATGCTGAGACATTTCCCCCCTCCCTCACAGAGCTTTTCCCCACAGACTGAGTTTTGAAACCAGGGAATTCTCACTAATGGGAACCATTGGATTTGGGAATTGCCAAGGGGAAAACACAATGGTGTGGAGTTCTTAGCTGGTGGGATAGTTTGGGAAGGAAGTGATTTTTCCAAGAAAGTTATAGCAAACCTAATCAGACTCTAGGTTTGAATATTGACATGTGGTATATCACATTTTGGCTATCTCACAGCAGGAAAAAGGGTAAATAATTCTAGGAGACACTCAAACCACTGCACTAATTTTGGGAAACAGAAATTGGCAAAGGTGAAACCACGACATGAATTGGTGTTTCTGCCCAGTTATGAACTTAAACCATCACACCTGGAACTTCGGCACAATTTAAGGATTTAGGAGGAGACCAACCAGATGTTTGTGAGGGAGGGAGGGCAGAGGAGAGGGGGGTGGATGAGGACAGGAACTGCCCAGATTTTGGGTTGGTACTTTGGGTTCACTGCCTGCCTTGGAGCCCTGAGCTCAGGCAGGGTTGGAGTTTTGGGAAGCAAGGATTTGTGTGCAGAGTGTGATGCCTTGGAGTGGGTCCCTAGAACAGAGGCTGGACAAGGTACAGAGAATAAAGTGAGGATTTATTAAAGGCCTTCAATAGGCACACCTTGGGCAGTCAGAGCCTCTCAGAGGCTGCACCCTGCATGGACAATGGGCACGGGTTTTCCAGACAATTATAAGTTTGGTCTACTTACATATCAGGGGTTAATCCTCCAATTACAGCTTCAGGTAATGAAGTCATTTACCCCCAGTTTGCTTCTCTCCAATTAATTTTTATTTATATTTTTTGTGTCCTGAGGCAGTGAGGTGTCCTTGAGAACAAGGCCTGGAGAGGAATTATTTTGTCTGAATAAAATGTGAAGACAGCAGCTGACAGGCTATGGAGCTTCAGAGTTAGACACTAAAGCAGCACAGGAATTGAAAAATATAAAAGCTAAAATCCTGAGGCATCAAATGGAGCTAAGGCTGGTTGTACCCAGCTGCCATTCCTGGAGGGCTTTACCTGGGGGTTTCTCTTTGCCATTTGAGAGATTCCTGTTCCAATCCCTTTATCCCAATGTGAGACCAGGCAGCAGCACCTGCAGTAGGGCACAGAGCCATTAACTCTGGGCCATCCAAAAGCTGGGACATGACATCCAATTTCATTAATGTCTCAAGTTGCAAACCTCACTTGTTAAGATTTTTTTTCCCCCCAGATTTACATATAAACAATTTAGATTTAAACTCAAGCCGTGTATTTTCAGAAATAACTCCAGCAAATCACTTTAATCCCCAGTGTGCTCTGTTAAATACAGTTGTTGTAAAGTTGATATCATTAAAAGATTTAGCTGAGTGATGTCATACTCTGCTTTATCTAAACTGCCTTTTGCAGTTAGATTAATTATAATTGCTTATAACTAAGCACCAAAAATTTTTTTCTCAGAGGGCATCCTGAATCCGAGACTATCCAGATATATCTTATTTTTCTCCAGGTTTTGGGATTGTTTGTCTGCAGTTAAATGCTTTAACAGAGTGAGCCTCGCTGGTCCTATTTTATCTGGGTTTTCTTTCCTTTCTTTTGACCTTGGTGTGTCCTCAATCTTTGCTGGCGACGCTGCTGGATTGCTTGGAGGCTCGTCTGAGTGAAGAACCTCCTGTATGTGATGGCAGCTCCATGCCAGAAGGCTTGGAAGGTGAAGAACACTTAGATTTTCCTCTGAAAGGCTTTCTGAAAAAAAATATTCTTTCATGACAACAAAAAAAATTTCTGTTGCTGGGTTTTGGATTTTGCTGAGACGTGAAGGAGGAAATCAGCAGCAAAATGGGAACAGGGGGAGAAAAGATTGTAAAGGAAATGTCTGAAATTACTCTTCAAAGTATTTATGATTTGCTTAGCAGGAGAGGTTATAAAACACAAAAGGCTTGTGATTAAAAATAATAAAAAAAAGAAAGATGAAAGGAGATGCAGTAAGAAGCTGCAAGTGTTGTTCTTTGAGATTAAGTTGGCTGATCAAATAATAGGAGCTAAAAAGTGTGATCTGCTCTGCTCATAAATCTCCCTTGGATTAAGTAAATCTGCCATTTATTTATTTTAAATACATGTCACATTGCCATATTTAGGTTTCTACCTAAAACAAAAGGGTTGCCAGGAAAAATAGAACAATTTGGTTTAAAATCAAAGACACGAGCACAAGCTGGAGATCAGGTTTTATAAATTTCACGTGTGGCTGCCTGATCCCAGCACCCTGGAATTCATCATCCCTCAGAGGGAGATGGGCAGTGTCCATCCTCTCCTGGAGCTTTGTGGGAACATCTTAGGAAATTTCACTTCAGTTTAAAAGGTTGTGCTATTTAATGTTTGTCTCTGTCGTCTCAGTTCTGCTGAGCTCCTGTGAAACAACCAGATTATTTTGCTCTCATCATCCAGACAAATTCTGATGAGGAGGGAACCTGAATTTGTGCTGAACTCTGTGGAGTTGCCTCATCATGGGCAAGCCCAGAGGTGACAGTGAGGCAGAATTCTGGTGTTGGGGCTTTGCAGAGCAGCAACCTGAGCAGAAAATAAATGGGTTTTTCTCCCAATTTTGCTGCCCTGGATAAACAAACACAGCCTGTCTGACGTGGGGAAAGGGAACAGTCCTTTCCAACAGGCCCTGGGACCTGAGCTGCAGGTGCTGGATGATGCTTTGGGAAGTTATTTTCTGTGAATTTTATTCCATAGTCTGGCTTCCACTGGCTGCAATGGAAATGCACTTTGGCATGGGCAAGTATTTCCAAACGTAGGGAAGTATTTCTGAAATAAATGTTAAGTATAAAAACAGTGGAATTTGGACAAAGTCTGAAGAGTCCCATGGCTTCCTTTATGTGCCCTTGCATCAGGTCACCAAAAACCTGAGATTTTCCAAGGGAAATTACTGCAAATTACAGGGAACAGCACGAGGGAGCCAGAAGAATCTTAAACTTCCCTTGCTTGGTTTGTGTTTTATTAGGAGTTTAATTTTTTTCAGATTTTCACAGAGTTCATGAACATTTCGAAGCAATCTGTGCCTTCCCGTGTATGAATGTGAATTTCAAGCCAAGATTTCTTACAGATAGAGGGAAATTAATGGAATTTATCACATCAGCAGTTTCAGGGGGGTAGTGAAGCCATTGTCACTACAAAAATACTGTTGAACGGGTTTATAGAGAAAAATTGTGTTTTCTGTGAGAGGAAATGGTGTTTTCTGTTTCCCCCTCCCTCTCCACACAGATTGTGACTTTCATCTTGTGCATCTGAGAAAAGCTGCCCAAAAATCTTGTGGGAAATGCCTTGAAACCTCTCAAATCCCAAACTCCAGAGGTGCTGCTGGGGCTGATTCCAGGACCTGCCTCAGCACGTTCCTCAGCTCCTGCCCATACAGGAGCTGATACAGGACTGACAAGGAAAATATCTGACTGTCCCAGAAAATAAATATCTGATGGTCAAAGCACAATTCTCTGCTCCCCTGAAGAGCTGGGGATGAGTGCAACTGCCTCTAGCAAGGATAAATCAGGAGGAAATGGAAATTGTTCACCTTTTGGACTTATTTTTAACTCTAGAACAGAACTGATGGAGGCACACACTCCAAGGAAGTTTTTGTGGGGGTTTGGTTTTCATCTCCAGCTGCTTCCCAAGACCTCCAATTTGTCCCAGCTGCAAAGCTCATATGACAGGGTGATTATCTTAATTGGTAGGCAAAACAAGAAGGCTCTGAGACAGACTAATGAAGTCAATTGTGCTGCTGCAGGGGCCAGTTGAACACACTTTGTGAGAAATAGATTCACTCAGCTTCTGCAGAATATGTGGGGAAAAAAAATCTCACTTTTTCTAAATTCCTATCCCCCAGATTAATTCTGAACTTTAATCCTGCTTAGAGCCATGATACATTTTGAAAGAAGAAGTTCCAAGTCCCCTTCATTTTTCATTAGGAAGGAATATTCTGGTCCTTTGCTCACTGCATTTTGAGGAAAGGGATTTTTTCCTATGTGTCCTTCGGGCAGTGACAAGTTGGGGTGACCCAAAGCAGACCCAGGGAGTTCAACACCTCTGGAGTGCTGGCCTTGGTCTGCAGCTGCACAGGGATGGGAGGGCAGTGATGGAGCTGCTGCACTGTTTTAATCTTTTTAAATCCTATCTATTGGTAGGTGGGATCCATACCCTGAATATCCAGCCTAGAGTGTGCTGTTGGTACAATTGAAACCCCAAGGATCTCATTCAAGGGTCATTAGGGTCATCATGGAGGTGATGGCTTCTTCTACCTCACTCTAGGATTAATTTGTGGTCATTTTTCATGTTTGCCAACCAGCTTTTACATTTTTACTTTCCTTCTTCCCTGAACTGCAGCTCCACAATTCATCTGAATTTACTGGACACGGCGCCTTTTACGTATTTTAAATAACACTTTTTTTGTTGTTGTTTTGTCCCTCTCTAGGTCTGCATGTGGAGGTCTCTTGTGCCCCAGATTTTCCCATCCCACATGTGTATTCCTTCTCCTGTGGCTCCAGCTCTCTCTCCTCCTGCACCAGGCCTGTGTTTCTCTGCATTTTATCTTTGCATTACAGTCATTAAAAAGCCCTTTTCACATAGAATTACTGCTGTGACTACAAAACCATGTTTGTAGCACACAAAGATAATAAAAATAAACCAGATTATCCATAGATAACTGGTCATTTAGAGGAATTGCTGTCACAGCTGAACCAAGTAAAACAAAGCTGTGGGCAGGTCAGGAGAAGTTCAGACTGAGCAGCCCCGAGGTTCTGCAAACTCTGCATGGAACTGATGGCTTGTTACTAACACAGAAAATGCCAAAAAATTCCACTTCCTAAGGCCTCTTCCTGCTGGTGAGAGGAAATGGTGCTTTCTGTTACCCCTCCCTCTCCACACAGATTGTGACTTTCATCTTGTGCATCTGAGAAAAGCTGCCCAAAAATCTTGTGGGAAATGCCTTGAAACCTCTCAAATCCCAAACTCCAGAGGTGCTGCTGGGGCTGATTCCAGGACCTGCCTCAGCACGTTCCTCAGCTCCTGCTCCCAGCAAGGCAGAAAGGGCTGGGGGAGCTGATACAGGACTGACAGAGAAAGTATCTGACTATCCCAGAAAATAAATATCTGATGGTCAAAGCTCCCCTGAAGAGCTGGGGATGAGTGTAACTGCCTCTAGCAAGGGGAATTCAGGAGGAAATGGAAATTGTTCACCTTTTGGACTCGTTTTCAGCTCCAGGACAGAACTGATGGAGACACAAACTCCAATGTATGTTTTACAGACTTCTGTGTAAAACATTATCATCTTCTCTGCTGGTGTGATGAACTTCCAGTGTGTTTTCCCAATTTCCTTTTAAATCAGGTTTTTTGGGGACACAGAGTTTGCCTGCACACACCCCTCTTTTGTGCAGGTGTTTTTAGGGGTGATGTTTTCCTCTTCTAAACGGGGGAAATGATGCCTTAAGTTTGAGCTTTCATGTATTTCAGGTTCTGTGCTGCCCAGGGGTGCAGTTCTGAGCTCACAGTCAGTGTCACTCAGCTCTGCACAGAGCAGGGACACAAAACAAATCCTTTTCCTGCTGAACACCAAGGACAACTTTCAGCCCAAAAGCACAAACAAGGGTGGCTGAAGGATGAGACCTCACAACCTGAAGCTGTAATTGGACAATTAAACCCCAATATGCAAATGGACCAAAACTGATAAAAATGTGAGACCTCGTGACTCTTTGTCCATTTTGTGACCATTTTGTGACCATTTTGGGTCCACCTTGGGTGTAGCCCTGGCCAGGATCTTGTCCTGCCCAAGGTGAATCCTAAAGGCCTTTCAATAACTATCTACTTTATTCTCCAGCTCTGTCCAGTCTGTGTTTCAGCTCAGCCTGCCCAAGGCATCATTACCTCTTGGACAACATCCATCAGTGTAGGTTTTCTAACAAGGAATTCCAAACTCCCAAAGAGGCACAAACTGAAATCCTTAGAGGAAAACCATGTGAAAAGTCTGCACAAGGGAAGGAAAATCTGCATTTGGGTTGAGAAAATATCCAAGACAATCTTCAATTATTCACAAACGAACCCAAAGAACCCCAAACCACGTCGCCTGGTCTCAAAGAAAATGGTTTATAGGAATGAGTAACATTTGCTCAGAGTTGTCACCAGCCAGGAGGATCCTGGAGCAGATTTCCCTCCTCCTCCCCTGGTTTTCTGTTTCTTTGGAAGATCTGGTGCTTGCCTGTGTTTGGATCTTGCTGTCACCACCTGCCCACACAGCAGATCCTCTGCATTTAGCACAGAAAACACCCTTACCCTGAGAGGGGAAATTTCTGGATGGAGGCCCGCTGGAATTCCTGCTCCCTGTTTAGCACAGGTGAAATTTTCCAGGTTTCAAGAGAAGAGCTTGTTTATTTACAAGCTCCTCAATTCAACCCTACCTCCCTCTCTGCACTCTGTAGCTGCATTTTTCCTGTGAGATGTTTTGGATCCCAGCAGGACGTGGTGCTCTGTTAGAAAGTTCTTGGGATTAAAAATATTTTTTTTTAAATTAACAATTTTATAATTCTCCTCATTAATAAGGAGAAAGGAAAATCAGGAAACCATTAAGGTTGTAAAAGACCTCCAAAAACCTTCAAACATTCAAACATCACCATGGTGTAAAATGCCACATGTACTTAATTTTTTTACATTTCCAGGGATGGTGACTCCACCACCTCCCATCCTAATAAACACCTGAACAATTTGATTTTATGGAAGTCAATTTTAACTTTGAAATGAGGACATGTGTATCAAAAGCATGCTTATCTGTGATTCTTCAAGGGAAAGGAAAAAGAAAGTAAAGGTTCTTTTTAGCCATGAATAAATCTTTTAAAAAGTATGTCATCTGCAATAATTTATTCAAAATATTTTTGTTCTAATTAATTTCTAAAGTGTTAAGAAATATTTGCATAAGGAAATCTTTGTAGTTTTGACTCCTTTAAAAAATAAAATCAGCCATTCATGATGTAATAATTAGTGAGAAGTACAAAGTGATCTAATACCCATTCTTCTGCATCAAACTGGCTTTCATTTTTAATCATAAATGCTGCCATTCTTAGCTCTGGAATAATTACAATTTCCATCGAGCCGCCTAGGGGATGTGCTCAGCCCTGGGAGAAGGAAAACAGGTCACTCCTTTGTTCTTGTTTTCAAAGGCCAGACCCAAACTTTTCCACCCATGGTGGTAAAGGTGTTGAGAACTTCATCTCATAAACACAGCCACACTTCTCCCTGAGTTTTTGGTGCTGCTGCTTTGCCTTCTGTGGCAAATGTGGGTCTGGAGAGCCTCAGGAGACAGAATCATAAAGATCTGTCTCATTAGTGTGTCATTAGGAAATGCTTATTGCTCTTAAATCAGCTCATTGCAGCCCCTGAAGTCCAGCAGGTGCCTCCAGGTTAAAAATCAGCCCAGCAGTTCCTTAAAGCAGATTTATTTTGCATGTGTGTAAAATAATCAGGCTGCAGAATCACAATTCATTGCTGAATTTAGGGGCCAGGTGTTGGTGCTGATGCCTTTTTGGGGTACCTAAAAACAGAGGCCAGACAGAATGAAGGGAATAAAAAGCTGTTCTGTTTAATGAAGGGCCTTCATGTGCATTTTGGGCAGACAAAGCCCCCCAGGGGCTGCAGCCAAAAATGGACAACAGGTCACGGGTTTTCACACTTTGATCAGTCTGGTCCATTTGCATCTTGGGGGTTCATCTTCCAATTCCAGCTTCAGGTGATGAAGTCATTCAGCCCAAGTTTGCTGCCCCCAACTCACTTTTGTTTCCATCTGTGGGGCCTGAGGCAGTGAGGTGTCCTTGACTGCCAGGCCTGGAGAGGAATTGTTGTGTCTGACCAGAATGGGGAAGCAGCAGCTCACACTGTGTGTGGGGTTTAAAGTTGTACACTAAAGAACTGCAGGATTACAAATAAAAATAAAAAATATAAAAGCTAAAATCCTAAGGCATCAGTGCCTTTTTGCTGAAGTCTCCTGGGCAGTTTGAGTGGGTAAACAGCTGCTTTTGCAGAAAAACCTGATGCTCCTTTCAGAGTGTTGGAAGGAAAAAGGAACTGATTTGAGTCATCACAGCCACCATTGATGTCTCTGGGAAGGACATTCCCTTGAATGTGGGAGGTGTGCAGCAATATTGAGTGTTTTCCACACACAGGTGGCATAAATCTTGTGGATTTAACAAAATTTCCTGGAGGGATGTGTGTGAAGATGATTTCTTACCCAAAACAACAAGATTCAAAATTCTGGAGAAGATCTCTGCGAAAAACAGGACGGGAAGCTGGACCTGGTGGGATTTCATTTTTAAAATATGCTGAGCACCTTCTGTGTTGAGGCTTCTCTTCCCTTGTCCACTGGGATGCATTTGGTGGGAATGTCACCTGACCCTGTCCTCACCCAGCCTGGGATGTCCCCCTGCCATGGGAGTGCAGAACTTGAATTTGTTATTCACAGACAGAGCTTGGGGAAGGAACCTTCTGCCCTGCCTCAAAAACCCAGCTGAAACACCAAGTCCTGCTCGTGGCTTTGAGTTTGTGCAGTGCTGAAGGAATGAGAGCTGGGCTTAGCCAAGACCCCTGGGCTGCTCCAGTGGCAGTGGGAAATAAGGAAACAAGTCAAGGAAATGTCAAGGAAATGAGGAAATAAGTCAAGGAAATAAGGAAATAAGTCAAGGAAATAAGGAAATAAGTCAAGGAAATAAGGAAATAAGGAAGTAAGTAAGTAAGGAAATAAGTTCTTGAGCAGATAGAGACAACAACCTCACAAGTGGTGGCGAAGTTAAAATGCAACTGACTGAGCTCTCATGTAATCACACGACCTGCAATTTGCCACCCTTTCAAACCCACCAGGATGTTCCCAGGGCACTGTGAGGGCAGTGTGTGGCCAGGAGGGCTGGCTGAGGTGACTTCAACTGGGGGATGTTGTCCACTCTGTCCCAGCTGAGGCTGCTCATCCCTGGGAAGCAGGAGAGGAGGCACAGCCCGCCGGGCACCTGGCTCTCAGCATATGGACTCACCAGGGACTTCAAGGGAGAAGAATTTGCCTCCTCCTTTGCCTCCCCTGGCTCCCCTCCGTCCCTAAAAAGATGTCCCTGCCTGCTTTGAAGGCTTAGGCAGTTGTGGCATTTGTACTTGCCCTGACAAAAAGCTGGGCTGAGCAGAGCGGCGCGGGAACATCGTTCTGACAGCCCAGTGAGTTTTACACTCCCAAACTTTCCTGGTTAATGTACCGTGGGCTCTGGCCTGCTCCCTGCCTCCCTGTGCTGAACCAGGGGGTGCTGGAACACCCACCCTGGAATGGAACCTGGCAGCTGGGATCACCCAGTTGGAATGGGAATGGGATATTTCTGAACCCCTCCTCCCTTTGCCAGAGGAAATCTGCACAGAGGAGTGACATTGTTTTATACTACAATGACACAGACTCTGACTTCAGAAGGCTGAAAATGACTCCTTTATTTTTGGGATGTGTCTCCCTTATATACTATTTTACACAGACCCATCTGATTGGTGACAAAAAGGCAAACCTCTTCAATCACATTGGTCAGACCAGAGGGACATCAAGAAGTCCCTCCTAGGAAAAAGAATGAATAACATAGGTAGAGTTTACAAAAACATTTCTCCTGTTTACAGAAAATTCCCTGGGAAAAGAATTTCAGAAAACCAAAACACCTCAGGCACGAAACCAGGGCTACAGAGGGGGAAGTGGCCTTTGCAGAAGTAGTAAAATGCTAAAAAAACAGACAATGAAAAGGGTGGAGCAGGGAGTGCTCCTTGGGAAAAATGGGAATTTCCAACACTTGGGACAGTGGTGTGCTGGTGCTGTTCTCTTATTTGCATTTTTGTGCTAATGAAAGCTGCTAATGAGGCTACTCCTACAGTGGTGACTTATCTTGGAGAATTTGGAATGAAATGTTTCCTGAAAAGCCAGCAGTAAATAAAAATAACCCCCCATCCACCAGTCCCAGTTTCATAATCTTGGAGAATCAAGGTTCATGAGATAAAGAAAAATCAAAGCAGAATGTGGAAGTACAAAACAAGAGTGCCAGAATCCCCTGGAGAGGAGTGTAACTTACAAAGGAAAAGGATGAGCCAAACCCACAACAGATCATGAAATATTGGATGGTAAGGAACACAGAGCATGTAAAGAACAAAGAAAAAAACTTTTCTGAGCATATTTGGGCAAGTTTTCTGTGAAAGGGAGAAGCTCAAAAGTGACACAATGTTTCATGCGGACACTTGAATGTCTTTGAGTGATGGAACTCAGCAAAATTCCCCTTCTCCACCAGAAATAGGCAGTGGATTTATTCCTTGATGTTCTCCACACTTGTTTTTTTGTGCCATTTGCTTATAAGCCGGCATTTTATTAGTTAATTGCAGACATTCAAATCAATGTATTTTTTTCCCACCTCAAAACCCCAACAGCTGCCCAATAAAATAGTGTGTAAAGAGAGCAGATGATGAGAGCCAGTCCTGTGAGGGGCTGAGGGAGCTGGGGAAGGGGCTCAGCCTGGAGAAAAGGAGTCTCAGGGAGAATTTCTGGCTCTGCACAACCAGAGGGAGCAGCCAGGGGGGCTCCAGGAGGAGAGGGAATGGCCTCAGGTTGTGCCAGGCTGGAGGAATTTCTCCACAAAAAGTTAGAACAGTGAAGATTGAGTTGGGCAAGTTGCGTTTTCTTATCCCAGCTGGGCTGGAGAAGCTGATGGATGGCTGGGAGCAGCTGTTGGCAGCTCAGTGGGAGGTGGACTGGAGCTCATTTCCCCTCAGCACCACGGGAGGAGTGAGACAGAATGGTTTTTATTGCACATCCAAGTCTAAACATGTGGGTTTGAAGCAGATCCTGACAGGCAAGCTCTGTCACGACACAGGGTGCTCAAAACAGGAGGAACCAGGCTGGGAAAGGTCACCCTCAGCCCCTCAGAGGGAGGCTGGATCTGGGGGAAATCAGCAGGAAAGGTCATGTGCTGCTGCTGTGTGACAGCTGGGAAAGAGCAGGTTAAAAAGCGCTGAGCTCTGTCACTTTTGGGCAAAGTTTGTTGCCTGCAGTGTGAGTTGGTGTTTCTCCCCAGTGTTTTGATTAATTATTTTGGTCATTCATTCAGTGAAGTGTTTGCAGTGCAGTGCAGTGAACTGAAATGACCTAGAAATAACTCCCTAACGCAACCTGACGCTCCAGCTTATATTCAGAGAGAGATTTATTGTTTTGCTCAGGGGGGATCTTCATCAGAGCTCTCCTCAGTCATCCCAGGGAAGCTGGTGCCATTCCTGCAGGACCAAACAGCTTTTATACCCACCAGGTGATGTTCAGTGGCTCCCTGCTGGTGTGTTGGGACAGAATTTTTGCCCATGGAGCTTTGGAGGAGCCCTGTGGGACCTGCCCAGGGGTTGAACTCCGGCAGCAGGAGCTGCAGCTGATTTTTGGGAATCAGGCCTGGAACAGCAGCTCCTCAGGCACAGCCAGGGGTGGGGGAAACTGCTATTTGTGGGGTCTGGTTAGGGTTTTACCGGGGTCACTGCCCTGCAGCAGCTGGAGTCAACTTTTAGTGATTTTCCATCCACTGGGAGCACTGGGATGCAGCAGCAGCTCTGTGTCTGCACGGGGTGTGGCCAGTAAATGATAGTGCCAGTGGGGCCTGGGAAACATTTTCCTAGACTAAACCCAGCCTCTGAGGCTTCTTTTCTTATGTTAAACATTTTCAGACATTCCCAGGTTGCTTTAGAATAATTACAAGAAGCAGGAGCTGCACGATGTGAGGGAATGTGGGAGAGACTGGTTCCACTCAGTTTATTCCCCTTCCAGCACTACCTGGGTTTGCAATTTGGTAAAAGTGCAGAGGAAACTCCAGACTCCAATTGAACGTGTACATTTGGGCTATTTTCTACCCTCTGTTACTTTGTTTGTGGCCACCTCTCAGCTGCTGAGCCCCAAAGGCACTGCAGGCAGCTCTTGCAGCCTGACTAAAGCACCACTGCTGGCAAAACACATTAATTTTTGTCCTGGTGACAGTGCCTGATCCATCCTGTTCTTCTCTTAGGCACTGCTGGACACATTTAGCACCAGCATGTTCTTATGACTCACCAAATAACTCACAGGATTACTTCAGCCTGCTTGAGATTCCAAATAATCACTCGGGGTTTGCCACTGAGTTCAATGTGAGACCATTCACAAACCTGGGGGGAAAAGTGAGCAGATATGAAGCTGCAAAATCATGGAATTGTGGAATTACTGGATGGTTTAGGTTGGGAAGGACCTTAAAGATCATCCCATGGGCAGGGACACCTTCCACTATCCCAGGGTGCTCCAAGCCCCAACCTGGCCTTGGAAACTTCCAGGGATCCAGGGGCAGCCACAGCTTCTCTGGGTGCCAGGGCTGGAATTCCTTCCCGATATCCCACCTAACCCTGCCCTCTGTCAGTGTCATTCCCTGTGTCCTGTCACTCCAGGCTCTTGTAAATAGGCTAAAAACTATCTCCCACCAATCCATATATTTTAAAAATAATGACAAATCCTGAATGGAAGTGCTGGTGTAGTGTGTGGTCAGAAGGAAGAACAAACCATAACAACACAACTCTAATAGTTAATGGGATTTCTGTGAAAACAGAGGAAATTTGCCCATTCTCCATCAATTTTCAGCAGGAAAAGAGTGATGTAATTATTGATTGGCCTCAAATTGTAAAGGCAGGAATGACAAGTGGCAAATCTTGGATCAACTTCTTAAAAATACCAAGCTGTGTGGAAGGATGAATGTTTTGTTTCACTTCACCCCATTTGTGCTTCAATTTTTTTTTTTTTTAACTTCACAGGAAGAAGAGAGGAAGTAATTTAGATTGCAGGAAAAAAATGGGTAAATCCCTTCCTCCCACTTCATTTTACCTGGGTTTATTTTAAACACCCCAAACAGGGTGGGAAGCTGGAAAAAAGGAGTGAGGGCGGAGTAAAAAGAGCCTTTAAGATGTAAAGGCTGGTGCCTTCCCTCCTGAGCAGTGCAAGTGGGTAATTGTAGTGCTTTGGCAGAGTCAAGCAGGGGCTGGCAGCTGCTGCAGCTCTGAGCTGATCCCTTCAGGGTGCTGGGAGGGAGGATTTGGCATTGCCATGTCTGTCCGTGGGTGTCTGTCTGTGCCGTGCAACATCTCACCAGCTCCTCTTCCTGGGAGTGGAGCAAATCCATCCTGGAGGGAAAGGGATCAAGAGGTGCATGTCCAAATGCTTTAGTGCAGTCCCTTTATGCTGCTGCCTGCTGGGCTGTGCCCACAGAGGGGTGTTGGCAGCAGGAGCTGCTGCCCTGTGTCATGGGATCACTCTGCCTTTGGGTTCCAGTCCTTGGGAATCAGCCAGCAGTGGGGGCTGAGCAGTTCTAATAGTTAATTGTAATGCCATTGTGGCCCGAGCAGGACAAAACAGAAATAATCAGGCTTAAAACAAACAAAAAACCCCCAAAAGCAACACAGTGTTATTTTGGAATAAAAGCACATGTAGCTGAACTAATAGACGAGCAAGGACATGGATTTCTCCCAGGGCATCCTGCAGTCCTGTAGGGTAGAAGTGACCTTATTTGCATTTTTCTTGTTGAATTGCTGTTGGGATTTCTGCAGCACGGCAAGAGCAAATTCCTCCAGGAGAACATGGAAATATCACAGCACTAACGCAATATCCTCCAAGTAGCTTCCTGCTCCTCAGCCCCTGCTGCCCCCCTGCCCTCCCACCACCCCCAGCCAGCAAGGACAGCCCTCAGCCTCTTCCTTGACCCCTCATTTCCCTCTGTGTTCCCAGAATCGCTGCTTCCCCTTTTTCCAGAACAATCTGGGACCTCCCCTCCCCGCCGTGCCCTCGCCGCGCGCTTCTCCCGAAGGTCAGCACTTGGCGGTCGAAGCCTGTGGTTCCAGACGCCTCTCTCAGGAGCGTTTTCCATTCTAATCAGGTCCTCTAAATTGCTCAGGCTCTTCCCCAGCATGAAGTCCTGCTCCAATTTTGCGGGAGGATAATTAAATCCCGAGCCCAGGAGCGGCGTTACAGCTGCGCCGCGGCTTCTCCTCAGTGTCTTCTCCTCCGTGTCTTTCCCGCCCTGCCCAGGGCAGCTGAGACAGGAGCACGGGGCTGTTGGAGCCATGGATCATCTGCCTGTGGAATATCCAGCATTGGGATGGCTCCAAAATCAGGGAGGTGCTGCAGCTCACACTCCAAAGCAGCAGCAAGGAGGAACCGTCCAAATTGTTCCAAAATCCGTTGTTGTTTTTTTTTTCCTTCTCCCAGAGCTCGCTCTGCCATCTTCCCGCAGGAGAATTAAAGCAGCAGGATGCCAGGAAGGGCTATTAACTGTCACCCCTTAAGCTCCCTCTATAATGTATGCACATACTAATTACATCGTAGGAATAGCATGGATTAATTATACACATCACAAGTGGGATAACAGCGTTTTTGGTATTTAAAGGATATTTTTATAGAAATGACACATTTGGAACTTGGAAATAGCACAGATTGGGTTTGTCCAATGAAAGACTGCAAAATTCTGAATGTAATGTATAATATAACCTTTATTCTTTTTCCTCTAAACTCTTGGAAACTTACATAACAATCGTGCTTTAATTATGACACCGTTTATAGACATTTAAAATGCATCTTAATTTATAAATATTTTACATTTGGTCCATAGAACAGGTTGCAATTTACTAAATAATACTGTACTCTTTTAAACAGGCTCTGTATATATTTTTGAATATGTATATATTACATATATATTTTTTTTATATAGAGATAGATTTGCTTGGTGTTGGATATTTCCTTATTGCAAAAAGCATATATGATCATACAATAATCTTTCTTTTTCAGGGCAAGTACTACAAAAAAGATACAGCTATTCACAGTTTACACACAGTAGTTCTACAACACTAGCTTGTGCTATGTGATAACGTTTGTACAGCTTTTTGCTAAAGAGCAGGTCTGTCAAACATCTGTCATAATTGTTTACAATCAAACATTAAATACTGCATTTCTCTTAGAACAACATGGGACTCGGTTACATTAAACAATAAAGAGAAAGTTGGAGTTTTTTATCCTTAGTCTAACGAAATTCACAAGTATGATGTATCATGTGTGATGTCTGTGTAGGATGTAGGGGTTCCTCTAAATCCCAAAGACTTAACAGGACGTTTGCATCTCAGCTATGGCTGTTTAGGATGGAGCTTAGATCTCGTAGTATTTTACATTTGACCTAGGTATGAAACAGTTTAGAACCTACCCAACATACTCTGAAGAGTTTAGGATGTAGTTTGAAATACATGTGTATTATATATATATATTATTTCTACATAATGTGCTTGACATTCTGAGAATAATACCTTATTGCAAGAACATGTTTGTCACCTTCAGACGAGAACAACAAAAAACCCAACATTCACAGGTAACATGATTATTTTTTTCTTTTTTTTTCACGTTGTAGTTCTACATAAATTGTGCTATCTAACATTGTACGGTGCACAAAAAAAAGTTTTGCTGAAAAGCATGTTTTCATTGCACAGTTCTGTCACAGTCATTTACAATCAAACATCACCCTCCCAAAAAAAAAAAAAAAAAAAAAAAAAAAAAAAAAAAAAAAGCCTCTGTGCCTGTCTTATAGCTGCCAAATGAGAAATGCCAACTGGGGCTCCCACTGAATTCCCCACACAGGGAAAATTTCCAGGGGCTGGCTGGGCTCTCTGGCCATGTGGCAAACGCAGGACAGAGCCCAGAGCGGGATTGCATCGGGATCCAAGAGCTCTCCCTTGTGCCCTCAACACCACCCAGCCCCTGGAAATGGGAACCCCCTGCCCTCAAAGTGCTCAGCACGCACTGGAGTTTGGGGTTGGGAACTGGGGAAGTTCTGGGGTGAGTCCAATCGAGCCCTAAATTGGAACTCACGAGGAGAAGCTGAGATCTTTTATGCCATTGTTTTGGTTTCTGTTTTGGTGGCAGTGCAGTAATAGTGGAGCCGTAACAGCGTGATAAAAGCTCAGGGAATCTGAGCTTGAATGGCAAATACTTTGTATTTTACTCCTGGGAATCTTTAGGAGCTCTTGGCTATCATTTTGCTAAAAAAGTTAAAAGTCGTACTCGTGGCTCTACTAGCATTGATTCACAAAGATAACTTCTTTTTATAAGAAGCAAGACATGTATTTTTAAAGGAATTTATGACCTTGTTGAAAGTCACCCTGAAAGGCTGAGCACAGCCTGTGTGTTTGGCCTGGGCTGTTCTGCCACAGACAACTCAATTTTTGCACTAGGAATGTTTATAAAGGCTGTGCCTGCTGTTAATCGAAGGAAGAACCTCTCCCCCCCCAAATAACCTCAGCCAGAACAAATTTTAAGGGCAGGCTTTTGCACTGGAAATCACTCGTTTACAAAATACTCCGTTCTTTTTGTACAAAACAACTCCAAACTCAATTTTACCCCCGCAAAGTCAGAAATAACAGTCTTGGGATTCAGTGGTAAGAAATAGTGATCACCTACTAAAAATCAGCAGCACAAAACTTCAAATAGTCGTGCTAAAAGGTAGATTAAAAAGGTCTTGGCACATCAATTTACAAATTCCAAGGTATGCAACTACCATTGTGAAAGGATAAAAACATTAACAGTCTGTGGATTGCCGGAGAACACAAAAACACTGTCAAACATCTGAGCTCGTGATGGCCAGATCGAACCCACGGCGATTCCCTCGGAGTGGAGATGACCTTGTTGCTTTTTTTCCTTTTTTTTTCCTCTTTTTTTCTCTTTTTTTTTTAACATGTAATTTTTTTTTTTTTTTTTTTTTGCCACTAGAGGTAGGTAATTATATTCTCGGACGTGAATTTGTGGTCATATTCAACCATATTTTTTGTTTTTCTGGAGGAGAAGCGGTACTGGGACGAGAGAGGAATTTAGATGTAGGCTTCTTTGTTGGCAGAGTTGCTCTGTTGGGCCTGGTCTGGCCCATTCTCAGGGTGGGTGATGTCTTCACTTGGCTGAATCATCACTTGGATGCGCTGTTCAAAGGACAACAATAAATGTGAGGCAGCCAAAAAACTCTTTCTAACCTTACTCTTTTTTTTTCTTTTTTTTTTTCTTTTTTTTTTAATATTTAAAGACAATCCTTTACTGTCTTCCCAGGGACCACCAGCGAGCCACTTCCACTAAAGAGAATTCCAGCTCTGTCCTGAACGTGACAGGAGGAGCTGAAAAACAAGTGCTGGATGCCAACAAGGAGCTTTCCTGGGGAAAAGAAATGAGGAGAGCTCTGCTGTGAGCCCAAGATCCAGCACAGGGGCTGCAGGGCTGGGCACCAGAGTCATGGGCATCTCCCCAGGAGAACTGAGAGTTCCTCCAAGGATAAAAC
The DNA here is from genome assembly GCA_024734555.1 of Trochalopteron elliotii. Taxonomy (NCBI): domain Eukaryota; kingdom Metazoa; phylum Chordata; class Aves; order Passeriformes; family Leiothrichidae; genus Trochalopteron; species Trochalopteron elliotii. Next base: position 572,561 of record JANPWX010000268.1, read on the forward strand.
AGGTGAAACACACCTGCATTTTAGAGTGTTTTATTCTTGTTCTGTCCTTCCTCATTTGTTTGTCCTCTGCTTCTTCAGCTTCCCTGCCCAGCTCACATTTATATCTCAAAAAAAATCCCAGTTTGGCTCCTCAGTGCCATCACTTAATAATCATTTGTCAATGCCTTCAAAAAGGAGACCTCAATCCCCAACAAGGCTGAGATGAGGAACTTTTATCGTGGTCTCACACAACCCTGCCCAAACAGCAGCTGCATTTTTGGGCAACAGTTCTCCTTTTGCACCTAAAAGTTTCTGTAAGACCAAGGGAAATCTATTGAAAATGTAGGAGAGCTAAGAACAGGCAGGGGGGAGGAACTAAAAAATAAAAACCCAGATTTTTTTTGCAGACTTCTTTGAAGCCTCACTGAGTCCTTCAAAATTTGCTGAAGACAAGTATTTGGATCAAGATAAGAGCATTTCATGAGGCATCACTCGTCAATTCTGCTTAATATCACCCAGCCCTTTGCAAAGATGGCTCTGTCAGCTGATTTTAGAATATTCCAGAAGTTCTGACAAATTCCTTTTGACAGTCTTTTGTTCCCTCAATCACAGAGTGTTTCAGTGCTTGGGCTGGAGAAGTGGCTCTGATGTGCAGGAGGAGAAATGAGGTGTGGTGATTGTAGGTGGCTCCTGAACAGTGTGTGGGGCACTAACGTGGTCAATATTTCCCCCTCCTTTAACAGCACATCTCTGAGGACCTCAGAACTGAAATAAAACCTGACTGAAATAAAACCCCTAATTGTCTTCTATGAGAAGTGTTACCTCGTTTTAAAAAATGGGGTGAGCAACCAGGGGGAGGCTGAGGGCAATGAGAAAAAAGCCCCTAATGTTCATGAAGTGACTGCTCACAGAAGTCCCATAAATAAGGACTAAAGGGAAGTGGCCCCAAGATATTCCATGTCCTCCCTCCCAGCTGCAGCAGACCAGGACAGGTGTGACCCAGGGCAGGAGAAATGCAGGAGCTCAAGCCTTGGGGGCCATCAGGGAGATGCAGAACAGGGTTGCTGAGCAGACTCATGCAAACCCAGAGTTGTGTGGATTAGTCCCTGGTTTGGATTCCAGCTCCCCAGAGCATCCCCTGATCCACGGCCACGTGTCTCGCCTTAATCAGGACAAATTTCCATATCCTGCAAACTGCTCCTCTGTTCTCTAGGTGTGAGGAGCTGGGAGGCCAAGTGTCTGCAGCTGCCAGAGCAGAGATAAGGACCCTGTGGAACGTGGGGAATTGTGTTCAGCAACAGATGGCTCAGACACTCTCTTGTCTTTCGCTTGGCCCTTTTTGTGGGTTTTTTAGCTCAAAGCAAAGTAACTAAGGGGAAAATGGATGGCAGGAAAGAAGTGCCCAGCAACCTTTGCTTGCACAGGTCCCAAGGGGGTCAGGACAGGCAGACTTACCTGTGGGCCTGATATTTCTGAGTCTGAAAGATTTTTAGCCTGCTAGCAGCTACTAAGTTTTTCCCAAGGAAAAATTTCTCAAGAAAATTTCTTCTCAAAACAATCTTGGCAAACAACTCTCCTTTCTAAAACAATCTTTCTCCAGGTGGTGTTTTGCTGTTTCTCCAGTTTAACCAATGGGATTAGAGAGGTGTTTTTCTTATTCACCAACCATGTTAAGTCTGTATGGGAACACCTTATAAAAGGCAGTAAGAATTAGACAATAAAGTCTTCTTTTTCTATGCTCTTTGCCTTCTGAAATCTTTGGAGTCTTTTGTGTCCTACAGTGTTGCTAGAGGACACAAAAGAACTGCACTTACTCTTCAGGCTGTGAGACAAGAAAGAAAATGTAAGTTTATTTGGGATTTCAACTTATACAGTTTTTGGAATTTGATTAGGCATTGGGGGATGAGAGTAACACCTCTCTGACCCCAGTGGTCAACTTAGAAGTCCATTAATTTGTGCTTCCCCTTGGAAGGAATGTATCATTTACTAAACATCAGTTTTATTTAATGTTACAAGCGTGAGAAAGCTCTAGTAGAAATGTAAAACATCAGAAGGCTGAAAAATCAAAGCAACACTACAGTAACCCTTACCTGTTTTAGGGAACCTTTCAGGGTGAGGAACATGTATGCCATGTAGCCAGGTATCAGCACCATAGAGGACAGGGCCATGAACCAGCCAACCCCCTGGCCCCATTTTGGGAACACGTAACTCCCCATGGTCAGCGGGGTCATCTGCACTGCACTGAAGATGAACACTCCCTGCAAAAGCAGAAGGGAGGGGTTTGGGGTGAGATTCCCAGAGTGTTCTGGCTTCAGGAGCTTTTCTGGAGCTCACCAAGATGCCTCTTACTCAAATGAGTGTTTCATGTTAATGTTGTATTTTCACGTATAAACCTGCACCTCAGATAATCCAGGGGTGCTGCTGGTGCCAGCAAAGTCCTTGGATAACCTGCACAGAGCCAGAGGGAAGGGGGCTGCTGGGGGAAAGAGGGATCCTGGGAATACCTGTGGATGTGTTCATGGTGCCATTGAGCAGCAGCACCCACGCCTTGCTTTTGGGATGTTCTCCAATAATGCCCTGCAGACAGAGCATTCCACTGGCTATTCCCAGGAAAAACTCCTGGCCTGGCCAGTCTCAAATGCCTAAAGCAGCCAGGAAAAGCTGCTAAAGTGAACCAGGAGAGAGGGAGGCTGGTTCTGATCCCAGGCTGAGGCCTTGTGAGGGACAGAATCCCAGAGGAGGATGCAGAGGTGGATTTTTATCCCTGCTCTGAGCTGGGCTGGGCAGCACATTCTGCTGAGGACTTGACAAATCTGGCCAGTTTTACAATGTTGGGCATCTTCCTCCTGTGCTACTAAAATAAAATGTATTTCATGTGCCCTCCTGAACTCTTGTTTTTACAAAAATGAAATCTGTCTTGATCTGGGAAGGGATGACTCGAGGAACTCTCAACCTGAACACATTTCTGTGTGACTTTAGTGCTCCTCATTTGCTTTTCCCTGGTTAAATGCTGGCTCATGTGTAATAGTGTCTGTGTGATCAGTTTGCTACATCACATCTGGGTTCAGTGTATGTGCAGTAAATTTGCATTTCTTTGCTTATTACTTCACAAGGTACTGAATGGGATTAACTGGGTAAGTTTAGAATCAGGAAAAGGCTGCCCTGTGGTTTCCAGTACAGATTCCTTGCAGACTTTGCCAGAAAACCCACAGCAATGTCATATAAAATGATTAATGTATGCCACAGAATCCCATGAGGGAAGAACACACAAGTTTAGAACCCTACCCTGTCACCAGAAGTGCCTGTGGAGGAATTCAGAAGTTTACAGAATGTTGGTATTTTTGTGTATGTGGAAAATTTAGCTTTTAGATGGCTAAATTCTATTTTAGAATAGAATTTAAAAAAAAAAAAAAGGTGAAAATTTGTTCCTTTCAGTTTTCTAACTCTGCCAATCGACCTCTTCAGCATTTCCAAAGGTCTAATAAAAAAATCTTGGCTTCTCTTTTTGGGGCACAAGCTTCCTCTAATGACACTGCTTTTTGCTTATTGCCTTCAACAGGATTGCTTAAATCCTTAAAAAAGGAGTGAGGGCAGAACTAATATGAACCTGTGGGGGTGGAAATGACAAGGCTGCAGCACCCAGGCCACCTCATTTACATCCTTTCAACCAGAGAATAAAAGTTTGTTCCTTACTGCCACAATGATAGGAGTGAAAAAGGACCAGCAGAGTTTCCACCAGATGCAGGGTCTGTATCCCACCATCTCTTGGATGTTGTCATAAAATCTATTAACACCTGGATACAGAAAATAGAAACAGCACAGAAATGTATCAGGTAATGGAGTAGACTGGAAGCCCAGTGCTTCTGAGAGACATTGTCATAAATTATGATTATATTTGGAAGCCCTACAAAGATCTCAAGATAACTTTTCCTCTGTCTGGATGGGGGAAGAAAGTGTGCAAGCTCAACAGCACCAAAAATCACCTGTTCTCACTCTTTCACATCATAATTAATTCAATAGAGACTAGCAAATTTATTCCCATGCAAAATGAGGAAATTGTACCTGGCAATGCCCGATCCAAGAAACCCCCTTGACTGATTTCAGCTCTAGGTCATATTAGAAATTTAGGGCATGTTTTACAACTATAAAATCCCTCAACCCATCCCAGCATTAACCAGCTTCGTTCCAGTGCACACCATGCATGGGCAGGAGTGGAGCTGAAATCAGAGAGTCTCTCCTGCTACTACTGCTCTCCATCAGCTTCCCAAAGCTCTGTTTGTCACATTTTTATGGCTTTGGTTTCTTCATGGTCAGAGCCTGGAGCTGATAATTCCAAGGTGTGGTTCCAGCCCTGTATGGACCCTCCACTTAAGCTCCTTGTTGGGCCCCTTCCAGCTCAGAATATTCTGTGATTTCTGGGATAATTTGGGGGTATTTTTCCATGTGCTGGGTTCACCAGCAGTGCCTCTCCCCTGTCAAATGCTGTTCCATCCTCTGAGGCCCACTAAAATCCAGGAGTTCTCCAGTTCCCCAGCTCTGGAGCAGCTGGAGTGCCTCGGTGATGATGGGAGCAGCTCCTCAGAGGAGCTGACACAGCCCTGAGGTCAGAAATCCTCTGTGACAATATCTCACAGAGCCATTAATCCTTCCAGGGACTGCCAGTCCAGGCTTCTGGATATTTCAAGGTGATTATTCCCTAACTGACCAAGGAGCCTGGCTCACTGCAGGACCCTGGAGTGAGAGAATTTCTGAAAAAATTAAATTTTACAAATCCCAAGAGCCCTGTGGCAATATGTACCCAACACCTCTGAAGATCCAGGCTTTCCAAGGGAGTGGGACAGGAAAGAGATGAAATATCACCTTTTAAATATTCCTGAAACACTTCACAGCTCTCAGGCCTCTAGGTAAAGTGTTTAAAAGGCAGCAGCACCTTCCACAAGCCAACTTTGAATTACATCCACAGAAACCAAGGCCACTTTCAGTTCCACCCCCAGCACGTGCAGGTTCAGCCACAAATCAGAGGGTGAATTATCCTGGGGGTGAGTAAAGCTCAGGGGAAAAATACAAGCAGCCTGTTTACCATAGCACCAGGATATCGAGATGCACTCAAAGAATACAAGGAACAAGAGACTCATTCCACTGGCAGAGTAGTAGTCAAAAAGCTTAAACACATAGATTCCACCCTGAAACAGAAAAGGGAGTATTAGAAACAGAGCAAGGCTTCAAAATGTAAGACACAAACTGACAGTGGTGGATAGGTCAGGGGGCCTGTTAGTGTAAATTAAACAGGTTAAATTCTTTTAAGGCTCGAGGTCAATCCTGGCAAAATTGAGATTGCTGCTGTTTAAACTGAAAAGTTTAATTTGGCTTTTTGCTCTTTGTTTGATAATTTAATCATCATTTAATTGTTAATCATTTCCCTCAAATAATTTGCAAATTCAACATCTCCAGCTGCCACTTTTTGGACTGCAAGAGTGTGGGGATGTGCATTTTGCTGTCCCTTGAGCCCTGCAGGGGACACCCAGGTGATGCCTTGTTGGGGTACCTAAAAACAATGGCCAGACAGAATTAAGGGAATAAAAAGCTGTTCTATTTATTGAAGGGCCTTCAGGTGCATTTTGGGCAGACAAAGCCCCCCAGGGGCTACACCCAAAAATGGACAACAGGTCACGGGTTTTCACACTTTGACCAGTTTGGTCCATTTGCATCTTGGGGGTTCATCTTCCATTTCCAGCTTCAGGTAATGAAGTCATTCACCCCAAGTTTGCTCCCCGCTAAACCCACTTTTTTACATCTCTCAGGCCTGAGGCAGTGAGGTGTCCTTGATTGCCAGGCCTGGAGAGGAATTGTTGTGTCTGACCAGAATGGGGAAGCAGCAGCTCACACTGTGTGTGGAGTTGAGAGTTGTACACTGAAGAACTGCAGGATTACAAATAAATGAGAAATATAAAAGCTAAATATATAAAAGCTAAAATCCTAATGTAAACCAAAAAATCCTAATATAAATGAATAAAGCATAAATAAAAAAAATATCAAAGCTAAAACCCTAAGGCATCGCAGGGACCACAGGGCGTTCTACACTTAAACCACCAAAAAAAACCAAAAAACCCTGGGCAGTGTCACTCCCTGACCATTCAGTGGCTGGCAGTGATTCCTGGCTGGATTGGGGAAGGGAGAGTGCTGATGCTGATGCAGACCCAGTGCCCCAGCCCAGCAGTACCTGAGTGATGTTGGAGAGCCCTATCACATAGGACACGATGCAGACCACGGCGATGAAGAGCTCGCGGCGGTTGCGCAGCAGCTTGGGGAACTCGTCCACCAGGGCTGTGATGAAGCCTTCCACGGTGCAGAACTGCAAGGGGCAGGGCACAGAGAACAAACACGGTCTGTTGAAGCCCTGGGCACTGAGAATTTCAGGCTTTCTGTGCTGACAGGCACTGACCCCCAAGCAAACACTGCATTTCACCTGAGGCCATGGAAAAGGCTTCCAAAATTGAGTGACAGCACTGGGATTGTGGGTGTGGAGTTTGAATGGAAGTGTGTGATAGCACATGGTGGAAAGCAGACTTTAAGGCTTTAGACTATAGTAATATATATATATATATAAGGGCAGAGGCTGAGTCCTTCTTTTTCACATTCTTCTTCATGTGTCTAGGTGGTATTTTGTAATTGGGTAGAAAAAACCACATTGCAAGGTATTTGGTTATTGGGTTAAAAGTAAAAATAATACAGGTATCATCTCATAATTGGACAATTTATGCTTAAAAGGACCTTAGAAAAAGTTAGAGACAGAGTCATTTTTCACCTTGTTAGCTAGAGCTCACAACTTGTGTGACTGTAACATAGATAAGAATTAACAAACATCTGAGTCTGAACACAAAACTGTGCCTCTCCAGCATTTATTCCCAGCTGTAACACAAGAAAAGAAGATAAAAAACCCACAACAATCCAGAGCCCTGCCATGGCTGGGTGGAATTTTGGGGAGCAGTTTGTAATTGGACCCTTTGCTGGCCCTAAGGCTGCAGCCATCCAACGAGAAGTGAAAATTCACTTGACGGCAGTGGAGGCTCTGCTCCTGAATATCCCTGTTTCTGTCTAAAGAGATCTGTGCAAAAAGATTTCCAGCTCAAGGAACACTCAAAATTCTAAGCTATGAACTGTTGCTTTCGCTCTGTGAACAGGAGCTGCTCTTTTTTTGTAATAAAGATGATAAACCTACAGTTGAAGGTTTTGATCCCTCAATCCTACAAAATAAACTTCTTTTTTATGTGATTTACTCACATACAAGAAAGCCAACACACAGAGAAAGTCTAACCAGACTGGTGCTTCATGCAGAAGAGTAAAGATTCTCATATGATTTTCATATGTAATAAATCAAATATTCTTTGTATTCCCAAAAAACATTTTTGTTGGGGCCTTGTCATCCAACTGGAAGTCATGGCTACACTCCAGGATCCTTCTGTGTGTGTATATCCAGATAAATTTTATCATTATGGTGGCTGAAATAGTGAAAACCAGAAGGTAAGTAAAGTTTTATCAATTTTCAGCAGAGCAAGTAGAATTCAACCAATGGTTACAGCTCCTGTAAATTACAGCGTCTGAGATGTTTCAGTGACAGACAGAAAATGCAGAAAGCATGACAGCCTGTAGATATATATTCTTTTTAATAACATTAGACCACCTTCCTCAGCTGTTAGTTGCCTAGAGACAAGTGCTTTCAAGAATATTTTTGACCCAATTAATTTCACAGCAGTTTCCCCCCAGACTGAGCAATGGGTTTTAATGTCAAGCCTGAAGCTCACTAAAAAAAACAAAGAAATAGAAAATTTTCAACTTTCTTTCATCTCCCAGGATAAAATGCCCTCTTGGTCTTTTTGTGTTCACAGGCTGAAGGCAGTTTGGATTTATAGAAAATGATGGATTTTCTCTCCTGAAAGGCTGGTGCAGTGCTAAGGCTGTAAATCCCATATTCCTTTACGTGCTGGGAGGGCTGGTCTGCCAACTGCAGCTGACTGCAAGTAAATTAACACATCTGCCTAGGATTGGTCTAGTAAAAGTGATCCAACAGTTCAGCAGCCAGGGGAGACTCCCCTGACCAAATCCTCCAAGTATTCTTTGTAAAATAAAGCAGGGTGCTCTCCTGAGTGCTGCCAGTGGGGTTGTTCTCTGTATTAAAATTAGCACTGATTAACAAAAGGTTTTGTTTGGCATAGTTTTTCCTAAAGGGCTTTCTCTTGTGCTGTGTGCTTTTTTATTTACAGCACAATCAACATTTCTAATGATTCCATGTCTTAATTATTTAACAGTTTAATCTAGACAGAGAATATCTTGGATTTGCAAAACCCTCTTCATTAATTTCCAGTTGTCAGATACCACCCAGAGCTTTAGGTAAGGCCTGAACCAGTAAATTTGTGATCCTTTCCCTTGGGAAGTGATTTCAGAACACATCAAAACACAGAATACCCTCAGTAATCATCCCATTGTCCACTGAATTAACTCCAGATATTAAAATGAAATATGTGCTCCAGTGGTGAGTCCTGGAGCTGCCTTTCAGAAATACCTGTGGCATCTAAATCTTGTAAAACATATCCCAGTGTCTCCTACACAGCTGAACGTTGCACAGGCATTTTTAATAATGTGATTTAACAGGGAATATTTCAAAGGTAAACTCCTTTTTGCCTGCAGAATAAATTTTCTGCCCATTTTTCATGTACTTCCAGCAGTTCATAAAAGAGCAGAAGTGTTTAAGAGTCAGTTTTTTAGTCATTCTTTCCTCAGTGCCCCCCATTCTTTATCTGATTATTCCAGGGACCATCCTGCCCCACTTCCAGTGGAGAGCACAGGGAAAGCCCAACCTCGTGCCCCACAGTGGCAGAAAATCTGTATTTTTTATTATATTTTCAGCCCAGTTTTACCTGACTGTCAATGCCGAGCATGAGCAGCATGGAGAAGAAAAGTATTGCCCACAAAGGGGAGATGGGCAACTGTGTCACTGCCTCTGGGTAAGCCAGAAATGCCAGTCCAGGGCCTGGGGGGAGAAACAGGAGACAAAACATCAGTGGGGAGGGCTGGGGCTGGGATTCTCTGCCTTATTTGGCTCTGGATGCAGCCCCTGAGCAGGGATTTCAGCTGTTCAGTGTTCGCTGGCCAGGGGGGCACTGCAAGGACCTGGTTTGGAAAAGGAACCAGCTAAAACAAAACAAAACAACAAAAACAAAACTGAAAAACCCCCAACCCCGCCAAAGCCAACCAACCAGAATACTGAATGCAGTTCAGAAGCTGCTCCTGAGAGACCCCTTGGCACAGCCAAGGCAGGAATGTTATCCTTGGCTAGGGTCACATCTTCAGGCACTGATCAGCTCTCCCCTCAAGCAGTTTTTGGCAGCTGCAATCTCCTGCTTTGCACCATTCAGAAGAGAAACAGAGACAGCTCAGAAATGGAGAAGACACTTTCCAGCATTTCCAGTATTCCCATCTGCTGTCCCATTCCACTCACTCTCTCAAAATACACATTTTAATAAACTCTGTAGCTGTGGACAGCCAAACTTTCTAATTCTTCTTCTTGCTTACTGCTGATGGGGGGCAGAGTGTTGGAAGGGGAATATAAATTCCTATTTAAAAGGATTTTTTTTGTTCTCATGGCATAGCTGGATGTCAGGAAATTTAATAAACACAGAAATAAAGTTCCTGTGCTTCACCTAAGGAGTGTGTCTGATTTTTCAGTTTCCATTAAAAGTCTGTCAGTGACAAGTGCTTGGTCACAGCTCCCAAACCAGTGGAGCAAGGTTGGCATCAACACCTGGATTGTCAAAGCCTAATGAGGATTTTGAAGCAATTAATTGCTAACAAGAGCAGATATGACTAGAAAGCAACTCAGAATGCATTCCAAATAACAGTGCTAAAAGCAAAATAAACTTCAGATAAATATGATAATTTCACTCTGTTTCACACTCCACAGAAATGCAGCTACACTTTTTAATAATATTGTTTGTTTTATAAGGCTATATAAAAGATGGCAAAACAACCTCGTGGTGGTAAAATCTGGCACCAGCCTCCCAGCTTGCTAGGAGAAATAGAATTCTTAATTAAAGGGTCAAATTTTCAAAAATCCTTTGCAATTAGTGGTCATGGGCATCTTTTAGAGGTCTGTTATCAAATGTACTTAATATGATGTAAAAATATTGTTGTGTGTGCAGGTGTAGCCTTTATATAACTCTATCTGTGTCAAAGGCATAAATCCAAAAAGCTTATTTCACACACCACTGCCTTTCCAGAGCAGCTTTTAATAACAGTGCCTGCCATCATCATTTTGCACCTAATCTCTTTGTATGTGTAATTTATTGAAGATTATTTTTAGGGCTTAAATTCTCTCCTTTTCTAACTAAGGAGATGTTTTTGTGTTTGCTAATACAGCCATCCAGATTTTGTCCACCAGTGAGTTCCAACCAAGCTTTGAGTTATGAGATCCCTCCCTGTGGCCAGAACTGCTAAGTGAGTATCTGGTGCACCAGCTGGGTTAGGGCAGCCATCTGCTCTGCTGCTTTCAGCTTTTTCAGCTGGAAGACAGACAAGAAATAACTGCAAAGAGTGACAGGAGCCTCCTATGGACATCTCTCTGCCCTAAATAAAATGTCTTTCATGATACAGAGCCACATGAAATAGGTGTAGGTGTGGACAGGTGAGAAATGGATCTGCCTCGAAGGGCTTAACCTGAAGAAATGGGAAAAGGAATTAAAACCCAACTGACTTGAAAAATATTAGCTTAAAAACTACCCCATAATGACCAGTATTCCTCCTGCTCTGCCTGAAGTGGGTTGGGACAAGACTTTTCCTTCTGCCATTGGGGGACTGAGGGGACAGGGAGCTGAGGAGCTGTGAGGAGGGATTTTGAGCAGCTGCAGGAACAACCTACAAGCAAAGAACAAAACTGATGCACAGCTTAGAAGAAAAAGACATCGGGTACCTGATGCTGCAACATCTGCAATTGGCCTCTTTGTGACATTGGCCATGAATCCCACAATGGAGAAGATGACAAAGCCAGCAAACATGCTCGTGCATGAGTTTATGCAGCACACTATGATGGAGTCCCTGAAACAAAGGGAAGTAGTTTTGAGCAGCAGGGAAAGCAAATGTTCATCCTTTTTGGTTTTGTTTTTTGTTTGTTTTTTTTGGTGGGTTTTGTTTGTTTGTTTGTCCTGTGGAAAGATTTCATGATTTAAGATTTCATGATTTAGGATTTCATGATTTAGGATTTCACAGTTTGGGTTCCACCTCATGCTGGGGAAGTCTCTCCCACCGGTACAAACACAGTTACACCTCTCACCCCCAGCCAGACAGAACAGTTAATATTCAATACTAAACTTTATTTCAATTATCTGTACACAAAGACAGAGCTCAGCTCCAGCTGAGACAGGCAAGTGCCACTGCAATATGTGCAGTCATCTGCTTACCTGTAAACATTATTGTGGAAAGGGTTGTAACTTCCAAGGGCAATCAGTGAACCAAGACCCAAACCGTAGGAGAAGAAAATCTGTGTGGCAGCATCCAGCCAAACCTGATTGCAGGAAACAATTTTTTAAAAAATCTGTTTCTGCACTTGAGGAGCAGGTCATATGTCTGCAAGGGGAACAGTGAGGAGTGAAACTTTTGTTTACCAGGATGGAATATTTACCTCAGAGTCTGAAAGCTTACTGAAGTTGGGAGTTATATAGAATAAAATGCCTTCTTTTGCTCCAGGCAGTGTTACACCACGGAAGAACAAGATAAGCAGCATAACATAGGGATAAGTAGCAGAGAAATATACCACCTGATGTGAAGAAACAAGACAGTGTAAGTGTGTGAGGAAGAATGATCAAAAATATTTGCTCCCTGAAAATACTCTAGCAGCAACTGAGGATGGCTCTTAAAATTGAGGCATTTCTCAATGAAAAAGCTTGGGAAGTGCCTACGGCACTAAACTCCAGATCTAAAGGCACAAATAGGCTGTTGCCTATTATTTTGCAAAGAGAACAGAGTGGACTAGGATATTTTCACACCTTTTTTTTTGTATTTAACACAGGGAAGTCCCAAAAGCACAAGGATCATGGCACCAGGATCCTGCTTGTAAAACATCTGGCAGTTTATTTCTCCCACTCTCTCCTCCTCTATATTACAGGCTTCTACTTTCTTGCCTTTTCAGAGGTGCCATAAAAAACCCTTTCTGAAGTCAGACTCAGCCCTCTTTTTGCCCTCTTTGTGCTTTGGAGACAGGAAAAAGAAAATGGTTTGCTCTGAGCTCAGCTAAGCCCTGTTCAACACGCAGTTCGGTGTGGGTCACAGTTATAACCTCCTGCCAAAAGCTAACAATCCATTCCTTCAGTGTCAAGAAATCCCAGTTCTCTGCACCAGACCTGAGGTTTTCTAACCCAACCTTTCAGCTGACACCAAACCCCATTGCTGTGGCTTTTCATTTCCCTAGGATTTCTTCTGACAGGGGAAGGCATGAGCCAATGTCAAATGTTGCCACCCTTTCATTCAGAAAGGTCTCTCAATAATATAATTTCCCTTAATTGATTAGTAAATCCTAATTTCTGCTCACAGCCAGGCAGACCCCAAGAAACACAGTGTGAAATCCTGTGAAAAGATCTCAAATGTTTCTCACTTACATGAGGGAAGGTGGGAGCAGCTCTTCCCACACCTCCTCACATATCCAGGTTCCGCAAGAGCTGTGCAATGAATGCACAATTCTGGCTGAAACCAAACCACTTCATCCTCACTCTATTGCTGGGCAAACCAGCTGGAATATTCATCCCAGGGACAAGCAGGAATAATTTGAGCTGATTTTATACCTGGCCAAGCCAAGAGGCCTATAAGTGAAGCATCTGAGGCTGTGGTCTGACCTAGCTACAGAGGAGCCAGCTCTTTCTAAAATGTGTGGCTGTATCAATCCAAGAAAACACAAATTAAACACCTCACAGAGCTCTGACAGCCAAACTGCCCCCAGTGCCTCTTACCTCAAGAATTCTCAGAATATTTGAGCAAAACGGGCATTTTTTAATTGAAAGGTATTCACAGTACTTTTTAATCTTACCTTTCCAGTCCAGCCTACCCCCTTCCAGATACAAAAATACACCAGAATCCAGGCAATAGCCAGGGTGATTGCCAGTGGCCATCGGATCTGCCCGGGCTTTTCCAGGCCGTCGGTCATTTGGTGCATGTTGCGTCTGGAACGAGCCAACAGAACGGGGCTTTTGGCAAAGGATTCAGGAGGTAAAAGGGGAAGGACAGCAAGGTGATCCTTGAATATGCAAGGCAAGGAGGGAGGGAAATGCTGAGCTTACTCCCAGAACTCCACCACAGCACTTGTCATGTTGGTGGTGTTGGCTAAGGTGTAGTTGGAGAAGCAGCGGTCGGTGTTCCAGGGGTTCTCACAGTGTTTCCAAGGAAGGGTCTGGTGGAGGAAGAGAACCAAACACCTGGGGTTAAACACTTTTAAAGCACGAATTGCCTCAAGTGTCTCTTTCTTTGCTAGAACTGGTAGCTGAGTGCAGAGCTAAAGCACCTGGAGCTCTGCGGACATTGATCTCCATGGGGTGAAAAGTTATTTAAATTCCTATCTGTTGTGGAAGGCAAGTGTGGAAATATTCCTTTTTCTCTTTAACACAGCAACTCAAACTCTCTGGATTCAATACTCTCACCATGAGAGTATTTTGAAACAGCAGAAAGGACCTCCTGGAGGTCCTGGTACCTCTTGTTGCACAAGAGATAATAAAGTTGTGATGGTTATTGATCAGAGATTTTCATTTTCCCCTCAGGTCATGGGATAATTAGAAAAAGGTAAAATTTCTACTTGTTATATGTGTGTTCTGCATGTGTTCTTCCCACCTTTCAGAAGTTCTGAGGTGCAGAACCTGCTTCTCATGGTATCCATTAGAATAAGCTGCATTTGCATATCATTTACATATAATTTACAGATCCTTCTGATGGCAGTTGTTGGAAAATCCTCTCACAGAACAGTTGTATCAGAGCACTGCGTGCTTTATACACAAGGATGAGAGGCTTCAAGGAAATGGAAAGTCAATATTCATTTAACATGGGCCACAAGAAACACTTCCAGACTCTGCCTGACCTTTCACATCAATAACAGTTCTGAGGAGAACAAAGCAGAAATGGTCATGTCACTCCCAGACAGTAATTAATGCAAATTTGGTCAAGGCAAAATTCTTTAAAGCCAAGAACAAGCAAGCATGAGCAAAATTTAGAGAAGAGACAATTGAACAATGATGCATTAATTATATAGAACTTATGTAAGAATGCTTCCTCAGATGGCCAAACCCCACAAATCAGACAAGACTTACTCAGCTGATGAATCACCCTTGAGGGGGGAAAAAAGGCAGCTAAAAATAAAGTAAACAGGAAAGAAAACAAAGCAAAAAATAACAACAATGAATGGAAGTTCAGAGCTAATCAAATCACAGACCTTCCATTCCATGGGGGTTTCTTTAATAAACCCCTCCATCATTAAACCACATTGCAATGATACTATTTCCCAAAGAACTCATGTTTGTGTGGCTGCTGCTGAAGAAATAAAATAATTAGTTGTACACTAGAATTTTTCCTGAGGGAGTGACTGGCCTGTAAGCTCAGTTTTCTGCTCTAAATTTCTTGTGGAGAAAAAAAAAAAGAAATTAAAGGAGTTTTTACAAAATAGGGTTCTTTTCCAGTAAGAATGGATTATCCTACAGATTACTGTCCACACTGTGTTAACCTCACACATCTACACTGAGGCAGATTGGTGATGTATTCGTATTTTACTTGGCTTTACATCCAAGAAACAATTCCCCATCCCCTCTGACACACACTTACAGTGGTAAAGGAATTATACAGGTAGTATATGGCCCACGAGATAATCACAATGTAGTAAATATTTAGCCAAAAGGACAGGACTGCAGCAGCCAGTCCCACACCTGTAAGGAAAACAAAGAGAAATAAAACAAGGGAACTTTCAGTTGAAGAGCTGCAGTTCAGGGCAAAGACATCACATGGGGCAGGCACCATTTGGGAAATGTTGTAGAAGTGAGAATTTCAGGAGTGCCATTACACAGAGGTGATGATTGGGGTGATGGCTCAGCCACCCCTGAATTCAGTGTCAGCTTTCAGCTCTCTCTGTGGTGCAGTCTCACCTGCTGCTGCTGAGAGTTCCCTGGCATGTTTTACTCTCAGGAAAAAGAGCTAAATCAGCTCATTCTCTGGAACAGCAGCCCCACAGGACCTGGTGGCAGATGCACACACAGTGAGAATATGTTCCAGAGCACTCAGGACATGGATCAGAGTGCCTGGTGATCAGCACAGGGCTGTTGGCACATCAGAATAAACAAATGTCAGGGTTCCACCACGAGGATGTTTTCTGCTCCACATGGACACTCCAGGGGTGTTCTAAACTATTCAGGACAGCTGCTCCACCACCCTGAGCAGCAGGAAGTGCTCACAATAATCAGGAAAATGCAGAGCAAGGTGGTACCAACCCCTACCAACAGCAGCAACTTAAGCAAAAACACTTCTCTGTGAGAAACAATTTGGCTCTCTGTGTTTTCCCAATGTAAAATCTCCCAGAGCAAAATCCAATCTCAACAAACTTTCGTCTCCCCCTGTGCTAATTGTCAGTCCTACTGGGTGAGGTAATTTATAACACCATGTGCAGCTCTGCTGGGCCAGAACTCAGCTCAGGAGCTTGGGAATATCAAAGGATTTGGGATTAGAAGGGTGAAAAGCATGGCTTCTAAAATCCTCATTTGAGAGGTTTGTGGGTCTGTGCAGAATCGGGATTAAAACCCTGGGGTTCTGGCAATCAAACCTCAAACTCAAAGTCAAAGTGTGGAGTGAGTTTGTCTTGAGGAATTCAGCATGAAATTGCCAAAAGTGTCTGGCTTTTGAATTTCAGTTTAAAAAAACGGGTGATGTCAATCTCTGTGAGCTCAGAAAAATTTACCAAAGTTTACCGAATTGCTGTGAACCATTCCAAACCTGCTCAGACAACTGCTGCTGGATATGCTATTTTTAACACTCTTTATGCATTTCTTCAAGAAACCCCAAGAGTTTTTGAAGTTCAAAAATAAATCTAATGCCTAAATCTTGCCATTTTTAATGGAGAACAAAAAAATATAGCCCAGCACATTTCAAAACCATCAGTTACACCTCAGAAAATCAGTGTTTTCTTCTAGAAAAGTCATGGTTTAAATAGAAATGAAAAGCATCAAGAAACATCCTTGCCTTGGCACTTTGTGAAACTTCTGCAATTTGGAAAGAAATGAGAAATAATTGAGAAATGAAAAACAATCCATATTGTACCTTTGAACATTGGAGCAAGCTTCCACACTCCAAGGCCTCCTATAGATGTATACTGACCAAGAGAACACTCCAAAAGGAACAGTGGCACTCCAGCAAAAATTAAAGTAAGGAAATAGGGAATCAGGAATGCACCTAAAAAGAAATTCAAAGAAAAGTCAGTTATAGTAGGGAAAAACACAACTGAATTTCCAGTTTCCATCCCTGTTGTATATGAAAAGAAACCACAGGGTTTTTTTCCTCTCAGATGTAACTTTTTAAAAACATTAGTGGAAATCACACGTGCAATTGTGAACCAGCACCCCAAGAGGTGAAAATGAAGGGAAAAACATAACTCCTTACTGTTTAAATGCTTTCTGTTGAAGTAAAAAGCTGAAATCCAAAAGCTTTTGGGTTTTGTTGACTTCACCTCTCACAGAGAGCACAAAGGCTTTAACCAGCTCTGGCTGCTTTCCAGCCTTTTATGGGGAGCTCAGAGTCAGCTAAAAACTCCATGAAATCCTCTCAAAACTCAGCCCAAAAGAGAGGGATCTGCAGGGTTGGGTGGAGGGCAGTGTGCTTTAGTTCTGCTCTGATACTTTATGGTCTTTTAAGTGCAACTGGCAGCTAGGAGTTAGAATAAACTTCAGGGCAGAGCTCAAAGCTGAACTCCACACTCCAAAATGGCTCTGAACCTCCTGGGAAAGTGAAAAGCAATAAACTCCCAAAAACCCAAAAAACCAGACCAAAACAACAACAACAAAACCCAAACCCTCCCGAAAAACCAACCAAACAAAAAACACACCAAAAAACATACCCCAAAACACCACAGCAAATGACCAAAAATCCAAAAAAACCAAAAACCAAACCAAAGCAACAACAAAAAAATGCCAAAACCCCAAAACAAAGCAAAAAACCCAAAAACCCAAAACAACCCCCCCCAAAAACCCCCAACTCCCCCACAGCAAACAAACAAAAAAACCAAAAAACCCAAACAAACCAACAACAAAATGCAAAAAATCCAAAACAAAACAGAAACCAAAATAACCCCCAAAAGACCCCACAGCAAACAAACAGAAAACCAAAACCCCAAACCAAAGCAACACAACCCAAAAGACACAAAACAAAAAACTCAAAAAACCCCACCAAAACCACCACAGCAAACAAACAAAAAGACAAAAAATAAAAAAAACCAAACCAACCCAACGTCCCCCCAATAAACCAAACCAAGCAGCCCACCAAAACAAAACCACCAAGAAAACCCTTAAAATAAATATTACAACCCCCCAAAATACCAACCTAAAAATCCCCAACCTAAACCAACTGTATGTATGAAAAATCCATTGAGACCAGGTTTTGATTTGTTGGTAACTTGATGTTAATTTGGTAATTTGATCCTAATACACAAACACGGCCAACGTACCTCCACCGTTCTTGCCACACAGGTAGGGAAACCTCCACACATTCCCTAAGCCAATGGCATAACCTACACAGGACATAAGAAAGTCAAATTTCCCTTTCCAAGTGTCTCGGTCTGGAAGGTCCGTCTTCTTCTTCTGCACTTTTACTACCAAGGTTTTGGGCTTGTCGTTGGTGATGGAGGCGTCGACCTCAGTGGAGATCTGTCCATCCGCCACTTTGGTGCCGTTGGTGGCCATGTCTCTGGGCTTGGCTGGCGAGGCTCTGGCGGCGGCCGGGCGGGAGATTTCAGCACCAGTCCACGTGGACAGCAGCTTTGCGGCTCGTGGCGATCCACCCGGGAGCGACAGCGAGGGCGGGGAGAGCCGGGAGAGCCGGGACACGGAGCCTCACCACGCTCCGCTGCCACCTGCGCGACACGGGGACACCTCAGACACGCCCGCGGCCACCCCGTGGGAGGGCTGGGCTCTGCCCTGGGGGTTTGTTCTGGACTCGCAAACCAAGCTCTAATGTCTGCTGGTTACAGTTTTTCATTCAGAAAGAATTAAAAAAAAAAATTGAGGAATAACGGTTGCCACCATTAATGGTGGATTTAGATTGTTTGCTATTAATGTAAAACCAAGACCCACTTATTATTTTTATCTCATTATTATTTATCTCATTATTATTGTTATTATTACTATCTACTATCCTTATTATTATTTCCAATACTTATTATTTTTTTTCCTATAGATCTCCTATCAGTCTATAGAAAAAAGAATTAAAAAAAAACCCCTCAAGGAATACCAGTTATCACCTTTAACAGCAGATTAATACTGAATTTAGAACGTTCACAATTAATCCAAAACAATCTCTGAGACCCACTTATTACATTTTGTCCCTATGGATCACTTACAAGTCTACAGAAAGATTTAAAAAAAAAAAAATCAAGAAATGGCAGTTGTCACCCTTAATAGTGGATTAATAGTGAGTTTAGAACATTCACAATTAATCCAAAACAATCTCCAAGACCTACTGATTGTAATTTTTCCTATAGATCTCCTATGAGTCTACAGAAAGAATTAAAAAGAATAATCAAGCAATAGAAGTTGCCATCATTAATAGTAGATTTAGAGTGTTCACTATTAATCAAAACAATCTCCAAGATCCACTTACTATTTTTTTTCCTACAGATCTCCTATGAACCTACAAAGAAAAGAATTTTAAAAAAAAAATCAAGAAATAGCAGTTATCAACTTTTATAGTGGATTAATACTGAATTTAGAACATTCACTGTTAATCCAAAACAATCTCCAAGACCCTCTTATTATATTTTGTCCCTGTGAATTTCTTATGGGTCTACAGAAAGAATTTAAAAAAAAAAATTACGGAGTAGCACTTGCCACCTTTAATAGTGGGTTACCGGTTAATTTTAAAAGTTCACTATTAATCCAAAACAATCTCCAAAGCACACTGATTACATTTTGTCCCTATAGATCACTTACAAGTCTACAGAAAGAATTTAAATGCAATTTCAACTAATAGCAGTTGCCATCTTTAATAGTGGATTAATACTGGATTACAATGTTCACTATTAATCAAAACAATCTCCAAGACCCACTTATTATAATTTTTCCTATAGATCTCTTATGAGTCTAGAGAAAGAATTTTAAAAAAACCAAGTAATAGCAGTTACCACCTTTAATAATGGATTATTAGTGAATTTAGAAAGCTCAGAATTAACCCAAAACAATCTCCAAGAGCATTTATTATCCTTTTTCCCTGTAGATCTCTTATGAGTCTGCTCAAAAGAGAATTCAAAAAATGCCAATCAAGTAATAGCAGTTTCCACTGTTAAGAGTGGATCAATACTAAATTTTGAATATTCACTTTTAACCAAAACAATCTCTGAGACCCACTGATTCTATTTCATCCCTATAGATCTCTTATGAATCTGCAGAAAGAATTAAAAAAAGCATATCAAGAAATAGCAGTTGACACCATTAATAGCGGATTCATAGTGAATTGAGAAAGTTCTGTTATCTAAAACACCTTTCCCTAAACTGCTCCCAAAGGAATTAAACAATAAACCAGATCAAGCAACGGGACTTAAGCCTGGGTAATGATGTCAAGTTTTACATGTGGTTGTAATTAGCTGTTAATGTAAGACAAATGTCTCACAAATCTTAAATTATAAGCACAGTAAGATGAGAGCCTGCCATGATCCCTCCTCATTTCTATTTCCAATCATTTGTGGGCCTTTTAAAACACCATTGCTTTTTCTAGGTACACTTTCTAAATCTAAATAAAAGAATAATCAAGGAAGCAAATACGCATTATGAAAAAATGACCTGGGGTATTTTAGTCAACTCTGAAGTGCTTGTGGCTCCCACAAACTCCCACAGCTCTGCTTCAGCTGGAAAAAACACACTGAAATAATGCTTTTCATGGCTTCTGTGACCCATCCACACTGATTTATTGTCTGCTTTATCTTGGTAACTCCTTTTGCCACGTGTTAGCCCAGTGCTCAAACTAGAGGCTGCAACACTGGCCAGGGTGAAGAAGCTGCACCTTGTGTTGGTGACACTGGGCACAAGGTCAGGCAGAGATCAGCAGTAATTTTATTTACAGAGTTTTGTGAGGGAGGACTGAGGTTATTAGCCATTCACTTCTAATTGAAAATTATGGTAAAAGAAATATTAAAAAAATAGGTAAAGGCTGTATTTTTCTTTGAATTCTCATTTCTGATCACTGCATGATTATAAAGCCACATCCAGCTATTACAAGGAAAGGTTTTGGTTGGAAGCTGTAGAAGAATCAGCTGTAGGTGTGGTTGGGATGAGGAGAGAACAAGGGTGGTGCTTGTAACCTTCCTTCCTCTCTGTTCCACTCCAGGACGAGGTTCAGAGAGCGAAAATCCATCACAAGCCCTGTGTGCAGATATCTCCCTTTTAAAATCCAGTTTTCCACATCCCAGGCCTGTCCAATTCCCTGCACCAAACCCCACCACTCCCGGCTGTGCTCAGCATTCCAGGAAATGCATTTCCCAGTGCAGGAGGAAATGGGGATCATCGTGGTGGCAAAAGGGGGCTCCTGCTGTGGGACCTGCCCAGCTGCAGGGCCATGCGTGGGTGGCTGCAGCCAGCTGCAGGGTGCAGCCCCAGATGTGCAGTTTGGCAGCTCCATCTGCTGCTCAACAGCCAGAACTGAACATGGCTCTTTTCAGCCAACACAGCCTGGATGAAAAAAAACCAACCCACCAGAGTGTCCAGGGACTTTACAGTCCTGCACTAGGTTAGATTTGTTGTTGTTGTTGTTGTTGTTGCAATTTGTGTTTGGGTCGGGCTTTGTCATCAGCAGGGTTTTCAAATGTTGCAAGATGATGAATGTGTTGAGGGTGAGTGGGAAAAAAAACCCAAACCAACATAAAATCCCCCTCCAATAACCCAACACTGCATGGAGGGATCTACATGTGCATCTCTTGTTTGGTTCATGATGAGGGAGAAATTCCTGCTCCCAGGGATCTGAGATGAGTCAGAACTGAGCAATCAAGCCAGGAGGAGCAGGGATGGAGAGGAACAGGGATTGAGAGGAACAGGGATGGAGAGGAACAGGGATGGAGAGGAACAGGGATGGAGAGGAACAGAGATTCAGCCCCTCAGATCTCCAAACAGGCTCTCTCAGGTGAGTGCTGGGCATGGAGCCTGTCCTGCTGCTCCAGCCCTCCCAGGCTCTGCAGAGCTCTGCTGGGATTAAACCTCTGCTGGATGCAGAGAGAAACTCACCAAGACTCTGTGACAAAGACAAACCAGAGGGTGAGTTAGGAAATCTTCAGGAATAAAGCAAGGAACCTCCTAGAGGAAGGAGCCCAGACCTGTTTGAGCACCTCTGCAATGCTGAGACTTTACGAGAATGCCCAGCACATTTGTGTCAAGGGTGAGGGGTGGCTGGCAGGCAGCCTGGGGCTTTTTATGTTAAAAAGATATTGAAAACAGTGGTTCAAATAATCACCTGGGGTTGTGCTGCACTTTATGGCACAAAACAACCACTGCACACACCACAAGCATCCCAAACCTTGCCAGCAGCAAACCCAGAAGCTCCTTTTGAGAGGATTCAGGTGGGGATTGACCAGTTTGCTTCTGTGCTGTCCTACCACTGTTGGTGCCATTATTGCAGGTTTTACTGGCATTGGCATCCATGCATGGACATTTGTGCATTTATGGTCATACAGCATCAGACAATTAACAAATACTTCAATTCCACAATTTTGGAAGTAGGGTTTTTTCCGGACCATGAAAAGTAACTTTTCCCAAGCCTAAGAATTAATGATAATAAATGACAACAACAGAAGTGGAGTCTAACCTCCAATCCACACTCTCCACACACTGCAGTGCTTTTGACTTAAAAAAACCTGGAAGAACTGGCAGTGCAGCAGCAAAGATCCTGGGTACACACTCTCTAATCAGATTAGGCACTATCCCACAGCACTGGGATTTAAATTTCAAATTGCTCTGACATGGAATGGGACAGAAAGACACTTATGTAAGCTCCTGGGGCCGGCCTGGGCAGGAGGAAATACACATTGCAGCTGTGAGGCAGCAGAGCAGGTACAGCACTCACTCTCCAGCTTTGTGGGAAGGAGATGGAGAAATCCATCAAACAACTCTGCCTTTGCTCCCCCCATCCCTTCAACTCTGAGTGTGCTGGGAAGGGCACAGCAGCTTCCCACCACATTCCTCAGGGCACAAAAGAGCTTCCTTGACTTCAGTTACTAAGGCTGCTGGGCCAAGGGCTGCAAAGCCCTCTGGATCAGGGGGTTGGATCCCAGCTGGTTGTCCCGCAGCACCACCACGCTGGAGAAGAATGGCCTGGGAGAGCCAAGCTCACATAGCAGCCAAGGGCATGGGCACTACCAGGGAAACTGCAACAAAGGCAAGGCCATGGCACAAAAGCATTTTTCTCCCTCCTGGACCGCACAAAAGTGGATGGGAGGAGTTGAGCTCATGGAAGTGAACAGCAATATTGCTGTCATCTTTCACGAGTTTTCTTGCTGGTGGCAGCAAAAAGCAGGGAAATCTCTATTTGTGCACGGCCAGCTGTGCAAACATTTCTGCTCAGGATCAGGCCAGGAAGTGAGGCAGTAGAGGGAAATGCATCAGATGCACTCTCCAGACTGTGGTGCCTAAAGTGGGACATGGAAACTGATTTTTAACATGTCTATATTGATGTCAGCATTGAGAAAAGCAGAATTCTCCATTTTGGATGCCTGAAAGTTCTGAAGAGCAGGGGTCCAGTACCCACTTCTGGAAATCCCAGCTCACTGATTTCAAAGTCACCCATAACACATCACCTCATTGGACCTCAAAGAGTACAAATTTGTGAAACAACCAGAACTGCAGAGTTAAACTTGGGAAAACCTTCTCTCTTCTGGCACAGCTTTTTAATCCAGCTGTGCTGACAGAAGAGGCACCAGAACTTCAAAATCAGATCCCTGTGCACATCTGTGCCCCAAGCCCTGCAGAAAGAAATCCAACAGGTCAGGTCAGGTCAGGGCTAGGCTCGAGGGAGGGCTCAGTGTCACAGGCAAAAATGCTGCTCATTGGTGGCCAAACATTCATCAGGAGAAGGCAGCACCATGGTCTGAGCAGCAGAGAAAGCTCTTCTCAGTTAATTCTCCACTGATCAAAGCCCCAACACTTGCCAGGCATCTTTGCCCTCCTCCACACAGGACACACTAAAAGCAGGAAAGGCTCCAGTTTGAGGCAGATGTGACAGGTCAGAAAGGAGGTTCTGGAACGACTTGGACAATATAAAATATAACTTTTTCTACTGCCTGCTGCTCCTGCTAGCTCAGGATCCAGCTTAATTCCTTGTTTCATTTATTTTATGTGATCACACAAGTTTACACATAGTTCAAACTGGATGGCAGAACAAGGCTGTGTCCAGCAAATACTTTTGGAAACAAATTTTGCATTGATGTGGACATCAATGGCCACAGGGGCCATTCCTGTGGAATGGGGACAATCCCTGCCCTGGTCCTGTGGCTTCTCCATTCCTGACCCAGCCCAGGGACCTCGTGCCCACCTGGGCACACCTGGGCTGGTGTCCAGCTGCTGTCCCCAGCAGCCCCAGATCCCTTCCTGCCAGACAAATTTCCCTTCGGGCTCTAAGACACGTCAGGAAAGCTCATCTGTTTGCTCCCAGTTCTAGCCACCCCTAAGGAAACAAATCTCTCTAGCCACACAGCAGAGTCTGCATGTGAAGGGAAGAAAGAATATAGTTTCCTAAATGTAGCCTGTCTTGCCTCTCCTTACAAAACACACTTAAACCACAAGTGCAAAATTATCCTGACAATCTTGGGAGTCTGCATGAGGCCCCTTGCAAAATCTACAATATTTTCTTGTAAACATGCAGTGATACTCCCTTCTTGACCTTGTAAGATTTTTTGTTTGAAACAGACAATAGATGCTGGAAGGAGAAGCTTTTTGCACTCATCATGGAATTATATCAAAACTAATTGATAATCAGTCCCTTCCAAAGATTTTACAGTGATTAACACCAATTCCTAATCAACCCCAGCAGCTCTACCAAGGCCGGGGGTGGTCATAAACTATTTTGGGTGTATTTTTCCTCAGCCCACATTAGTACCATCTGCTCCTACTACTTTATATTTACGCACCACAACATTTTGGGCCCAACTTCAGATACATTTTTAGCAATTTATAACAGAACCAAATGGTTCTGGGGGTACCTGCTTGCTTTGGTGATTCCCACCTTCTGGAATGGTGTTCCCTTTGCTGATTGCACTGTTGTATTCCTTTGCACTAAAGTCTTTGTCACAGTTTCTATTTTTAGCTTCTAGACTGATTAAATATAATAAATATAATAAATAATAAATAAATAAAAATAAATATAATAAAAGTTAATAAGTATAATAAAATATAATAATCATCATCAACTGCAACCACACATTCCCTTCTGGCTCCCACACAGTAAACAGGATGTGCTTTAGAAAAGCAAGAACAGCATTCCCATATTTATTTGGACTCCTGGTTGTACTCCCATCCATCTGAAGTTTAATGGACCGGGGTGGTAATACAAGTTACTGCTGCATAAACCAAAAAAACCAACCAAAAATGGGTTTGCTCATTGTTCCTTTACGTTGATTGGGTGTCATTCTTTAGCCCTAATTGGTGTTAATCGTTGTTGTGCAGACCCCAAGGTCTTCCCTGACAACACACACTGGTTTGCCGAGTAGAAAATGCAACCCAGAGAGGCTCAAAAAAAAGGCACAACTGGTGCCTAGAAAATGCAACATCTGGGGATCAGGGAGAGGCTCAGAAAAGGACACAACTGGTGCCAGTCAGCATTGGGGTTGATGCTACAACAGGTTCCATTATCCCTCTGGTGACACCCAGGAAAGAACCCAACATTCCTGGCCCATCCTGGCCACAGAAACAAAGCCAAATCCAAATTTAGTGCAGCAATGGATTTACTGCCCTGTGCTGACCTGCAGAAACGAAAGGTTCTCACTCGCAGGTACCACCGGTCACAAGATTTGTTTCTTGTGACTCCCATCCCCTAGCCTGGGAGGAGACAAGGGTGATAAAGCGTCCACCCACCCCTTTTTCCTGCTGTTTTGCACCTTTTTTTCTTCGGCATTTTTGGCGTTTGTGACCCGGGGAGCTGCTGCGGGCAGGAGTTGGGCAGTTGTGACTTCCTGCCCAGGGGCATTGAGCTCCTGCCGGCCCCGGGAGCTGCACAAAGCCCGTCCTTGGAGACACACCAATGCAGGAAGCCAGCACAGAAAAAGGGAGCAGCAAGTGCTCAGAAAGGCAAAGTAATTTGCCCAAGCAGGAGGCTGGAGCAGAATTTAGAGCAGAGTTTCTTTGCGTGCCAGTGCAATCCCTGAACCTTCAATAATAATGCTGCTACCCTCTCCTGATGGCCTCTTTTCATCTCCAACATGTACAAATGACTAAGTATGAAAGACTTTTTGCCTCGTGGAAGCAAATAAAGGCAAATAAAAGCACATAAAAGCTCCAGCAAGGATCACGGACTCTGGGGAAAAAAAAAAACCAACAAACCCTCAGTGTAAGTAACTGGGGGTGGTGTTTGTTATTTAATTTTTTACCAGTCTCTAAGCTCTGTGCCATTTCTCTTCCCAAAGAAGAGAATGCCAGAGCCAAATTTGCCAGCAAGCAGTGATCCATGAGGGAAAAGAGATGGAGAAGGTGGTGCTGCTGCCCTGAATCTGCTCTGCCAGTGCCTAAATCTGCCAGAGCCAGGCCTGGGCACTCAGCACGAAGGGCCACCAGTGGTTCTGGAAGCCTGTGAGGACCAACAAACTGCCTAAATTATTTGGAGGTGCCACTTTCCCCAAGTAAAATGTTTCCTTTGGTGAAAACATGATGTGTAAACATGATATCAAATCCTCTGCCTGCCTTCTGTAGGTGCTGCTCCAGTCCCCTGGGATTTTGGTTTGTTTGAAGACTGGAGGCAGCTCCCATCTGTTACTCTGTCTCTTTTTTAAAATGTTTTGGTTTTGGGTGAGAGTAGGTAGAACCACATGTCAAAATGAAGCAGAAGGAACATCATTCCAGCCTGGATTTCTGGTATTTAAAAGAAACATTGACTGTGGATCAGCAGCCTGTGGATGGCTCCTGTTTTGTGTCAGGCCCCACATCACACACCAGGGCCCAGTGTTGATGGGGAGCAGCAGCCAAGGCAACCCTGAATGCTTTGACCAAGGTTCCAAATTCTGACCCAAACACACAGATTTTCACCAAAGCCTTGGTGTTCCTCAGCCTCTAATTTCCCACATAGCTCCCAATGCCCAATCAGGCCAAATTTAGACCAGACATTCTCTTAAAATGGATCTCCAATCTGAAAAGGCTGTTGACTCTCAATGCTTGAAAAGGGGCATCTTCACCATTGTGAGAGAGAGAAATAAAGTTTTAACAGTCTTTATAATCCTCTTTAGTAGATTTAAAAATATTATCCAAGTTTCAATTTCATGCTTAAGAATGAAGCCACAAGGAGAAGAAAAACAATTTCTGCAAAGCGATGCTGAAGGAAAATTAGAACTTTGAAGAGCAATTCAAGCTCAAGTAGAGCTTCAAAATCCTTCAAAAACCAACAGAATTTGGTCCGCAAAAATACAACATTTTTGTTCTGGTGTTTCTCCTGCCACCTCCAGTGCATGCTTCAGATTTGGGGGATATTTGAGTTTCTCTCAAACCTGAAAATGCTGCCTGAAAGTGCCAGGGCCGAGTTATTGTTCAGGGGATGACATCCTGGCACATCTGAAATCAGATTTTGTCCGTGTGACTGGGCAAGTCACTTCGGGTGACATCCAGAGGGGGAAGTTGTCTGCAGCTCCCAGACCCACCCACCAGGCAGGATCCACGGAGCTCCAACATCAGAGTGAGGGCTAGAAACACATTTTGACAAACAGAATTATCCCCTTTTTTAGAGGCTGGCTGTGCCACCTTTGTGCGAGTTGAGCTTCTTTCAGTTTCTATTATTTCATTGTAATTTATTTTTTTTTTCCTCACAACTCCCACAAAACTCCTTGTCCAATTTGAGCCCAACTCAAGGGCTGCACTTCCCCAAGCCTGGTGGAGAGGAGGCAGCTCTGGCAGATGCTGTTTCCTGGTTTACAAAGCCTCTTGACTGGCAACAGCAGCTGCCAACACTGCTAATCCAAGGGATTCTAATTTTGGGGCTTCCTCTATGTTTGAGCTCGTGGCTCCTTTTAAATAGGCCCTCTTTTCTGAATAAGAAAAGACTTTGCATTTGTGGTTCTTACATGCAGTTATCATACAGAGCAAAGCAAGCAAAAAAAGGCTGCAGGCACATGCACATGTTATGCAGTTAAGACTCTTGGCAGGAGAAATTGGGAAGATCAGAGCATTTTGGAGGGGGTGCAGCGGAGAGAAGAGAAGCCCTGAGTCTGAGGTTACCCTTTTCAGATATCGCTCCAAGCTAAAGCCACATTTTCTATCTGTTCTGTTTTCTTTGATCCTCAAACTTCAATCCAAACCTTCAGGTTTAAATGGGATTTCAGACTGAACTAAAAGCAGTTTAAATGGAAACAAGAAATTCTTTCCCCCCTCACCCCTCCTGCCAAATTAGGAAATTGAAGCTGCAATATCGAGGTGCTTTGCAAATGTATAAAACTTTCTGGCTTGAAGTGATAAGGACAAACAATCAGGCCACTCACTCTGAAGGTAGGAGATAAATAGAACAATTCGTTTTCTTTTCAGCTGGAAAAAAAAAAAAGGAAATATAAAAATAATAAAAGCAAAAAGCTTCAGAGAACTTCCAGCATTTTGCAAGTGGTCAATGCAGGAAAAGGAGTCCTGACTGGCTTTGGCTGATGGCTCAATTGCATGACAATGGCAGCAGGGCAAGGCTTCACGCCTGTCCCAGAAGATTTCCAGCCTCCCTCCAAGACAAGCTTTGGGCTCAGAGTCTGTTCTAAAACGCTGGCATCGCTCTGAACGGAACACAAACGCGTTTGGGGGGATTTTGGAGCCGTGAATCCCGGCCCTAATTCCCGGAACAACAACTCAGCAGCACCTCAGATCAACTTCCTGGAACTAATTGGCCTTTAAGAGATGCAAACCTGCTGCTGAATTCTCACAGTCTCATGGCAGGAAGTTGTTGGAGCCCTGGGCACTGAGAATTTCAGACTTTCTGTGCTGACAGGCACTGACCCCCAAGCAAACACTGCACTTGACCTGAGGCCGTGGAAAAGGCTTCCAAAATTGAGTGACAGCACTGGGATTGTGGGTGTGGAGTTTGAATGGAAGTGTGTGATAGCACAGGGTGCAAAACTTAGAGTTTAAGGGTTTAGACTACAGTAATATATATAAGGCAAGATGGAGGACTTAGGCTGTTGGCTAGGTTCCTCTTCTTTCACCTTCTTCATGGGTCTGGGTGGGATTTTGTAATTGGGTAGAAAAATCCACATTGTGGCCACGGGTGGTTGTTTATTGGGTTAAAAGTAAAAATAATCAAGGTTTCATGTCGAAATTGGATAATTTATGCTTAAAAGACCTTGGAAAGAGTTAGAGACAGAGCCATTTTTCGCTTTGTTAGCTAAAACTCACAACTTGTGAGACTATAATGTAGATAAGAATTAATAAACATCTGAGTCCGAACACAAACACTGCGACTCCTGAGCATTAATCCCAGCTCTAATAAAAGAACAGAAGATAAAAACCCCACAGGAAGTCTCTGCTTGGCTTTGGGGCTCAGATTTGGATTTGTCAGGTGACACCTGAGGTCTGGGTGCAGCCCCTGCTCACATTTCCTTGCATCTCCCTGGAATGTCAAGCCCTGGGTGAGGGGATTTGGGATCCCTTCCTGGAGGCATCCTTAGCTCCAGGGCAGTCGTATCTGTGCTGTGGCATTTATTTATAAGGTTCAAAGTGCACCTGGGTGGTTTTTACCTGACTACAGTGATGGTTTAAACAGGTTTATTTGGAATATATGAAAGTGTCATGCAAAGATTCCCAGTGTGGAGGACATGCATTCAAAACCATCACAGGAATTCTGGGTTTACCTGTCTGGAGCTTTGTAGCTGCCAATATGCTTCAAAGCTTTGCTGCTTTGGTCAAAATAAATATATTGAACAATCTCCTCAGGCATGCCTTGAGTATCCACTATCAACTCTCCTTGCTTATAAGTGATAATATAGTGTTATAAATGACAATATAGTATTGGCTTTGGCATTTATGGATTGGCTTTTGCAAGTCATTATTGACCACAAGGATTTTGATATGGTACAATCTGTAATTCCTTCTAACTGCTTTTTGGTATAGTATAATCTGCCATCTTATGTATGCACCGTGTAACTTATATAAATAGTAATGTGATAAATATAGCTTAGGCCTTAGCATAATATTAAAATAGAGACTATGTAATGTTAACATGCTTTTATTCTTATAACTAACTCAGAAAGTGCTGTGAAATAGCTGTGTTGTTTCTCACATTCCTGGACTGTCTTATCTGAATGGTAAGATAATAGTGACAAGAACAGGACACCAAGAGAAAAAATTACTGCTGACTCTCCAGTTATCAAGAAGTGTCGAAACAACAGAATAGAATCTCAAAAAGAAATAAAATGTATTGATTTAATCTACGAGATAGCATGCAGACAAGTTAAAGGTTAAAACCAAGCAAAAGAGTTCCTATAACATGTAAACTCACAGGAATGTTTGAATGTGTATAACCCTCATTGATGTGCATTTAACCCATGTAATGAAAAGTATATTAAATATTGTTTTAAGCTAACAGGATGCTTTTGGCAGATTGTCAAGTACCCTAGTGCTGGATATTGTCCCTTTTATCCCTTATTAAAACTCTTATAAAAAAAAAAAAATAACACTGAGCCTTGTTTCTCACACTTGGGACCATTACAAATATCTGCCTCTCACAGCAAGCCAGTCATTTCGAATGTAAGACAAAATAACCACTTTGCTAAAACACAGAGTAACAATTCCCTGCCTCATGAAGAAATTGATTTGTGGGGTTTTTTTATTATTATTATCATTTTCAGCAAACCTACCAGCAGACATCCATGCACCAGCAGTGACATTGCTCAACCTGAAAGGGTCAGGAAACCACACAGCACCAAAAGCTGGTTTCTGTCGTGGCCCAAAGCCTGCTGCTCTCACCAAACACAAAGGTAAGGCACCATCTGGTGAACATCAAGGCTTCAAGGACAACTCAAGACAATCTGGAAACAAAGGTTAAGTCTGCAACCTGATGTTGGGACCCTGGGCACTGAGAATTTCAGGCTTTCTGTGCTGACAGGCACTGACCCCCAAGCAAACACTGCATTTGACCTGAGGCCAGGGAAAAGTCTTCCAAAATTGAGTGACAGCACTGGGATTGTGGGTGTGGAGTTTGAATGGAAGTGTGTGATAGCACAGGGTGCAAAACTTAGAGTTTAAGGTTTAGAATATAGTAATATATATATATAAAGCAAGATGGAGGATTTAGGGCAGAGGCTGAGTCCTTCTTTTTCACCTTCTTCTTCATGGGTCTGGGTGGGATTTTGTAATTGGGTAGAAAAAATCTGCATTGTGGCCATAGGTGGTTGGTTATTGGGTTAAAAGTAAAAATAATCGAGGTGTCATTTCATAATTGGACAGTTTATCCTTAAAAGGCCTTGTAGAGAGAGAGATGGGGGCCATTTTTAGTTTGTTAGCTTGAAGTGCTGTAGAACTCACAGTTTGTGAGACTATAATGTAGATAAGAATTAATAAACAACTGAGTCTGAACAAGAAATACCATCTTGAGCATTTAATCCCGACCTTGGCAAAAGAAGATAAAATGCAACAACCTGAGAGCCACTGTCAACATCTGAGATAATTTTCCCCTTGGTCTGTACCCCAGAAAAAATGCTTGGAGTTCTGGAACTCCTCTGTCAGAGGTGCTGAGGCCACACTGGAACAGAATTAACTGGGATAATTGCTCAGGAGTCCAGAGCAGCAAGCAGGAGAGGAGGAAAGCTGCAGGCCCCAGATGGAACAGATCCCTTGGGTAAGTTCAGTGCCAGGTGTGTTCCTGACAAGGCCCAGGAAATGTTCTGAGGACAGCAGTGTTTCCTGGGGAGCCTGACTGTTGACACGGAAGGTCTTGTCCAAAGTGTTAAATCCTCACTTTGAGCCCACTGACCATCTCTGTTCTAAGGGGACAGCTACTCATTCAAAGGCAGAAATTGAATTATTTACTCTCAGCCTCGACAAAATACATTTTCCATGATCTCTGGGGCATATTTTTCAGTATAAAGCCTTAGGGGGCAAACACCTTCCTCGAGGATGCAAAGGAGGGAGTTACCTTCCCCCCACACCATTTGTTTGAATAATAAACCACTTGAGCAAATATATGACACATGGGAGGTGTGATTTTCTTTTCCCCGGAGGAGATTAGGTTAAGCTTGCCTTTTTTTCCAAAGGCACACAGTTCATCAGCAAGAAGTTTAAGGAGGAAAAATGTGTTTTCACATCAGGTAAGAGCGCACACAGTGCTTGCCTTGCTCTCAAAATGGATGAGTCTGCAGCAATCTGCAGGACTGACAGCTTTATTTTCATCTGCCTGCCCTGATAGAGCATATCAGGAAACATTTTTCCACATCCACACTTGAGGATTTGAACATTCATACTGATACCACTTTAATGTCATTTGAGTCTATAGGAAAAAAAAAAAAAAAGCCCAACCCAGTTCTATGCATTTAGTTACATCAGCTAAAACATTATTTGCTGCAGGAAATAATTGGGTTTGGTGTTTTTTCCTCCCCCCACCCTTTTTTTGGGAGCTGCTTTTTCTCCCCCTCAGACTTTCACAGCCTTCCAATTGCAAGGTTTGTGGCACTTGCCAAGGGTGGAGGAATCTAATTTTCTAATTCAATCATCATTTGCAAACTAATGACTGTGAGCACATATAAAACCAACATTAAAACATCTGCACAGCAGCTATGGTGGGGAATACATTCTCAGGGTAAACAAAAACACCTTGCAACTGAAGCATTTAAAGCCTGAGCACATTTCTGGTTCAGGAATTCAGTCTCTTCCTGGACAGCAGCTCTGTTATTAATGAAATTAGCAGTAATAAAACACAGATTAAACCTTCTCCCACAGCTGGGCTTCTCCAAGAGCTCCAGCTGGACTGAATTTTGGGTTAAGGCAGCACAACAGGAGGAGCAATGAACCCCCTAGTTCTCAATCAGTGATTCAGATTCACCCAAGAAAAGACATTTC
This sequence comes from Trochalopteron elliotii, assembly GCA_024734555.1. NCBI lineage: Eukaryota > Metazoa > Chordata > Aves > Passeriformes > Leiothrichidae > Trochalopteron > Trochalopteron elliotii. The sequence goes on from JANPWX010000268.1 coordinate 605,014, forward strand.
TCAGTGCTTCTCCTTAAAATTCTTCAAGCTCCCTAAATTCCAACTCAGAGTAAAGGACATATGTATGAAAATAAACAAAAAACCCAACATCACCCAACAGCAACATCAGTTCTCTCTATTGACATTGCTTTGGGCCAGATCTGTGGCTGATAATCAGCAAAATTCAGTTTCCTGGAGCACATCTGGAAGTTCTACCTTTAACCACCTCTAAAATCTGCCTGTGACCCTGAGCTGGCAGAGAGGATCCTCACTGGAAAAAAAAGGAATGTACAAATAGACCATGGAGCACACTCCTGCCATTCAGGTGTTACAAATGACCCCTAATCTCAGTGAGACCAAATTAGATTATTGTGCCAGAGTTTCTCCAGTGGAGATGTGAAAAGAGAGCCCTCAGGCTACCACAGATGCAATAATAAATTAATTTGTTTGAGAAAACAGTCTGAAAATGGGGTGGGATTTTTTTGGACAATCAGGAAAATGTGTCTTCTCAGCTGCTTTTGGGTAATGGCTGAGGAATGTTATTTATCAGCAGGCATGCAGTGATATTTAGGATGGATTAGCAGATATTCCTTTGCTGCCACACTGTAGCACAAGTTCTACTCCATGCTTTTCCCTTCATGGATTTCACTTTATCCCACCACAGGGGCTCCTTGGGATGGATGCATTCCACTTCCATCAGCATCTCAGGACTGCCCAGACAACCCTTCCAGGCAGCAGCAGATTTCCAGGTAAATCCATGGAGCAGATCTTACAAAAACATGTGTTTTCACACTGGAACAAATGAGGCAGGTATTGATCTTGCATGATGCCTGTGAGTTGTCTCAGCAGCAGCAATTCCTTCCTGCCAGGATGTTACACACAGCAGCTTTCAGAGGGCAAAAAATCAATGGAGGAACATTTGTCTGTTTTACAGCAGAGGCAAAAAAAANTGGGAAGATCTCCAGACAAAGAGGAGCAGCATCTGTTGCATTTTTGGCCGAGTGGAAATTGCAGCACAAACAACTCCTTCTCCCCAGCCAGCTCACAGCCTGGCCGTGCTCTCCAGGCTGGAAGGATCATTCCAGCCCCTTGTGAATCTCATTTTACGAAGCCAAGCAGGAAAACTGTACAAGAAGCAGTGATGAGACAACAGCAGCAGCAACAAAGAAGTAAGGAAAAGGAGCAAAAGTAAATTTGCACCACATGTGCAATTACCATCATAGAACAACATTTTATCAGGACAGGTGCAGCATTAACAACACTGACCCTCCACTACAGCAGACTCTCAGTTCTCAAATCAGGAAGACAGATGATTTCTGGCTTTTAATGAGAAGGCACAAGGTCAAGAACTGATTTGGGGTGCTACCACACTGCTCCAGGGGAGCACATGGAGATTTTGGTAGCTTATCTCTCAGACAAGTGGAGAATTGCACTGCAGCAATATTCCTTCCCTCAGCCAAACTAGAAACCTTAGAGACATGAAATAAGTCTGTGATGAGGATAAATAAACTGCCACATGACAAGACTCCAGTAATTTAGCCAGACAGACAGAACAATGATGGATGGGATATAAGAGGAGAGGGAGTTGCTGTATTTGGTGTTTGAAAAATGTCATTTGGATGCTGCTCACTGCTAATGTGCCTCCTGGGCCTTGCAAAGTCCTGGTCCATTGGCCTTCAGAAAGCCAGAGGTCAAATTTACATAGAATAATCTGAATATTTGCTCATATTAGAACATTCCCTTGCTTCCTGCTAAAAACCTTCTTAAGTAGCTCTCTGGAACAAATGTGTTCTCTGCAGCACAGCTGAAGAGTCCCTCACATGCACCACACACTCCTGTGCCACCTCTGGCATTCCTCTTTTCTGCCTCTAGTCCCATTCTACACTATTCCCTTTCCAGAGGTCTTGGAGCAGCATTCCTTGCCATAGAACTGAAGGAAACTCCTTTTTTCCATCACTCCTAAAGCTTATCCAGCTATTTGATGTCAATACCTAAGGCACTGTTGGCTCCCTGATGCCTCACCAGCCGAGTTCACCTCTGGCTCTGGATTCTCCACCTTAGCCCCTGGGCCCTGCTGAGGGAACAACCAGGATTTTCAGATTTTCACAGCCCCAAAGAACTGAAGGCCATCACTGAACCTACAAAAGAACTCAGAGGCGAGTGTGGAGCAGTTTCAGCTGTTTGCACTGTAATACATGACTGCTCAGTTGAGGAAAAGCTTGGAACAACATATGGTCCCAATTACCTCTGTCCTCCTGCAACCAATCCTTTTCTTTTCCAGATACAATTTATCTGGGCTGCTTGGCAGCTCAGCTGGCTCCCCTTTTTCTCCTGAGGAACACAACCACATGCAGATGCTATTTATACACCAGGCAAATTATTTCTGCCACCATATTTTCCCAATAAAACTGGCCTCGTGTCCCATCTAAAAGGTGGGAGTCGTGATCTGTGACTGTGAAAGATGCCTTGGCACCTTCTGAAAAGTAAATCCAGAGCCCTGGCAAAGTGTCAGCTTTGTAATTGCATTCTGTGGACCTGTAGTAGCTCTTTCCTAGCAAACAGCTGATGAATTCCACCCCAGATGTGACTGGGAGTCAGTCCCAGGTTCAGCTGTTAAATCAAAGACTTCCTAATGAGCACCATAATTATAAGCCTTATTTTTCTTGTGGATCTGTCCTTACAGGTGTTTTTATGCTCCTTTTCAGCTCCCACAGTCCCCTCACAATAGCTGGGCTCAATAGGGATCACAGGAGGAAATCTCTTCCCTCACTTTCTCTTTGAAATGCTGGTCAGAAACCCAGGGGGAATACAAATGGCACACGAAACCTCATTTCCCTCACTCCCTGCAGCAGTAGCTTGGGAGTGTTCAGTTACTTCCCATTTAAAACTTTCCAAGCCTTGGCTGAAGGGGGAGAGTCCCACAGCCACACGGGTGACAGTGCCAGATACTGACAAACAGATCTGAAGGGGAGTGAAATGTGTTTGGGGATAATGAATTCAGATTTATTTGGCTTTATAAGGTGCACTGTTGTATTTAGGAGTGAAAGTAAACAAAAAAAAAATTGATTTGCAAAAAGCCAATTGCAAACCAGCTTCTTCTAGGTGAGAAAAAAATCCCACCACACATGAAAACTGCTACAGAAATCCCCACAAATGCCAAGTATCTTTCCATCCTGTGTCTCAGGGTCCATTTAATTCATGCAATTGTAAAATGAGCACAACATGCTATCAAAAGCACTTAAAAAACCCAGAAAGCCAAGCCCAGCATTACGATGAGGCACCATGTTTATTGTCCACCAATGGAAATCCTTGCTCAGCTCATCAATGTCCACAAAAAGCCCCAAACACGGGAATTCTGCAGGTCAGTTCTGCGAGCTCAGCCAAAATGTGGAAGAGAAAAGGTGTTTGGAGCATCTCCTCTCCTGCCACCACCCCCCAGGGGAGCACTTGTCACAGTGCCGTGTGCTGCCAGGTACCCAGCAATTTGTTGCAAAGCAGAGAGATGGATGCTCAATAACCCTCCTGAACTAATTTTTCTCACTCTCTGGAAGCAATTTTCTAGGCCATCTATCTGGGAATGTCACCTTCCTAACGGGAAGCAAATAACTGCTGCCTCCTCCAGCTCCAGGAGAGCACAGCTGAGCCTGACTTTTCTTTTTATTAACAATTTACAGCAGTGATGGCACAGGAAAAGTGTGTTTTATTCAAGACTTTAATCAACACTTGATGAGAATTACGTGCTTTCCCTATTGAAATGTAGCTCTGTGGCTTTTTTTTTCCTTCTTTATACTAAAATGGATAAGTTTTGCTTTAAACCCATGAGACTGATGCTTGAAATTAAGGTAACACCCCCAAAGTTTAACACAGCTGAATAGCAGGAGGAAAACTTTGAGCCATGCTTCCATGAGAAACCTGCCAAGGAGGAGATGGTTCCATTATTGGAAATGTCTTTTTATTTGTCTCACTACAAATGCTTCCATTAAAAAAAGCAAAACATAAAATGAAAAAGCTGAGATGTTCCCAGCTGGTTCAAGGGTTCACAGCAATTGAGAGAACCCCAGTGAGCACTGAACTTTTCTGGGTTCTGTGACTGGGAACACTGAGAGAAATATTCAAAATACAATCTCACTTTGATGAATTTTTAAAATAAAATGAAAAAGATAATATTCAGTACCAACATTTCTGAAAAAAATGCCGAGACCACTGAGCAGTACTGCCCTGCTCATGCAGAACTCCTGGAGGAGAGCTACAGGAACAGGGAATAGAGAAGAAAATTCCCTTCCACTCGCTCCACTATCCCTGGCTCTTGGTTGGGAAGGGAAGGAAGGAGAGAAGCAGGGAGCAGGCAGAATAGTATATATATAATATATAGATTATTTTTATATATAACATATTATATATTATTTTATTATGCATATATATAATATATAATATATTATATATTAGCTATATTATTATATATTATGTATATCTACCATATTATATATATTAGATAGAGTAGATGTATTAGGTATATTCGATGTATTTCTTACCTGCCACAGAGAATCCCAAGGCAGCTCCTCATTCACAAGAGGCCGTCACAACTTTGAGACCAAACCACCTCTCTGCCCCATCAACTACGAGTCCCCTGCACTGGCTCCTTTTCAAAATTATCTCTCTATTCCCCAGTGAAAGACAATTCCCCAGGGGCTCGTGCACCTCCTGAGCAGCAGCAGAGCTGTTTCCCCTCAGCAGTGCTCGGCTCTGGAAGGTTCCCTGACCCTTTTTGTCCCTGAATTTCAGGCTGGGAACACTGTGGCCTCACGGAGCTGTCCTGCGTTTTCTAAAGGAGCTGAAAGTGTTCCTCAGGCTCCGGTCCCAGGAGTGCATTCACCCATCCGTCCCGGGAGCCCTTCCCTCTCCACTCTGGGAGGGAAGTTCCGAAGGGTTGGAAGCCAAATACTGCTGCCATTGTTCAGAGCCTCAAAAAAGGCCCGGCTGAGGGGAGGCCGTGCCGGCCCCGCGGTTCCTCCAGGCCCGGGGACGGGAGGATGGGGAAACAGAAGCTCCTTTTGGGAACCCAGCATTAACCTTGAGAAGGAAAGCGTTCCAAAAGGCCGAGGACTGTCCCAAAACAAATCCTGACCTATATAATATAATAGGTTTTGTTTACCGAGGCGTGAGCAGATACTACTCCACTGCTTTAAGTGAACAGGCCCGGCGCCAAAGCTATCAATGGGATTATATCTGCTTATGCTGCTGGGAAGTTCTGCTCTTTGCACAGCATTCACTGAGGTGTAAAATGAGGACTTAATGTTACTTGCTTGGACTCATTTCAAAAGCAATTGCTGCACCTGTTCATACCAAGGCATAAAGTTCTTTTTTTTTTTTTACCGGAGCCCAACGCCACAAAACCTGGACTGAAATAATAACACTGTCTTTTATATTACTCCACATTTCTTTATTCTTTACTAATCACCTCCTTTCCAAAATGCATTTTCCCCAAAGAAATCAAAATAAAAATGTGTTTCTGCCCATTGGACAATAAGCAATTCCTTGGCTCTCCAGAAGAACAGAAATCTTTCTGTATTGCACAATATTGAGCTCAAACAACACATCCCAGCTCCTCTGGAGCTTCATCTTCCAGGTATTAACCAGGCAATGGGGACTCCTCAAGGACAATGCACATTATAGTTAATTCCATACCCTCTGAGTGCAATAAAATAACAAAGCAAGTCAGATTTCTCCACAGAAAAATCTCAGTTCTTATCTGCACGGCACAGATTGAGCGAAGAGTTCTCCCCTGTGATTGAGCTCTAAGCCAATCTAAAGCAGCAATGGAGCTACTCCAAACATCCTGCCAGACTGCAGGGATTGTGCAAACGGGGGCCTTGGCTCTGGAAAGCACTGAATATCCTCAGCCTCCACTGGGAGCCCGTGGTCCTTTGAAGGAAAAAGGAATTTCACTAAAGGGAGCGAATTTTAACTTAAACAAACAAACAGCACACCATGGCATAAAGTTATTACAGTAAGGAGAGCAATCTTCATCACCCTGTAGCTACAAACATTTGTGTGCTTGGAAGAAGCAGAGAAAGTGCATAATTTATTGATTTATTGCCATTTGTCTATAAGCCAGTCAAACTGAGACAAACAGCCAAACCCATCTTGCACAGGCTCTGGATGAGCCTGATGACCTCCAGAGGCTCTTTCCAAATTTTCAGTGAGGTACACCATGAATTTTGGAGATGTCCATCACCTCTAAAGGTGGTCCAGAGATCCTGGGGGAAGCCAGGCCCATGGAGGCAGCTGCTCTGGATGAATCTTTCCATCAGGGAAGGCAGAATAAATCCTCCTACCTTTACTTATTTGTTTGTTTGTTGATTTATTTATTAATAGAGCAAATAGGCTCCAAATACTGTTTGTTCCTGGTGTAAACATTGGCTGAAGTGCCTCCCACCAGCAGAGGTTGCATTCAGATACCTCCAATTTTGCATTTCCATCATTCCCATCTTCAAACCACAGGACCTTTTATGTTGTGTTACCAACACAAGTATCAAACTCTCCCAATAATCCTGAAGGGATAACACCACGCAGGGCAAAGTTGGCACGTTGCTTAAGAAGGCAAAACCTCATCACACTTCAGCAGGGCCAGTGCTATTTGCACATTTTTAGTGTCCCGTTTTTTCAGGTTTGTTCAGGGTAAGAAAACTTGTGCAATTCACTGCAATTCACTGCCTACCTCAATGAGGGACAAGGAGGAAGCTGAGGAAAGTTGGGTTCTCTTGAGCCATGGAAGCACTTGTGGGTCATGGTGGTAAAATCAAATAGATATCAAATCAAATCAAATATCAATCAAAGATATAAATCAAATAATCAAGATATATCAATCAAAATCAAATACCATCAAGTGGTAAAATTAAATAGAGAAAAAAAACCTGTTGGGAGCATTATTGTTTTAAAACATTATATTGGCAATGGGAATATCACATAGCAAATATTTATATGTAATTCAGGATGTGTTGATGAAAGATCACCATTGGATTATATTAGTGTGGCTGAATGTTTCAAAAATACACGTGAGCATTTCAGTGGGATTGAGGTGTCTGTCTTCCTTGGACTCCTAAGAAAAATTAAAAAACCCTACGCTGACTGATTAATGCCAAGTTTGGGTCAGAAATACCAGGTTTAATTACATTTTGGTCTAATGGCTGGCCCAGACTAGGGAGGGAAAGATGTGGATGGGGGCAGGAGAGGGGTTACAGCTGCCAATCACACCCACAAATAGCAACACCCTTTTTAAGATCCATCAGACCATAGCTTGAAGCCTTTTATTAGCCAAGAAATTCCCATTACCTGCGAGTGCTCCCCATAAGACAGCGCTCCACATAATTCAGCTCTGAACACAAACTCTCCTGGCACTCCATTCCTATTATGCACCACATCCTCCAGTGCTTTCAGCAGCTCTTTTTTAGGACTCATCACGGCACAGAGATGACAAAGTGTCAGCTCCCAGCTCCCCTTGAAGATCCCCCCTCCCCTGTGAAGATGCCAATCCCAGATCCCACAAGTGGAGGCACGCTCGTGTTCTATCACATGTCAGGAGATAGAAACAACAGCCTGGAGGGTGCCTCTCCCCGCCTCCCCTCCTGTAAACAAAGGAACTCTTTATTCCTGGAGTAGTAGATCTGGCAGGAAAGCTGTGAATCCTGGCTGCTACATGGCACTGAGAACTCCTGCTCCTGCTAAGAAAAGCGCCTACAAATAAACCGTGGTGGTGCTGGAGACAGTTATTTGCCAGGCAGTTTAGACACCCTCACACACAATTCATTCTGGGTGTTTCAGAGTGATTCCAGTGATGGGATTTCACTCTGGTTTTAAGGAAGCTGCCACCTCACACAAACAAAATATAGAGCCTTGTTTTAAATTGGATGGAGGTTATTTTAATTTGCTGCTCCAGAACTGGAAACATTTTGTGGAAGCAGCGGTGACATTAAGGAGCTGGAGCTGAGTTAAAACTGTAAGGAGAATAAATGGAAGCAGCATTCTTTTGTGATTCCCAGCCTCCAGAGAGAACAATAACCAATTCAGCTTCCCTGGGGAAAATAAGGACTCTCCCACACAAAAAGTCACAGCAGCCCAGCTGCCACCCAGTCCACATTTTATGCTCCCCATCACCATCTAAAAGCACAGAACTGCATTGTCCACTGCTGGAAGAGTATCCAGGCCACTGGAGCTATGGCTTTCTGCAAAGACCCCGTTTCTCTCTCTTCCAGCTGCCCAAATTCCACTTCAAGAGCTCCCTCTCATTTCCAGCAGGTGTCTGCAAACCCTCCATCTTGAAGGCAGGAATACCGTGGAGAAAAAACTTGCTGTTCAACAAACATTCCAGCTCAGAATAAAGCGTAGCACAACCCCTTGTGATCAATTCATACACAAATGCAGCAAATGCCTTTAAAAAAAAGAAATAAAGAGACAAAGCATTGTGATCTTAACCAGCCCAACCCGGCAGAAAGGACAAGAAGATGTGGCAAATCCACAGGCTGGCTTCCCTCCATATAGAAACCATCCCAGCATCATCACTGGTAACATGAGCCCAGCAGAATGGATGGCACCCATAGAAATCTCCTTCCAGCAGCCCTTCTGTGCAGGAATGCATGAGCCCAGTCCTGATGAATAAAACGAGCTGCAGACAGACATTTATTTTTCTTTCACACCCTGCCACACGTGCCAGATGCCAAGCAGAATAATCTCTCGTGTCCCCTTAAACAATTCTTAGGGGTTTTGCTCTTTGCCTGGTTTGTTTTGGGTTTTTCAGATGGTTAAAGCATTCTGCAGATTTTTAATTTTTTTTGCTTGTTTATGCTTCTAATCCAGAAGCAAGCACTGAGCAGACTGAGGTGCTGCAAGCTGAGGTGGTTCCCTGCTGCTGCTCAAACTCTTCAGCTCCAAACTCCTCTCTCGGACCCAGCTCCCAAACCCTGCACCCGCTGGGGAGAGCTGAGTTATGTGGAGCAAAACTTCTTGTGACCAAAAATTAGCAGACCAAGTGGAATAAAATGGTGCATAAAAGCAAAAAAATGCCCAGGTTTTGGCTCCTTGGCCATTCTTTAATCCCAAAGGATGGAAGAGGGAGCAACCACTCCTTCAGGACCAAGCAGCAAATATTTCTGCACTGCTGCTCTCATGGCTGCCAAAACCTCCTGTGATCAGCCAAGGCAGGCAGGGAGGGTGGCTTTGATGGTTCCCATCTGCTTCCCAAGGAGGATAATGCTGAACTCCCCTCATTGTGGCCATTCCTTTGCAGAGTTAATTATTTCTGTGTGTTCCTGTCCCCACTGACACATCTCTGGGCACTTACAGCAATTTTCCCTCAGCTCTGGGTCACCCGCAGGAGGAAACCTGCCCAGAAACCTGCCCACTTTTATTCTGCTTGCTTTACTATCTGTTTATTATCACCAGTGTGGTTTTTAGATTGTCTGCATGGATGGAGGAAGCAGCTCATTTTGACATGAACTCAATTAATCCTCACAATAGGTTGTGGCCAAAATTAAGCCATGTGAGCTTTGGAGGGAGCCTGAATAGAAAGAATTTCAAACAACATCAGTGCTGCCTGTAAAAAGGCAGATTTCTGCTCTGCCTCTTCATCTCACCTCTAACATCAGGACATCTATAAAATAATAAATATTAGAAAATAATAAAATAATAGAAAATAATTCACCTGTGACCACAACACACCTGGATTTTAACCACCAGGTTAAAACCAGGTTTAACCACCATTTTTATGTACTCACATTTTTACCTGCCATGCCTCAGGCACCTCTCAACAATCCCTTTTTTAACCTCTTGAAGCAAATCCCAACACAAACAGCTCTGTCCTTGCAATGCAATTCTGTTGAGGTTTTCTAGAACTTCAAAAATAGTGGCCGAAGGAAAATTTAGTGGTCTCATGACAGGGTTCACTCTTGAAGGGTTCACTCAGAAAGTGTGTGTTCTTTGGAAATAAAACGGCTTTTGTGTTGACAAGGCAGCAAGTTCTTATATAAAGAACAAAAGAAACTAAATGGGATTGCTTTTCTACTACTGTCAGTGCTGGCACAGATGTGAGCTGCACATAATACTGTGTGTGGCTTTTTTAAAATAGACTTTAAAAAACTAACTAGGAAATTTTGGGACAGATTTAAAGGCCCATCTAAGCATTTTCCAGGTCCATATTTGTCCATTACTAAACCACTTTAGCTAAGATATACAACCTCCTGTAAAATAAAAGCCATTCTTGGAGATTTTTCATTTGAACCTTCCCCGTCCCCAAGATATTACCTCCATCAGCTACCTATTTCTTTTCATGTCATCTGCATAAAGACAGGAGCAGGCTATGGTGCTGAAGCTCAATTTTCAATATGAAAAGGTAAAAAGCTGTAATAAATCCCACCAGTCACCATTCAACTCCCTTCTGTGGGAGGAATCACACTGAGACAAATCCAAATGTTCCACGGCCTCTCCAAATTGCTTTCGAACCATGTCCTTGAGCACCTCCAATTCTTTATTATTTCCATCAAACCTAGTTCCCACTGGGACTACCCCAGCAGTTTATCATCACTCTATAAACCTGTCAAGTGCCTTGGAGACCCCTGGCAACAGCTTTTGTCACTCCAGTGCCTCCTTGGAAACTCTCATTGGGTAAAAGCAAAATCATCCTCGTGCTCAGTGGAATTTGATATCCTTGGAGTGGCTGAATGCAAATGTGGGAGAACAATCTTCCCCATGGCCCCAAAGAGAGAGGGGGAGAGAGAGAGAGCAAGAGGGTGAGAGGGGTGAGAGGGGTAAGAGGGGTAAGAGGGGTAAGAGGGTAAGAGAGTGAGGTCCTTGTTGCAATACATTATATCTCATTTTGTGCTGAATATTCTAATTTACAGGGACCAACCCGCATGAGATACAAAACCCACAGACTGTATTCTAAACTCTAAAGGCCACTCTCTTATCTACCTTTTTCTGGATACCTTGGTGGATACCTTTCTACACCCTTGGGTCCCTTGGTGTCCCATTTTTTGTTATCACTCAACCCATCTCCCAGTTAATCAACGTCTGCCATGCCTACATCTCAAAGCTAGCTCTCATTTCTATTTCACTCACAAGATTTATATTTTCAGTATCTCTTGCCAGGCAATCATATTTGTAAGCTTTTCCTGTCTCATCTTTCCCAACAGGAGTGGCTGAATGCAAATGTGGGAGAACAATCTTCCCCATGGCCCTGCCAGTGTGGCTGGGAAGAACAGCCATCCATCTCCTCTTCCAGCCAGCCATGAGGGTGAAATCCTAACACGTGCCCCTGCACTGGCAGGCAAAGCTGCTGTGAGCACTTCCAAAGGCAATTCTGTGTGACAAACCACAGCCAGCCCCCTTTGCTGGTGTTTGAGATGCAGCCAAACCCCCCCAGTGCTCCTCAGGGGAGGGCCCAAAGTGCCAGGGCCAGATCCACAAGCAGGACAAACTCCTGTGGCTCTATTCAAGCCCCTGCCCTTTCCAAGGTACACACTTGGCTCCCTTCCCTGCTGTTTTCTCCAGAAATATTCCTTCTTATTCCCTCAACACCACAGGCTGATCACTGGGACAGTGTTGTGTTCAAGCCAGCAAGCAGAGCTTTTGTGGGGTTGGGGCGGGGGGGCAGCAGCCACATTTTTTTCTCACACCTGCTCTCCTAAAACTCAGCCAGCCACAGGGAGATAATTTAGTTTATAATCCGAGTTTTAGGGCAGTGAACAGGGTGGAATTGCAGAATGTTGTGCACCACACCCCAGCAATCAGCAGTAGCTCTCAGGGTTAGAGGAGTTCAGCCAGGAGAGGTCACCTGAGAGGTCAGGTGGAAGGTGAGCATTTGGTGACTGGATGGTTTTCCATGGAGCAGCAGCACCAGGTTCCCTGCCTTTCACTTGGCTTTGGTATTTATCCCTTCAAAGTCTATTTTTTCCGAAAAATGGCATTTGAGAAGATATCATGAACACACTCTCTGGTTTTATCAAATTTAACACCATTTTGGTACAGAAAATTCCTGGCTGCAGAGCCATAAAACCCCATAAAACCTCATAAAACCCCATAAAACCCCATAAAACCTCATAAAACCCCACAAACCCCTACAGGCACACAGTCAGGCTGCTGTGTGTGGTTATAAACATTTCTGCTTGTCCCCATATTTAAAGCTGAGCTTTCTTTAAGATGCTGCTAGTCCAGGACCAGCCCAGGTAGCCCGAGGACAAAGGAGTGACAATCGATGGCTGTGCCACTGCCGCAGGTTGGCTCAGAACGACGTTGTCACCTCGTTACGGTGACAAACCACTCCCAGCTGGGTGCACAGCACAGGCCACAGCAAAAGCCCCAGCTGACATTGGGTCTGTTCACTTCAACCTGAGCTGCAGAACTTTATCACCCCAGAAATCATCTTAAACACACTGCCAGGTGAGGGCAGGAGACTCCCTGCCACAGGAAAAGGGGGGAACGTGGAGTGCACACATTTTCACACACACAGATGATGGTGGGGTGTGGGTTTGTACATTTACAAATGTACAAATCCCTGATCCCTGCCAGCTGGCAGAAATCCCAATCCTGCCGTGCACAGCAGCTGCACACGGAGGGATGATGGATCACCAGACACGTGAGGCACTGCTCCACCACCAGCCAGGTTCCACTCAGGCAGAGAAGTCTTACTGATATCTAAAGCCATGCCTAATGTCCAAGTTCATGATTTAGTTCACTCCCTAAATCCAAAATATATTTTGTTTCTAAAAAAGACTAAGATTTTTCGCCCGCAAAATTATTACATAAAGTCAGAAAACATTAAAGCATTACCAAAAAAACCCCCCAAAAATCCCAACCAACCATAAAAAACCCCAATGGCTTTAATTAAACATAAGAAAGCCCACTAGTGTGTTTAGGTGCTCTAAAATATAACTTTCTGTACATTTACAGGGCAGGTGACCTGGTTATCAAAAGATGTCTTAAATGATATCTCAGTTTGTCCTGGCTGTACAAAAACCCCACAAGTTCAGAGGAGCTGATTCTGTGCAATCAGGTTTTGGAATTGGCAATAAAACTGGGAACTCTGCTGGGATGTGGCGGCAGGATTTAAACCCAAAACCAGCAGGAGAGAATAAACCAAATGGCTCTCTGAGCACCACATTGGACGTGACCTGTGCTGAAGAACAAAGTCACACAAACCTGCAAATCGTGCCCAGAGGGCACAACAGCCTAGAATTTCTAAATCTGTCTTCCCCAGACACATTTTGGACAAATAACACCTCGGATACTTTTTAAGTTCACCATCTCTGCCTCGAAAAAAGCAACTTATTTGAGCTGCCACAGAAAACCTCTCTAATTCACATTTCCTAAAGGTCCAGTACTTTAAGGCCGATCCAGATGACACCAGGAGGTCCAAACAGCACAAGGCAGGTATGAAAGAATAGAGATGATTTCCCCAAACCTGCTAAGGCCAATAATTACACAACATTTTCTCTAACAAGTGGCCAATTGCCAGCAATCCTGCTGAAGGCAAGCAAGAATTTGTGGCATCACCCTTCCCAGGGGGGGAACATGAGAAGGACAGGAATTTAATTTGCATTACCTCATCTGCACAATCCTCCCGAGCAACACTGGCCCCAACTGCCTCTTGCCAAGTAGATAAAGCACTGAGAAAGCTTTGCTGGTTTTTGTCACTGAGGATCTGGGCTAGAGGAGCAATAATTAGAGTTTCTTTGTCATTCCAGGAGCCAGAACTTCAGGCTGCAAAATTACAGCAGAACCAGTCCTCCTTTGCTCATTTTTATGGAAGAATCCCAACCTCACCTAGAAACAGGACCAAGTGTGATCCTGCTCACAGAGAACTCCTCCAAGTTAAAACCTTCATGTTTTACTTTCCCCCAAATGAAGACCTTCATGTTTTACTTTCCTCCAAGTTAAAACCTTCCTGTTTTACCTTACCCAAAATTGAAGAATTCATGTTTTACCTTGCCCCAAATGAAAACATTCATGTTTTACTTTCCCCCAAGTTAAAACCTTCATGTTTTACCTTGCCCCAAATTAGAGCCTTCATGTTTTACCTTGCCCCAGCTTGGGGAAATGGCCAACACTGCCATAATAATAATGTTTGGCTGCCAATGAGTTGATGGTTTTTAATCCCACTATTTTGCACAGTTCTACCACTCATTAGATTCGTCCTTGGCAAGCTGGGACAAAAATGAACTTTTCAGTGCTGCCAAGAGGAGCAGGGAAGGGACACAGAGGGGAGCGGTGACACTGTGCAGCTGTCCAGGTGACAACCACCACAAGAAACATTACACAGGTAAAAGTTCAGCTTCCTGGGGCGTTTTATTGTCACTTCAAGTCAGGGCACTCCCCTGGAGCACCTCAGTTCCAGCTCTTCATTAACTCCAGTCCAACACCCAGGACTCTGTGAGCTCCACAAGGAAAGGCTGTGACCCTGATAATTCCCCCCAGGAATTCCTGCCCCTTCTTCTCCCATCCCAGGCAAAAAGCCAGCTCTGCTCAGAGGAGGAAATTCTGCCTGGCCCCAGCCCAGCTGAGGAGCTGCTCTTGCCTTGCCAGGTGGAACACCCGGCACAAAGCCCAGCACTTCCAAGGAATCCAGGAAATCTCCAATCAATATTCAGCACAGATCCCTGCACCACAGCACTCACATTATCTTGTGTGGCACATGCACCGTTCCCATGGCAACCAGCATCCTTCATCCAACTCCATTATTTCGGCTGTTTGAGGCTCTCAGAATCTCTGGTGCCCAAGCCATGGCTCAGAGCTACTTTGTGCTGATCAGCCTCGAGAACAGAGACAAGAAAAAAAAGAAGAAATTGCAGCAAAGTCTGGCTATTTTTCCTAATCTTTCAGCAACATGGGAAGGAAGAAGTGGCATGGGAAGTACAGTTCCAGCAGCTGAGGGGAAGGGACTCTTATGTAACCACCTTCATTAGGCGAGACTAACGTGCTGCAAATCCACTCCAGCCTTTTAATGCCATGAATTTAACAGCCTGCTCAGGCAGTTTGTTCACCAGGAACAGCTTTGTAAGAGGTGTGAGGAAATAAAAATCTCCCCGCACATCTATTGTAACATTAATGCCTCAATAATTGATACCACACAGGTCTTTATTTTGAAAAAGGGCTCAGCTTATAAGCACCAGCATCATGTTCCAGGAAAATAATTTGATTTCGACCTTTTTATGATGTCTGCTGTTAAAGTTGTAAAGGGCTATTATAAAAATCTATAATCTTTATGGTATAATCTATACTTGCCTGATATAAACTGTCCCTAGATACCTTAAACAAGCTCCATCAATAACATCATTTCTTTTTTTTTTTTTTTTGGCATTTAAGCATTTCCACATCAAAGCATTACAGCAAACCTCATTATGCTTAATACAAAGTTTCTCTTAGTCACCAACCAGGGAATTTCAGGGAGAGAATAAATAACCTCAATTATTAAAGCGACCCTTGACAAATCATCCCTAAGTTGCCAGCCCGGGGTTTATCCCTGGGAAATACACATGGGTCAATAGGAACACACAGAAATGCTTTGAAGTTGGAGGGTTTGAAGGAGCTGGAGGGCTAAAAAGAGTTGTTGAAATAAATAAATGAGGCACTATGCCAGGAAATGTCCTTACAAGTGACAAAGGAGACTGACAGGCTGCTGAATTAAGCTGAGCTTAAATGCGCTCAGCACCTGTTGGGAAGAACAGGAATTCTCTGAGTGTGCTGAGCAGCATCTCTGACAGCCACATTCCCTGTCAAGGCAGCTCTGGGCTCTTCTGGAGGTGAGCAAGGTGAAAGCCAAGCTCAGTCATTCCAGCTGGGAGCAGGGAGAAGGAGGGAAGCAGCTGTGCCCCTCTCACCACCCCCATCCCTCCCCAGAGCATCCCGGCAGCACCAAAGTCTGATTTTCTGGCTTCTCATGGATTCAAACAGTGCAGGAACAGGGCTGGCTGAGCTGGGAGCCATCCTCCTTTCCTCTCCAGCCCCAAAAGCAAATGTTCCACTCCCAGCAGAGCCCAGGAGGGGTCCTGGCAGGTCCTGCTCTTCCAGGCTGATATTGTGCTCCAAATACAATTTTCAAGCGGAAGCGATAAGCACTGAAAACTTCTCCAGGAAAAGGATCCCCCAAACAAGTCCTTTTACCACTGGCTGGTGAATGTGTCAAGCACTGAGGGAAAGCACAACATGAGTGGTTTGCAGCTGCTGCCAGGGGTCGTGTCTGGGTGCAGGGCACAACCTCAGAGCCTGCTCATGGCCAGGCTACCCCACTGCCTGCCAAGCCCCAGGGCTGTGCTGCCTGTCCAGCTGGCTGAGCTCAGCTTAGGACAGCAAACAGAGCCATCATCCCCATGCCAGGGTGGAGCTGCCATCAGATTTCTGTGGTTTTACACTGGAGCTGCTCTTCAGCCCTGGGACAGGTTTGGAATTTTGCTCATGTTCGGCAGCCAGTGAAATCAATGGAATTAAATTCGGGCCATTTGTACCATTTAAGCCCACAGAGAAACATAACATATTTAATCATACAGCTTCCTTCCATTGAATAATTTGCCAGAGGAAAAAGGCATGGAATTTTCCATCCACACTTTCTCTTTGGAACGTGCATCACAAGCGTGCGTGGCTCCATTTCTCATGTTCGTGGGGTGGAGAAACTCTGTGACCCAGGAATGCTTGAACTGCTCTTTTTGCTTAAGCTCCTCTCCCTTTTTGTGTGCTCCAACCCAGGGATGGCTGGTTACTTCCAGGCTCTGTGTCACCCTCCTGTATGAGACCAGCAAGGGATGCTAAAATGGGAAAAAAATGGGAATAAAATGGGAATAAAATGGGATTGGGAGGTGAAGGAAGCAGCTCATGCAGCTGAGGAAGATGACATTGTGTTACCCTGAAGCCCATCTGCTAAGCTAGATCTAGCACACAAGAGCAGCAGGATCCTTGAGGAATGATATCTTTTTTCAGAGATGTTCAAACCCCGTTCAAATAATCCCAGTTAATTTTAATTTCGGAAGGTTAGATAGTCCTCAGAATTTTCTCTAATTGCATATTCCTCAGAATAGACTCCTCTGGTTGCTCTGTAATCAAATCATAATTAAAGCATCTGTGTCATTTTATCCATCCCTTCCTGCTATTTGTAGCGTTTTCAGAAGGCAACAAAGATGCAAAATGCAAAATTTCCAGCAGCCAGGCTGGGCTGCAGCAGTGCAATAATGGGGATTTGTGCTGCTGTGACTGTCTGGGTGTCTCCTTAGGCTTTTGCTGCCCTTTAAAAAACAACCGAGGAGGAGAAGAACACCAAACAGTGTCCCCCTTGTTGTGGCCACCACTGGAGGCTGTGTTGAATTCCTGGGATCCTTGTTTTTAACCAGCTGCCTCCTTCCATCCCAGCTCCTCTGGGCAAACAGGCCTGGGGGGAGGCAGAGGGGGGCTGCAATTTAGGGAGGGGTTAAACACCAATATCACCTTGGCAGAAGAGAGGATTTTCTCTTTGGGCACCTTGGCAGTTGGCAGATGAGTCTCCACTCATCCAGGGAAGAAAAAAAAAAGAGTCTCTAGATGAGTATCCACTGCTTTCCAGCCAGCAAAAAAAAACCCCAAACTCAAGCAACCAACAGCAAAGTGATTCCCTGAGCTTTAGCACAGAACTCAGAGTAACTAATTGGATGATTGGTGGTACCCTTTGCCTTCCAGAATGTCTTAGAAGTCATATTTCAGGTGAAAAGTGTTCCCATAAACTTTTCACCCACTGCTGTGAAGTGATGAAAACACTGAGTAAACCTCTCTGGGAAAAGAGTTTGCAGTTTGAGTTTTGTCTGCTTTACCTCAGAAAGACAGGGGGGGAAACAATCCCAATTTCTTGCACTAGCGGAATTCAGGATCGGACTGGGATAATTTCCTCAGGAATTTGTGGTTTGTATTAAAAGGAATACATGGATTGGTAAATGAAAGCATCTGTTTTTCAAAAGAAAATTTTGTGCTGTATTTAGGCACCACTGGCACAGCTTTGTCTCCCATCCTAGATTTTAGTCTCGTTGCACAATTTTGTAAAGCTACAGAATGAACCTCAGCTGTGTAGGCATCACTTGATAAACTCCTGAATACAACTGGTATAAAAAGTGCTGATCTTTCACTGCATGTTTTTCATTGTGACATCACTCTAATGAAACATTAAAATAATTGTTATTTTGCACAGAAAATATTCCATTTACACAAAGGTTACTCTAAACACTTCAGACTAAAATCAGCACTGAGTTTGCGCTCAGCATCACTTTCCTTCCAAAATATAACTTATAGATAAAGATCCAAACTGGAATCAAATCAAAATTTTCCAGCTTAACAATTCACTGTAGGAATAATTTTTAAATAACTTCTATTTTTGGACAATGAATCCTTTCAGAACCGACTTGGAGTGGAAAAGAAATTTTGGGAAAATTGACACCTCAGGCTCCTTAATTTAGGTCTTAAATAGAATTTTCATAGCTATTGGATAATGTAAGCTACAATACCTGGGGTGATTCTATTCATTTCAGGGGGTGTTTTATTTCATTGGGATTGCTGCAGATCACTGGGATTGCTGCAGATCTTTGGAATTGGTGCAGATCATTGGGATGGTATTGATGCTGATCACTGGGATGGGATTGGTGCAGATCACTGGGATGGAATTGCTACAGACTACTGGGATGGGATTGCTGCAGATCACAGGGATTATTAATTATTTTACATCCTAGTTTATAAGGGACAAATCCCGTCCATGTTCTGTCAGATTTTTCTCCCTCAATAAAGAAGATCCAGCTGTAGGTGGATTCACTTATCCCACTACACATTTCAAATATCCAACTGCCAGCCTTGCCCTTATAAAAGGCTCACACAAGTGGTCTGTGAAGCTGTTACAGATCTTATTTTCCCCTTAAAGATCTACATTTAAAAAGCAGAAAAGCAAATCCAAGAATCCAGCTGGTGTCTCGTTCCATCCTCATGCAGAGCTGAGGACAGGAGCAGGAGCTGGGGCTGAAACACTGCCTCTCCTCCCCCTGAAAGCCACAGGACTGGAAGCAGGGGGAAAAAACATCCCAGTCAGGTTCTGAAGCAGATTGATTGTGGTTTAAAAACCTAAAAAAAATTAATTTCTCATTGCTATTGGCACAGGCAAAGGTTCAGCTGCCTGCTCTGAGCTCTGCTGAGGCCGTGCATGAGCCGAGCCCATGTGTGTGTGTGTGTGTGTGTGTGTGTGAGCTCTGTCCTGAGGTGAGCATAGCCCTGTCCCTCTCTGTCACCTGCTCACAGAGGTCAGGGACGCTGCAGCATCACCCCTGCCCTGCCAGCTCTGAGGTGCTCTGCTTTATGTAACCAAATGTGTCACCACATCCCGAGCACAAATGTCACAGCTGACCCTCTAACATGCACTTGGAAGACACAGATTTATCCCCAAGTCCAAACTCATTTCTCGTCTCCAGCGTTCAAGGCAGGCAGGAGTTAGAAGAAATCATGGTAAGTAGAAAATCCTAAGATAACTTGAAAAGAAATTGTCACCAAGGATTCTCTTCAGAGATAATATTTTTTTTCCAAATCACTTGTTCGTAGTTGAGTCATCCCAGAAAGAATCTAAAGCTTGTGGAAATTTGTCACTGCGTGTAGTACGAGGAGTGCTGAACACTTACAGATTATTTAGAAATTTCCCTTTTGCATCTGGAGCTTGGATTGCACTTACTGGGTGAATAGATTCAAACACACAGCCAAAAACATCCTCCCCCACCACCTTCCCACCCGTTCCCACTCCTCATGTTCAATTACTACTCTGTTAGACTTAATAGTGCCATCAACATTGCAGTTCTGGAGCAGGAATAAAATCAGCAATCAGTGCCTTCAGTAAATACATTAACACCAACTCATCCACGCTAACAAATCATTGTTTACCTCTGAAATATGTTTTAGCAACCCACGGTATTTATCAAGCAAGTGAGACAGGTCTATGCAGCCTCTGAGTGTTCTGAGACAGGCTCAGCTTTTCGCTTCACCAAACAGAACCACACGTTCCACAGAACAAATGGAAATTGCTTCATTTCTCCCGTTTCCACATGTGAAGCAGGAAGGTTTTTGCACACCTAAAATATGCACTGCCCTGTCTTCAAACTCGCTGTCTGTGGAGAAATTCAGGATCACAAAGCTGTTGAGGAGGAAAACCCCTAAAATTCATGCAGACCATGCTCAAATGGACACCCACAGTAAAATCAACTGTAGAAACCAGCAGTTCCTGCTGATCATCAGCAAATGACACCATTTGTGCCTTTAACCTCAGAAGAAACCAAACCCATCAATCCTGTACACATTCCACGCACTTTAAGGATTCAAAACTCTCCTACAAGGAGTTCCCTGCGATGGCAGCGCTGCTATTAAAATCCTTCAAACTTCCCAATTATGTTGCCTAATTAGAAAGAAAAATAAATTCTGAGCTGTCTTCAGTACCATTCAATACCATTCTTAATGTGGCAATTCCTGACAGATTTCATGCATTTACCATTAGAGCTGCAATTTATTTTGGCAGCTGGAACTGCTCCTGTTTTCTCTGTGCCCCCTGCAGCACCTCCAGCATTCAGACTCACACACATTGAGTGACTTGATCCTCTTTGAAACCCGAGCCACTCTCGCACCTGCACGCGAATTTAATCAGTCCGAGTTTTAGATCACTGCCCTCCATATCCAGAACTCCACATTTGAAACACAGGCTGCCAAGTTCCTCAGCTTTTGAAAAGACCAGGAGCGGCCACTGTCCCTTTAATGTTCCACCTCGTCTCCAAAAGAAAGGTCTTTTTACTAGAGCTCAGTGTGATTCATTGGAATTTGCCAGGCAGGTCAGGAAATCCCCTGAAGCAGAGGAAGAATATTAAAGAGATGGGACATGTATATCAAATCTCATTACTGTTCTCTTCTGAGAGTCAATCAGGTGAAAGGATGTGATGATGTCATTATGACATCATTGACTTTGGGATTAGCAATTCAGAGCTACTTAGCAACCGAAGCCGTCCAATACAGAAGTGAGAGATCCAGTGGAAGATGTTATCATCTGACCCACTTACTGCAAGATAAATATTTGTCAATCCTGGTTTCCAGACTTTGTAAGAGATGCAAAAACTTACGAGCAGCCTTGTTTCAAGCGCAGAATATTTGAAATAAAACGTCCTTTCTGAACCCTTTCCATTAATATCCAAGCGTATTTTTTACCCCATAACAGCTCACATCCATGTTCCCTCTCAGTCATCTTCTTCCTCACCTTCCCATAAACCTAAACCCTAAAAATGCACAAAGAAAAACCTCGTGCTAAACAGACTTTACTATTTTAAGGACTACAGGCTCCATCAGAAACGCAAACCTCGTATAGTCAAGGAGACTAATATAATTGCATCAAAATGCAAGCTTAGAAAGCGTGCTTATTTCATTAAAGTAAGCTGAAAATATCCAGTTGATGAGCTCCGGTATCCGTCAGAAATTCCAACCAAAATAAAAAAGACAAAGCTTTGTGCATGAAAAAAGGATTGGTCACGCTACTTCTGTGGCTATTTCTGGGACCTGAAAGGGTTTGATGCCCGCAATCTATGGCTGACCTGATTTTCTTTAAAGTTCACTCGTCTCCGTTGAAAATACAGTTTTAAACGAGTTCTAAAGCAACCGAGCGGAGCTCTCAGATGCACTGAAATTCTAACTAAAGCTTTAAATCCATTACCAACAAGCCAGAAACGGAGCGCTGGGGCTGACACTTCGTGTTCCCGCAGCCGCGCTCCGCCACGGGCGAGCGGAGCACCGGGACGCGTTTGA
>JANPWX010000268.1:627675-656479 GCA_024734555.1 Trochalopteron elliotii
TGGCGGGTCCCCTTGGGGCCGGCTGGTCCCCTCGGGGCTGGCAAATCCCGCTCAGGACTCGCGGGTCCCCTCGGGGCTGGTGTGGCAGGGCCAGGTGACAGCTGTGACCAGCTCACCCCTTTCCTCTCATCCTCCTCTGGGCAGCCTCGAGGATCCTGTGGGGCAGACCCAATGCAGGGATCTGTTGCCCTCATCAGGTTCTGCCCTGTCCCCCGTGGACCAAAGTTGACCAGAGAAGTTGAGAATGGCAAGTCTGGAGAGCTGCTGGAGGCTGGGAGCTCTCTGGCCGGGTCTGGGTCATGACTGTGGAGTCTAATTTCAAACAGAAATGCTTGGAACTGTGTTTTGAACATGTGGAGACGCAGATGTGTTCCCAAGCCTCCTCAAAAAGGTGGGTCTTGCTCAGTTTGGTGCTCCCTCAGCAAGATCAAAGCCAGACAGGGACGAGTGGGGTCACTTGAGCCAGCCCAGGGACAGCCCAGAGGACAGAGCCCAGGGGAGGTGAGGAGCAGGAGAGGAAAGATGGACGTGAGCAGGAATGTCACAGACAGGGACAGCAACCCCCAGGGAACTCCTGCTGAAGGGTGCTGCATGATGGTTCCTCTTGCAGCAGGACTAAAGCCACCACCACAGTGATGGATTCAATCTCGTCCTGTCTTGTGCCTCACTGCATGAAAATGCAGCTTAAAAGGTGAACACTCAAAATTTTTGTGTTAAAATGCACCAAGCTGGTAACAAAACCAGCCACATGAACTGCACTGTCCAACACTTGTTGAATGAAGAGGGTCTGGCCTCCTCCTTTCCATCCCTGCAGGCCTGAAAGAGGTTTTGAATATTATTTACCCCACAAATCCATCATGAACCCATCCCAGATGTTTATTTTCTCCATGTCTACATTGCTTGGTGGGAATTTAAGGATGATAGGTGAACCAAAGTTTAACACATGATGATCACACAGCAACAGGAACATAAACACTGATGTTTATTAGGACATGAAGATCAGGAACCTACATCCCATAAAAATGGGCTAATTACCATTTCCAAACCCAGATAATTGTGCTTAAAATCTTCAATGACTTGCTCACAAGTTTTAATGCAGAAAACGTGTCAGCAGAGTTTAACTCTGTTGCCCATTAATTACAAGGAGTATTTATGCTGAGAATAATAATTGGATTGCCCTGTAATCCACCATAATAATCAGGAATTTTCTTTGCTCACGTGGCTTGAAAAGGTAATAGCTAAAATTGTATTTGAGCTGATTTTTACAGCAGCAATGAGTAACTCCTATCATTACCTCAGGGTTATAGATTTTGCTACTGATTAGCACTTGATTAGTCCTTGTCTTCATCACGGTGCCATTGTCCTTGCATTTTGGTTAAGGACTGGTGCTGATTGACTCAGCTTTTTTAAAATACAGGATATATTCTGTTGTTCAGACCCGCTCTCACAGCAGCACAGTTGGACTCGGCATTTTCCCTTGAGGATGGATCTGGAGCAGGAGAGGTGCCTTTCTCTGGGCTTGGCCATGCCATGAGCTCTGGTGACACTGCAGTGGGGCTGGCTGTCTTCTGCCTCAGTCACAATTTGCTGTGGAAAGCTCAAAACTACTGGAGAAAGGTCAAAACTACCTGACCTAGACACTGGCAGCCACGGGTGGGACCACTTCTCATGTTTTTGATGCAGTGCTTGAGCTTAGATGTATTTATACTGGAAAGCTCCAGCTCTGCAGAACAAATTGACACTAAGGGAATCAATTCTGTGAGGGAATTAAGGAAATAAATTACATTAACAGCCACCAAAGTGCAGAACAAAACCCCCCAAACCCTAACAGTGGGTCCCAAATTGCCCTGGCCAGTGCTGTCACCTGCATTTCAGCCCTGCACCTGTAGTAAGAGAGTAGAATTCAAGATCACTTGAATTCAGTTTGGTCTAATCCATGAGAGGTTTGAAAGTCTAAAATAATCCAGTTGTTCTGATAATTAGACAACAAGTCTTAGGAGAAGGAGCTGAGGGAGCTGGGGTGGTTTTTCCTGGAGAAAAGGAGGGCCAGGGGAGATCTTACCTCTCTCTACAACTTCCTGAATGCAGGCAAAAGTCAGTCCTTTTCCCCAAGTGACAAGGGACAGGACAAGAGGACACAGCCCCAGGTCGTGCCAGGGGGGAATTTGGAAAGGAAGAAGCCTGTGCTGTGTTTTGGAGGCAGTGCCATGATCTCTCTGTAAGCCTGACCCGTGAGGAGAGCTGTGACATGGTCCAGTGGAAAGATCTGTTTGAAACTGGGAAAGATTTGCAGCTCTTCCATCCTAACTCAGAGATTTGAGGGCTTGGAAGGCCCAGAGAAGTGTCCAAGCTCCCTTTAAACAAACAGCCACGAGACTAAGGCATGGATTTCAGCACAAGCTGATGCTGCTCCTCGTACCTACAGGTGGAAGCCTGTCTGTCCCCTGAATATCCTGATTTGAATTCCTTTGTGTGCTGCAGAGTTTCTTAAAAATACCTAAAAGGAAAGATATCTATCTCCTGTTGCAAGCAGCTCCTGTGAGGGAGGAAAACTCTGGTTTCCCCCGAGTTTCCCCCAGATTATTTATAAATGTGCCAGGCTTCTCCTGCTGTGTTGGCAAGCTGGTGACTCAGAAGCAGAAATCTTGGGGAATCTGTTGGAGATGGAGGCACCCTGACTCCTGTGGGGTGGGGCTGGGTGCTGGCTCCCCTCAGGGACATTTTTGGGGTGGCATGGGCCTGGCTGCAGGTGCTGAGGAGAGAGGGAGAAGTCTGGAGCATCCCACTGTCAGCTCAGTGAAAACCCCTCAGATTCCACGTGGGACAGGGCTGTCCACAGGAGCAGGAATTCAGTGTCACCTGGACAGCCTTGGCAGGAAAAGTCACCCAGGCACTGTCCAGCAATCTGAGGAATAATGAGGGTTGGAGGGCTGAAACCCTACACATCCTCCCAGCTGAAAAATGAGTGGGAACTGGAAGCTGTTGGAACCCTGAGAGCTGAGAATTTCAGGCTTTCTGTGCTGACAGGCACTGACCCCCAAGCAAACACTGCATTTCACCTGAGGCCGTGGAAAAGGCTTCCAAAATTGAATGACAGCACTGGGATTGTGGGTGTGGAGTTTGAATAGAAGTGTGTGATAGCACAGGGTGCAAAACTTAGAGTTTAAGGGTTTAGTATGTAGTAATATATCTATAAAGCAAGATGCAGGATTTAGGGTGTTGGTTAAGTTCTTTTTTTCCCCTTCTTCTTCAAGGGTTTGGATTTTTTTTTTCTAATTCGATGAAAAGGTCCCCATTGCAGACCTCGGGTGGTCATTATTGGGTTAAAAGTATCAATAATAGAGATGTCTCATTATTGGGTAATTAGCACTTGAAAGATCTTGGAAAGAGTTGGAGCCATTTTCTACCTTGTTGGCTGGAATTCACAACTCATGAGATTGTACTTTATATAAGAATTAATAAACACTGAGCCCGAACACGAGAAAACTGTGTCTTCTCTGCTTTAATCCCGGCCCTAACAGAAGAAAAGAAGATAAAAACCCCACAGGAAGCTGCTCCCTGCAGGCCTGAAGGAAGAGAGCAGTGGCACTGACAAGCACAAAGCACCTCAGCACTGGTTCTGGCAGGTCTAAACTTAAACTGAACCATACAGAAATCAGTATCAACAGAATACCAAAGTATAACTTAACTTAAACCTAAATATAGTGAATTACTCCAATGACAATCCAATTCTATTTTATTCCCCACTGTGACAGTAAGTGTTTTCCCTGGACTATTGTCTCTGTGTTTGCAGCAGTTTTAATGCTGCTGAACCCCCCCAGCCCCAGTGCTGTGCTTGTGATGCTGTCCTAGATGGCACAGAAACAGACTGGTGCTTTGATCATGCCATTTGTCAACTGCTAAAACAATTCCAGAGTGTCACCTCTTATCCCAAAAGGTAGCTGCTTTTTTTCTGCCAAAAGGAAGACACGTCCTTGTGGTCAGTGGTGGTTGTTCCTTGGTTTTGCTTTCTGTTGTTTTGATTTTTGCTGTTTTTGATGTCTGGACATCAGAAGGATTTTACTCAGAGCAGATAAAGATCACGCCCTGAATAATGGGCAAGATTCAAGCAGCAACAATTAGCCTTTGCTGCTGATAATTTGCTGAACTGTCAAGGTTTGTGGTCGTTGTGGGTTGCAAGTCCTCAGATGTGAGTTCAGTGAGGTCATGGCCAGCCAGGACTCGGGTAAGGGATGTCACCCCACAGGTGTGACACTGCTGTGACACGGCTGGCTGAGCAGAGAGGTGCTGGTAGGGAAGGCTGGAAGGGGTTCCAGTGAATCCCAAGGTCCTGGTCAGCATTTTTAATGCAAGGCCCTGTGCATGCTGTCTGTACAGCATTCCAACTGACACGTCCCCATCTGAGAAATAACTGCCAAATATTCCCCTTGAATTTCCAGAGAGTCTTTATCCCATGGCCTGCTCCTTGCACAGAGAGGTGTGCTGAGGAGAGCAGCTCCAGTCTTTACAACCTTCCTCCTTCAGGTGCCTTTTCCTTCACTTCCAATCTTCCTTCAGGTGCAGAGTTCTCTCCTGGAAGGGCTGCCCTGCAGGGGTTAAAGAGCACCCACCCCCGTTTGAACTTGTAATTAAGCACAGCAATTGCCCAACTTCTTATCAAGAGCTCTCGGAGCCTTTGGGATGAAATATGTTATTATGATTGTAATTTGCTGGTAATTATCTGTTGATTAAAGCCAGCAGGAATGTGTGTCACCATCCACAGCTCCCTGTTCAGAGGGTCAGGCAGCAATGAAATCTTTCTGCTGGTTTGGGACAGGTGGGTTTGGTGTGGAAGTTTTTCAGTTGTTACAACTGAATTGGTGCTTTGTCAGCCTGATATTTCTGGGTCTGAGAGATTTTAGCCTGCTAGCAGCTGCTAACTTTTTCCCCAGGAAAAATTTCTCAAGAAAGCTTCTTCTTTCAACAATCTTCTTCTTTCAAACAACTCCCCTTTCTCAAAACAGTCTTTCTCCAGGTGGTGTTTTGCTGTTTCTCCAGTTTAACCAGTGGCATTAGAGAGGTGTTGTTCCTATTCACCAACCATGTTAAATCCATATTGGAACACCTTATAAAAGGTTGTAAAAATTAGACAAAAAAAGCCTTTTTTTTCTATGCTCTTTGCCTTCTGAAATATTTGGAGTCTCTCATCTTTCTTTTGTGTCCTACAATGACAGTGCTCCTCATCCCTTGTGTGAAGATTTCTTGGCATCACCTCACTGTTAGGGCTGGGATACAGCAGGAACTGGAGCTGCTGAGGTGGGGATGCAGAAAGGGGCACAGCCAGAGGAAATAGCAAGGAAAGAACTGACCTGTTCTCTAGAACTGGTTGCCCAAGCTTCTGTGGAGATCCCTGTAGTCAACATCTCCACCAACAGCAGCACCCTCTGTGCTTATTTTGGCTCTGGGAGGACCAAAGGATCCAAAGTACCCCAAACTCAGTGGGAGAAAGTTTCTTGTTGACTTTGACAATGGTCTTTGGAGCAGGTCCCTGGTGATGACTGCTCTGGAGCCCAGCCATGGTGACTCTGTCAGAGTTCTGATTTGGCCTTGACAGATGATGAGAAATAATCTAATGGTTATTGCAGCACTTATTTCTGCATTTCTATAGCATTAAAAGGCATTCATAAGGCTTTGTTGTATTTTTACATCTCAAAGAAAGAAAGTTGGCTTGGATTTGTGTTTTAAAAAATAGCTTACATCTGTCTTGGCTCCACAGAGCAGTTATTGGGCTCTGGTAACATCTGGAAGGGATATAAAACTTGCACACAAGGAGAGGGACTAAGTATAGCAGGGACAAAAGACTTGAACTTCTCATCAGAGCATTGAGCCAAGGGAGAAAAGGGACTAAAGAGGCCTTGTGTGACTGAGGAAGTGGCAAAAGCCAGCTCCAGCAGGGACAATGGCTGGGAGAGCTGCTGCCAGGGCCAGCCTTTCCTGTTGGCCAAAAAAAGTTTTCAAAATTTCCTCCTCCAATACACTCTGCTTCAAAGCAGCCCCTTGCATTCAGACTGGTTCTCCACTTCACTGATGCGCTGAGGAGATTATTTTTCAAATGCAGTTAACATTATTTTCATCCTGCAAACCGTGTCGGATTAATTTGGGACAAGTTGTGTTTGGTTTTTTTTCCCTCCTGCCAGAACAGTGTGTTGGGCACTTTTTGGAAGCCAGAGGACCTTGCTGTCTAGGAAGATGTCACCAGAAGTGGCCACAGCCACATGTCCCACGGCCCCAGTGCTGCATGAACTCTGGGGAGAAAAAGATCTTAAAAAAAAAATTCTATAAAATTTGTTTATAGCAGGAAAACAGAAAATCTTCATGGACACAAGACAGGGAGAACTCAAAGAGCTCAAAGCCATGGGAAGAAGAGGACAGTTCCATGTAGGTTTTCTCTTTTACCTTTAAATTCCTTCTTAGGTTATCAGTGAACAGCACACATGGATCAGTGAGACCTCAGACCTTCCTCCACACAAAACACATCCTTTGAAATATACAAATATTTCAACTATTTCAAACCCTCCTGATTGCAGGGTGCTTGTACCAGGATTTGGGCTTGTGCAGGCCCTTCTTTTTTTTTTTTTTTTTTCCCCAAAATCTTACAGAACCAACAGTTTCAGACCCTTAAAACTGGAGAAACCCAAAGGGCTTTGTACTCAATCCATGGATTGTTGTCCTCTGAGGGTTTATTGGATCTTATCTGTGGGAAATGGCCTTGGGAATGCACTGAGTCAATTGAGGGAGTTCTTTTGGACCACTAAAGTGAATCTCATCAGCATTGCCTGCTGGTTGTGCAACTGATAGCAAGCTGTGTTCAGGCAGTGTGATTTGCTGAGGAGAAACTTCAACTTTGTCTATCTATCTATCTATCTATCTATCTATCTATCTATCTATCTATCTATCTATCTATCTATCTATCTATTTCTTGGTGTGAATGAGGTTTGCTTTCCTGGTGTGAATGAGTTTTCCTTTCTTGCTCACACAGAGGGGAAATAAAGCATTAAACCCCTGGAAGGATGACTGCAGAAGCACCAGATCCAGCCTCCACCTGCCCTTGAGCAGGTTTAAGGATCCAAGAAGCAACATTTTATTCCCTCTGTCCAGGAGCTTAAAAGCAAACCTCCCCTCACTCCTGTAACACTTCTCTGCATCCAAGTTTGTGGTCCCTTGGAGGTGAAGGTGGTGTTTGTTCATGACTGACAAATCTGCCTCCAGATTTCACACCTTGAGGAGTTGGATATCAGCACCATCACCACCACCAAAAAAAAAAAAAAAAAAAAAATCCAAGTCCTTCTCTCAAAACATCAATGCTTTTTTTTTTTTTTTTTTGGAGATACATTATGGCAGGTGATGCAAAGGATTATAAACTTTAAATGTAAGACTTTTTGTTTTGAACCAGTTTGCTGGAAGAAAGGGAGTATCCCCAAGTACATATCTGAACATAGGGACTGATTTTCTGGGGATTTTTTCTGGGGATTTCTTGGGATTAAATCTAAGGGACTGTGGCACTGTTTGGGGCAGCTGTGTGAAGAAGACAAATGAGAAGGAACATTTCTGCCACCAAGTCAGAGCAGATCTCTAGAAATTGCCAGAGAACTGAAACCAGGACAATAAATGGACTCTCAGTGAGGTCAGTGTTATTCAGCCACACAAAACCTGGATCCTTCCCTACAAAGAATTGAGGTAATGTCATCCCCCATTTATCTCCTAAACAAGCTCCCAACTTAAAATAATCACTCACATCACAAATCTTTAACAGCACTTGGAAGAAGGAGTCCTCAAATCTCTGCCAATCTCTTTTTCCCCAAAACCCACAGGAGCTGTGCTGGGTGAACTTGTTGATGTGCAGAACTGAGTAACACTCAAAGCAGTGCTGGACACTCAGAGGAATGCTAAAAAAGCTAAAAATACCCTCAGTTATCAACCAAACACACCAATGTATCTGTTTGGAAAAAGATTAAAAATCATCAGTAATTTAATTCAGGCTTTGCCTTGGAATTAGCAGGACAAACCCTTCACCAGTGGAAGTTCTGCCATCATCTTGTGGTAATTGGATACCCTCATCCATGTGTCAGCCTTAATGTCAGTCCAAAAATACTAAAATATTAAAATATTAACAATGACTTTGTATGCAGAGCCATTTAACAGACTTATTGCCATTTCAGGAGCCTGCCAGCATCTTGTGTTTTCTGCAGGCACTGTGACTGCAGTCAGTGGTGTGTTTGCAGGGTCTGTTCAGGATAGTTAGGCAAATTCATTAGTTCTAGCTCAGTAGTGCAATATTTCCAATATTCTGACGTTTCTTTTTATTACTCCTTCTCTAGTGTGGTTTTTCCTCTGGTAGGATGAGCAAACAACTTTTAAATTCACCTGCAGGCTCTGGATTGCCAGCAGTCCCCTGATCCAATGGTGTTGTGCCCTAAAGTTTGGCAGCAAATCCCTTAAAATCACCTGTGTGCTGTGGGCTTTGTGTCTGAATAGATTTGCCTTTTCCCCCAAGGCAATAAACACCAGAAACTCCAATAACAATAAACTCCAGTTCCCTGGGAGCCTGTAGCCACTAAAATGCTGGCAGCAGTGCCCTGGGAGCTACTGTGCTTCAGAAAAAGCCAAAGCAGGTCCTGGTGCTGCAGAAAAGTGGTTTTTGTTCTTCCTTTCACAAGAGGAAGAACATTAAGCCCCAATATTCTGGTTTTATTCCACCCCATTCTGCCTACCCTGGGTTTTCCCTGCAGCTCTGATTGCTCCCCATGTCCTGCTTTTGGCTGAGGCAGAGTTAATTCTCCTCACAGTTCCTGGCGTGAGGCTCATTTTTGGAGTTGTGGCCAAATTTTGACAACACAGGGATGTTCAATCACTGGTGAACAGCACTTTTATATTTACACATCAAGGCTGCCTCTGCTTCTGAGCCTGTCAGGAGGGAAACTGGGGGTGCAGCAGAAACTGGGAGGGTGCAGAGCCAGGACAGCTGATCCCAGTTATCCAGAGGGATATTCCATGTCCTGGAGCACCATGCTCAGCAAGAAAAGCCAGAGAAAAGGAGGAAATGGAGTGGGAAATGTTCAGAACTGTGGTGTTTCTCTCCTCAATAAAAACTGTGCACGATGGAGTTCTGATTTCCTGGGAATGGCCAAACATCTGGGATACAGGGAATGAACTCCTTGCCCTGCTGCTTTGTGCACTCAGCTGCTGTTTCCCCTCTGAAACCATCTTTATCTCAACCTTTTTCTCCCTTTGATCCCAGTCTGCAGGGTGGGAATGCCACAGCAAAGCCACAGCTCCAAGTGAGGACTGGGTGGATCCTTTTTAGCATTTTTGGGCTACCTAAACACAGAGGCCAGAAAAGATTAAGGGCATAAAAAGCTGTTCTATTTAATGAAGGGCCTTCAGGTGCATTTTGGGCAGACAAATCCCCCCAGGGGCTACACCCAAAAATGGACAACAGGTCACGGGTTTTCACACTTTGATCAGTTTGGTCCATTTGCACATTGGGGGTTCATCTTCCAATTCCAGCTTCAGGTAATGAAGTCATTCAGCCCAAGTTTGCTGCCCCCAACTCACTTTTGTTTCCATCTGTGGGGCCTGAGGCAGTGAGGTGTCCTTGACTGCCAGGCCTGGAGAGGAATTGTTGTGTCTGACCAGAATGGGGAAGCAGCAGCTCACACTGTGTGTGGAGTTGAGAGTTCTACTCTAAAGAACTGCAGGAGTACAAATATATGAAGAATATAAAAGCTAAAATCCTGAGGCATCATTCCCACTGACACTCAGGAAGTTGCTGCTTGATTTGGAATAAATATCAGCTCCAAGGGGGGTTTGTGCTGTGTTTTTTTGTGTGATTTCTGTGTGAGGAGGTCCCAGCAAGCAGGAGCACACAAAGCAGGGATAAAATCAGGCTTCTTTAAAGCCACTTTGAGCAGCTTCTGAGTGGCTGCTCAGCCAACACCACTTTGAGTTGGAGGTTTATGTGAGCAACATTGACAAGGGAGGAAGTGAACTCCAGCAGCTGGAAATATGTTTTGATTGCACTCTGATTAATTTCCTGGGGAGAGGGTGAGACACTCTCGTTTTGCAAAAACGTGGCTCAGTGTTTTTTGTCCTCCCCTGAAATTTTCCAGGCTGTATCCTTGCAAAGACATTGAAGTCCTCCACAATGGGTTTTCAATTTCAGTTGATTTTGGGACCTAACTCTAACCCCCAAAATTGAGATATTTGTAGACATTTTATGACCATTCCAATGATCTCTTTTCTACTGGCCATGGGTGTCTGATAAAGGAGAGCCCCCTTGTAAAAGCAGTTATAAAATCAATTTTAGCTGGAAGAACAGGAGGGAGAGGGGATAAGGAATTAAGCAGGTACAAGAGAATTGATTTTCACTGGGAGAATAAGCAAGTAATCTGTATTTCTCTGTTGAGTTGTGTTCTACTGATGATGGTGATTGTATGGTCCCATTAGCACAGTGTCACGTATTTTGCTGTTTGTATAAAGTTATTAAAAAATGATTTCATGTGCTGGAAAACCCCCAAACAAACACCACACGTGCACACACTCAGGAATACATATCCCAGCAGGAGTTAAAGTTAAAAGCACACTGACAGCCAGCACTGCTTTTCTATGGATGGTAAAAAAAAAAATCAATTTTTAAAAGTCTCTTCAATCCTTACCCTGTAATTTCCTGCTCTCCACACACTCCAGCCCCGTAGCAGAGATGGAAAAGCAGCAGCAGCAGTTTGGAAAAGGAAATTTCTATTCCCCAGCACCATTTTATCCCTGCCCCACCTTCACACAGGAATTTGGAGGTGTAGAAAGAGCAAGTGAGGAATTCTCCCAAAGTGACACCCTGAGCTTGTTCCAGGGCACTCCTGACTGAAATTTGCAGACAGAAATGTTTGTGTCTGTGCCTTGCAGACCTCATGGAGCATGAACAGCATGGCACAAACTGGCTGTGCACAGCAAGGTCCAACCCCTGCTGAAGGCTGTAAACCCTGTGAACCTGATTTTAGCAGTCCTAAAACACTTCCAAACTCACCCAGAAGTTTTGGAGTATTTTCTCTGACCTTCACTGTCAACACAACCCCCTTAGCCTCCCCCACCATGGCCAGAGGTGGAGTTAAAACACTTCAAATATAGATTTGATGGGGGTATTCCAGCAGCTGAATGTGTGGGGAAAGAAATGTCTTAAGGACCAGAGAAGCCATGGAAAAATGCCATGAATTTCACCACAAAAGCAGCTCTTCCCAGGCCTTTTTTATCTTTCTCCCTTCACACACAGCAGCTCCTACCTGCAGTTGTGACCCCTCCTCTGCTGTTATCAACGGTTTTAAAGTCGTTTAAAAATCACCAAACCCTGTTCCTACAACCCCAGATATTCCTTAACTCCATCCTGCAGGTGGTTCCTGGCCCTGGGGGCTGCCCAGCACAGAGGGTATGGATTGTGTTTGCATCGCACAGCAGGAATTGAAGAGCCCATGTGGATGGAAATTCCAGGAATTTCCAGAGTTTTCAGCAGTCTCAGATATCCACTGCCCCTCTGACTGGTCCCAAGCAAACCCTTGTAGCTGATTTCTCCAGCTGATGGGAATTCCATGGCATGGGACAAGCTGGGGATGCTCTATTTACTCAGCAGCTTCTCCACTGGCTTAAATCACACTTGATGGAGTAGTTCCCCCTTAAGACTCTTTCCTTACTTCATTCTATAAACCAATTTCCTTCACTAATGGACATTTATTCCAATTCTTGCCAAAGAAGCATCAGTGGAGCAGGAGCTGTAATGCAAACTGAATTTATTGGTGAGATAGAAAAGCTGAGATTGCTGAAATCTGTGATTTCAAGTGCTTGTCCTCAATAAACTGGAAAAGGATTTCTCTCTGGGAAATGCTGAGCAGCAGAGCTCTGGAAACCTGGTTAATCTCTCCAGCTGAGCACCCAGAATTACCAAATTCTTCTGAGAAGGTATCCCATCTCACTTTAGAAAGAGCCAAAAAGTCTTGCAGTCTTTGTTCTTCATCTTTTTGAATAGGGACCTCCCAAAAGTTCAGGTGCAAAGTGGTTGTTAAGAATTGTTTGAGGAAATCAGAGCACACCTTATTAAAATTTGTTTTAGCAGGAAAATAGAAGGGTTTTCACCACATTACAGAGACTGCCAGTGTAATGATAATTTCTGCCTTGCTCTGATAAGAACATTTAAAATAAAAGTCCTGTAGGTAAGAGATAAGTTGAAAAAAACCAAAGCTGATAACATTAATTAGCTATTCATGTAAAGAAAAAGGACACAGAACTTGAACACAAAAATATGTTTGAGATTCCAAATTGTTTTCCACTTTTTATGAGCTGGCATAAAATCCTCATGAGATTGGTTTGTTTGAAGAGTGATAACTGAGATAAAAAATGAACAATGTAATTCTGGGTTTGAAAGTCAAAGAGTTTGGGATTGATCCTATCCCTCAGAGAGGTAAACATGGTCCATCTTACCCTGTAATTGTTTGTGCCCTTACCAGTGGGCAGGAACACACAAAAGTCATGTAAACCCAAAGCTGTAACTTCAAAAGATTTATGATTTCCTTGGGAGGATGAGGGAAGGGACTGGAGGCAGCACAGCTGTTTCTGCAAATGCTTTCTTGCTTCATAAAAAAGATCCAAAGGGAACACAAATTATATTTATATCGTATCTATAACCTATAGCTCCTGCTCTCCAGTGATGTTTGGAGCTCAGAACCATTTTGGCTCCTCTCAAACCTTCTTGTTTTGATGGCATTTTAATTCTCTGCTGACTTTCCTCCATTCTCCTGCTTGTCTCTGCCTTCATCAGCCATAAAAAATGGCCTGGCAAATGCATGAGCTTTCTGAGAAGGTTAAATGTTGTCAAGCACCTGCTCCTCTTGGTTAATGTCTGCAGGAGTTTATTCCCACTTCCTAAAAACGCTCTTCAGCGTGTGATGGATGATGTCTAACACCAGCTGTCGAGAAATCTCATCTCATAACACAATAAATATTATTCACCCTCCCCGAAAATGAAATAAATTCACCAGCTGCCCTTTTTCCTGAGGCTGACTGGGAACCTAACCCTGCTTTTTGTGGGGAGCAGGATCAGGAGGATTCTGTGGCTTTGGACAGGGATTTCTCACAGCTCACTTTGGTGTCCTCTGGCCTCAGAGGTGGCAGCATCAGCCAGGGAATGTCACTGCAAGTGTGAGTGGCTGCAGTGCTGCTGCCCTGAGATCTGACGGAAAACCTCAGAGAACAAAATCTCAGTCCTGGGCTGTTTGCTGCTTTTAGCAGTGGTCACCTATGGGGTTTTTTGTCTTCTTTTCTTGTGTTAGAGCTGGGATTAAAGGCTCGAGAGATGCAGTTCGTGTTCAGACTCAGATGTTTATTAATTCTTATCTATGTTACAGTCTCACAAGCTGTGACTTCTAGCTAACAAAGTGGAAAATGGCTGTGTCTCTGACTCTTTCCAATGTGTTTTAAGCACAAACCCTCCAATTATGAAATGACACCTCAATTATTTTTACTTTTAGCCCAATGACCAACCACCCGTGGCTCACAATGAGGATTTTTCTACCCAATTACAAAACACCATCCAAACCATAAAGAAGAAGGTGAAAAAGAAGGACTGGCCTCTGCCCTAAAACCTCCACCTTGCTTTATACACATTGCTATCTTCTAAACCCTTAAACTCTGAGTTTTGCACCCTATCACACACTTCTATTCAAACTTCACACCCACAATCCCAGTGCTGTCACTCAATTTTGGAAGCCTTTTCCACGGCCTCAGGTGAAATGCAGTGTTTGCTTGGGGGTCAGTGCCTGTCAGCACAGAAAGTCTGAAATTCTCAGTGCCCAGGGCTCCAACAAACACACAGGGTTTTGTGGAGAAGGAAACACTTCCCTACCTGCCAGCAACTTCTGTGGAAAATCTCTGTCAGGACAGAGGTGGTGGCAGCTTCTTAAACAAGAATTTGCTTCAAATCATAATTTTATTTGTGAGAGATGCCAATGAGGAGCTCTTTGATTCCACGTGGGTTTTGTATTATTAACTGTGAGCTCTGGAGATGAATCTGAAGAAGGTGAGAGGTGCAGCTACTCTGGAAACTTTGGCAAATATCAGCCAGTCAATGTTCCTGCTCGTGGTTTAGACTTTTTTTGTGTGCTACACTGCTCCCAGTAGTACAGGGAACAGGATTTATGATAGCAAAAAATCAAAGCACTCTTAAAATTTCTTTCCATCTATAATTATTTTGCAGGAAGTATCCTGAGCTCACCCCAGATTAAGGAGTCGTTTCAGATGAAGCTCCAAGTTTCATTAATGAAACTTTTATTTGATAAAAGAAATAACCCAGTTTTAGCAAAAGCTGCTGAATGCTCTTCCCTTGAGGAAAATTTTCCTTAGGCTGGGTCCATCCAAGAGCTCTGTGTGTGGAAAGAAATAACATCACTACACCAGTGTCACCTGCAGTGCTGAGGCTCTGCTTCACCTCTTTTTATTTTGCCATCATATGGGCTGGTTTCCTTTAGTCAAGGAATTTGGAACTGGAGATATTCAGCTGTTAAAAATATTTCAGTTTCCCCTTCAGTGACCTCAGCAGCTGCACACACAAATGCACTCATATGTGCATGTGTGATGGAAAAACAAACGTGAGAATGTGGTAGGTTAAAAAAAAAATGTTGTCATGGTTCAGAGGGTGTTTTTTTGGTGGGTTTTTTTCTTTTTTATCTGGATGTCAGGAGTTTGTGAATTCCTCTCCAGATGTCTCAGCACTTGGAGGCATGTTATAAATAAGGTAAGGGATGTTTTATGTGGAGTAAATGGCTGGAGGACCAGACTGCAAGAACAGTACCAGCAAAAAAAACCCCAAGAAATGCTAATCTGAGGGCTGTGAGCAAAAACACAGGAATGTTTAAATTCAGCATCACTGTAGCAAGAAAATCCATGTGGAGAAGGAGAGGCAGGATCACAGGACTCAATGATAAAGAGCAATTCTGGGGTGCTGCCAGGCACTGGAGACAATAGCAATCATCAGCTTTCCAATGGAGATGTCCTAGTGATGGAAGGGTCTGATGGCACATCTGGAAGCTGCCTCTGGCACCCTGACAGCATTCCTGGAGCTCAGGAGAAGTGCCCAGCAGCATGGAAGCACTTGGATATTCGGGAGGATGGAGTTCTGATTGCTCTGAGTTTTGGGAGTGATGCTTCTTGTTCATTCTTTCTTCTTTTTTGTTCATTCCCCAGTCAGCATCTCCTGGGAAAACGCAGAGCAGTAAAATTAGATAACAAAATAACAGGCTAAAAAAATACAATTTTTAATGCTGGCTTCTTGCAGGACTGGTGAAGACACCCTGGTTTACATTTGGGGAGAGACGTGAAATTTATTTTCCGCTGCAACAAATTCGAAATGTTGAAATCGAAATTGGAATTTTTCAGAGCTATCTTAAAAGGCTAGATAGGCATCTGCTATTCAAATTAATGGAATTGTTTAAAGCAGATTATGTGGTTTTGTGTCTTGGAAGTTTTTTCACTGGATCTCACAGATAAGAAAGTTAGCAGTGCTTCATCCTTCTCTTTGAGTGTGCAATCAAGCATTTAATAGTCTGTCATTTCAAAATCATTGCAAAATACCATTTTTAAGCTAACTAGTAATCTGCTCCCCAATAATGTGGTCTGGATCCCTTTGTAAAAGGGGAATATTTGGGCTTTACGTTAAGCAAGGCAGGTTTGGGGACATTTTACTTTCCAAAGTACACATTCCCTAAGCTCTTCTGGAGCTGTCACTTAGATGATTTTGTTTTTCTTCAGTCTCAAGAGATGAGAATGTGGGTTCTGCTCATGCAGAAAGGTGTGGAGGCTCCTCACAAGCACCGAGGGTTCTAAGGGTGGATCTATTTGGGACTTGTGAGACTCAGAATGAAAAACTGCAGGTGGAATAACACAGAACAAGCCCAAACCCCACCTTGCTCCGACTGGATGTTCATTCTCATTGGTCCTGATATTTAAAAGAAAGAAAATTGGAGTGATAGTTTCTCTTACCGTTGTTCCTGAGGAAATAGGTGCAGTCTGGAGCCCTGTAATAGAAGCTTTGGGATAAGAGGATTGCTTGTCTGTACATTTCTGGGGCTGGAAATGCAGTTCTAAGCCCTAAGTAATGAGATATTAGAAATCCTATTAGGAACCCTATGGTTAAACATTAAACAGGAATCCCAGGGTACCATTGAACAGACAGATGCTACAAAGACACTGAGGCAATTTGGGTGGCAAAGCCATCTCCAGGCTCACTGGCAACTGAAACAATCACGAGCAAACTTGGGAGCTAAAGCCACTGAACCCTGCAAGGAGAAGCAGGTGGAGTTGCTCAGTCTTGTCAGACACAGGGTGAGGGATGCTCACCAGAGTGAGGGAAGGAAAAGATATTTTCATGTTGTTTTTGGGAATCCCTTTGCATGGCAGCCAGGGCTGCCCTGGAGCTGCACTTTCCCCCATTGATGAACAAGCTCCAGTCCCCCTCCTCCTTTGGAAAAGGAGATTTTAGTGCCTTTTTTTTTTTTCCCCCCTGTAATTATTGTAATTATTTAGAGTAGAACTCTCAACTCCACACACAGTGTGAGCTGCTGCTTCCCCATTCTGGTCAGACACAACAATTCCTCTCCAGGCCTGGCAGTCAAGGACACCTCACTGCCTCAGGCCCCACAGATGGAAACAAAAGTGAGTTGGGGGCAGCAAACTTGGGCTGAATGACCTCATCACCTGAAGCTGGAATTGGGACATGAACCCCCAATGTGCAAATGGACCAAACTGATCAAAGTGTGAAAACCCGAGACCTGTTGTCCATTTTTGGGTGTAGGCCCTGGGGGGCTTTGTCTGCCCAAAATGCACCTGAAGGCCCTTCAATAAATGGAACAGCTTTTTATGCCCTTCATTCTGTCTGGCCTCTGTTTTTAGGTAGCCCAAAAAAAGCACCAAGGGGAGTCCCCCATCACTGATTCCAGGAGCCTCCTGGGTTGTTCCTACCCTTGTGTCCCTCCAAGAGATCCTGGGCTGAAATCCCACACCAGGACCAGGGTTTAAGGTGAGGCTGCTCCTGTAGAGTGTCCCTGGGCACAAGGCCTGGAGCAAACCCCACCAAATGTCACCTGTCCTGCCCTCCCTCAGTCCTGGTCCTTGGTTCTGCATCCATCCCCAGGTGAGCTGTGTGACACAGAGGGGACAGCCCTTCCTCGTGTCCCCTGCCTGTCCTTCCCCCATCCTTCCATCCCAACACTTCAGCCACAGAAAACACAGGAATACAGAAAATACACTTTTACTCTGAAATGTCTTGGAACGTGGACGTGGTTTTCATTGTCTGCCCTCCTTCACATGAGAGACAACTCTGCTGTTAATGGTGGAATGGAAATGCTTTCCCAAAGCCATCAGCTCTCTCCACACTCATTTTCTTTTTCAAATGTGGCCTCTTGTTGTCAGTGTTGTCCTGTGGCACTTCAGCAAGATGTACACTCCTATTTTAGCTGAATAAACCTAATAATCTTCAATTTCCTTAGATTATCACAGATAATGAATAACTTGCTACCTACCTGAGGGTAATATTGAAAATATTTGATGCTGCATGGGATGAGCAGGAGGAGGTGACAGGAAAAGAGTTGATTTTGTCCCTGATGACTTTTTGGAATTTGGTTCCAGGCAGTGTTAAAATTTAACAGGACATTTGCCTGGATCTCTGCTGCAGGTGGAGAAAAAGGGGGTGCAAGGCCTTGATGTGTAAGATAGAGCATAAAAAAAGGTCAGGAGGAGCAAACAGATCTCAACAGAGATCCCTGCCCTGTCTGTGTACTAACTCAGGAAAAATAAATGTAGATCTTCTCAAAGCATGAAGAGCAACCTGACAGAAAATGGGAAGTGCCCTGAGTTTGGGGCTTTTTTAATGTTTAGTCACAAGTTCCCTGAGCATTTTCTGATCACAGCTGGTGACTGGTTTGTGCTCCAAGATATGGGACTCCAAATTCAGCTGCAGATGCAAAAATTGCCAGTTGACTCTTATAATACCATTTTTCTCAGCCCTGCCTGTTATCAGACCTTAGGCTTTATGTTAAGCCTCTGCTGGATCTGTTTTTACTCCTCTTTCTGACCCTTTTCCAGACAGTTTTGGTTTCTACCAAATAAAAGCTGTTACCACTGGGTTTTACCAATGCTTATGTATTATTTTGGAACACTGATAACTTCCCCAAAATTGAATTGTTAT
Source organism: Trochalopteron elliotii (assembly GCA_024734555.1). Classification (NCBI taxonomy): domain Eukaryota; kingdom Metazoa; phylum Chordata; class Aves; order Passeriformes; family Leiothrichidae; genus Trochalopteron; species Trochalopteron elliotii. Next base: position 645,932 of record JANPWX010000268.1, read on the forward strand.
TCAGAATATGAAAGTCAGTGCCTGCTGAAAAAGAGAGTTTGACAAAACCAGGTATCTTTTCTTGAGTGCTCTTTGGATGAAAGGGGTTCTAACACTGTCAAAATGTCTTTTTCTACAGAAATACCCTGTTCTTGTTATTTATGGTAGCAGAAGAGGCCTAACCACATGAATAAGGTGAGACATGCTAGGAGACCTAATATCTTTTATTAGCCCAGATGATCCATCTGGAAAGGAGTCAAAGACTGTTTCTGTTTCAGGCCTGAAGCAGGAGCTGAATGCCCCAAATCCTGTTGTTTACCAGTAGTAGCAGCTGGTACCATAAAAATTATTGCCATTTCCCCCTCCCTTACCTGCTTCAATTTTTTATTTTACACTTTTCAATGTGCTTCTTTGGATTTTCCCTTATTTTTTGTTGGAATTAGAAGAGAGCAGGCTTTTTGAAGAGCCAGATTCAGGATAGGATTTTAAAAAATTGGAAGATTTCTTTCCATTTAGAAGCAGAGCTGAAGTGTTGAAATCTCACTGTCCTTCAGAGCAGAGAATCCAAATCCTGCTCTTTTCACCTCAATACCTGATTTCTCAGTGGGACAATCCCTAATATTATCTTTTCTGCATCTTTACCAATAATTAGGTCCACACTGATGATCCAGGCTTTAGGGACTGTTGCTTTTTATCTTCTTTTCTGCCAGGGTTGGGGTTAAATGCTCGAGATGGTATTTCACGTTCAGACTCAGATGTTTATTAATTCTTATCTCTATTACAGTCTCACAAACCATGAGTTCTAGCTAACAAAGTAAAAATTGGAGCCCTATCTCTCTCTCTACAAGGCCTTTTAAGGATAAACTGTCCAATTAAGAAATGACACCTCAATTACTTTTACTTTTAACCCAATAACCAACCACCCGTGGCCACAATGAGGATTTTTCTACCCAATTACAAAATCTCACCCAGACCCATGAAGCAGATGGTGAAAAAGAAGGACTGGCCTCTGCCCTAAAACCTCCACTTTGCTTTATATATATATTCTATATTCTAAACCCATAAACTCTAAGTTTTGCACCCTGTGCTATCACACACTTCTATTCAAACTCCACACCCACAATCCCAGTGCTGTCACTCAATTTTGGAAGCCTTTTCCCTGGCCTCAGGTGAAATGCAGTGTTTGCTTGGGGGTCAGTGCCTGTCAGCACAGAAAGTCTGAAATTCTCAGTGCCCAGGGTTCCAACAGGGAGCAGTCTTTGTGAGAACAGCAGGGAGATGGGATAACCCTCATTCTCCTGGCAGGGATGATCCAGGAGCATCAGAGCAGCTCCAGGTGAGTACCAGGACAGCAAGGTTGACATTCAGGCCCTGCAGGCTCTTTTCTCCCAAGGTTTTCTCTACCAGGTGTCACCTTTGGAGCCACCTGTAACCTTCCCCCAGAAAAGCCAGCCTGGCCCTCGGGTGGAGAGCATGAAGATGGAGGAAAATTGGAGGAATCTGAAGCAAAGCAGAGCTCTGAGGACTGTTTGTTTGGCTCAGCAATGCTTTCCTCAGCTCCCTGCACAGGCCTGGGACTCATTGTGTAATGGGGGTGCTGGGCTGGGAAGGCTGCAGGGAAAGCAGAGGATGCTTTTGCCCTGGCAGGGGGCTGTTTGTGCACTGCTGGGATGAGAAAAACCCTATTTGCTTCGTGGCAGGGTGCTGCTTGTGTAGTGAGCCAAGGCCTTGGCCGTGGGGACAGCAGGCTCTGAGCAGCCCCAGCTGCCAGGGGACTTTGTTGTTCTTCCCATCCTAGGAGCTGGAGCATGGAGAGAGTCAGCCTAACCTTTTGTTCCAGCTGCATTTTTCACATTTCATGTTGGTTTGTGGTATGTTGAGCGAACTCCTGACATCTGGAGTCCCAGCAGTGCCTGGGCCCCAAGCACAGTTTCCATTACAAGCCAGACCCCCCTCTCTGCCTTTTTATTTGCACAATAACACAACACCCTGGCTCTGCAGCCCTCTGTGCACTGGCTGGGTCCCAGAAAACCACAGACACTTCACCTTCCACCTGGTTCTCTGCTCCTTTCCTGTACCCTATATCCTGCAGGATGGATTGACTGTTATCAACAATTTTCTGTCCATTGAAGAACTTAATTTAAAAATTACTGCGATGTATATGGCTGCGCAGGAAGCCTCAAAGGAGGGATTTCTATTTTGTCTCCTTTGGATTGGCTGCGTCCCATTCTTTAAGCTTGATCCAGCTAAATTTTGTCACCCTGAGCTGCCCAGATTGGGAAACTGAGGCACTGAGGGGTTAAGGAGACATGGCAAAGCCTACACCCCTGTTGGGGTCACATTCTGATCCTTAAATCCATTTCTCATTTCCCAAGGACATCAGGTGACATTAGAGTTCTGGTTTGACAGGAATGGCAGGATCAGCATTTCCTTCCAGGAGCTCTCCAGCAAATCTAATAGTAATTCTTCCTTGTTATGTTTTTAAACTCAGAGCAAAGTGGTTTTGTCCATTCAGAAGATGTGAAATTTTGATCTGTGGGGTTGTGTCGTGTCTCTGCTGAAATGGTGGGAGGCAGACTGGATTTGGGACTGAACTCCTCCTGCCCATCAATCCCCCTGGAAGCACCAAGTCTCTGTTGCCTTGGGCCTGATGTGCCCATCCCTTGCAGAGAGCATAAAACCACATTTTAATGATAACCCCACCACCTGACTGCCCTCAGTGTGAGCAGCAGGAGCTGCTCATGGGGCTGGGGAGTCCACAACCCGGGGTAGATCACCCCCTCTAATTACAGGGCAGAAATTCAGGGGCTGAGCAGTGGAATTGTCACAGGGGCAGGCAGAACAAGGCAGGGCAGGCAGGAGCAAAGAGAAAATGAGTTCTGAGCATGCAGCCCTTGAACCCAGCCAGGAGCATTGAGGATACAGAGCCCTTCAGAGCATGAACCACTACAAATGTTCCCCCACAAGTGCAGCTGATGAAATCTCACTGCTTCTTTCTTTTTCTCCTTTTTATTTTTTCTCCCCCTACAGCTGCATTTTGTGAATAGTCCTGAATTCTGTTTTGTCACTTGCACTGTGCTCTCCCAATTAGAATCACAGAATCGTTTAGGGTGGAAAAGACTCTTTAAGATCTTCATGTCCAAAAATTAACCCAGCACTGCCAAGCCCATGAAACCCTGTCCCCAAGTGCCACATCTGCGAAATCGTTCCAGGGATGGTGACTCAAATACTGCCCTGGGCAGCCTCTGCCAGTGCTTGACAACCTTTTCAGTGAAGGAATTTTTTCAAATATCCAATTTATGTCTCTCCTGGGGCCACTTGAGGCTGTTTTTTCTCATTCCATCCCTTGTACCCTGGGAGCAGAGCCTGACCCCCTCGGCTGTCCCCTCCTGTCAGGGAGTTGTGCAGAGGCAGAAATTCCCCTTGAGCCTCCTTTTCTCCAGGCTGAGCCCCTTTCCCAGCTCCACTCCTGGGGCTCCATTCCCTTCCCCAGCTCCCTTCCCTTCCCTGGACTCACTCCAGCCCCTCCAGGCCCTTCTTGTGAGGGGCCCAGAGCTGCCCCAGGATTTGGGGTGCTGCCTACCCCGTGCCCAACACAGGGATTGCTATCAAATATTGCTCCTGGTAACTCTGAGGTTTTCTGTCTTTGAACATGCTGGAGTGGTTAAAAAACCTTCAAAACATTTTCCAATCAGGCAGCACTGGAGTTACCTGTTGACTTCAACAGTTTGGCCATGGACCGGTTGAGAATTTTCTTTTTTTGAAACCCAGCAGACCAAGAAATAGTGAGAATCAACTCAATGGAATATTAAAGTCCCCAGGAGATTGTCATCACAGTCCCTCTGGTCCTATAAATTTAATAGAATTTTCTGACCAGAGCATAATTCAATCCAGCAGGATTCCCACATTTGATTGGTGGAATGCAAGATGTGAAAAGATGCCCTGGCCTCAGTGTCTGACACACTACACTCTTCCATGGCTATTCCATAAAAAACCCAAGGATATTAAAAGAATGCTTATATTATTTAACTAAATTTTCAAAATAGGCAATAACTTCTGAGGTTTTCTGTATTTCCCTTTTGTTGGGAGAGGAATAGCTAAACCCAGAAATTACATTATGTTTCATTGCATTTCTTTTATTTTGGGCTTTGGGCTTTTGTCATTCTTTTTCACTTCAGCAAAGTCACCATATTTTCCCTCCCTACTGAAATTCAGGTGAGCAAAGAGCAGTTCATTATTCTTTGGCAGATAAAGATCTGCCCTTTATCCCCATATGCTGGGGTTCTACCTACAGAATCTCACTCCCAATTTGTAGGGAAATTAAACCCCAAATGCAATTGAGAACGCTCTTTGCAGAGGGATATTTTATATTCTCAGTCCATTTTTGTGCCTGTTAGTTATGAGCTGCTCCTATCACAGCTTTACCAGACAGATGTACCCACTCAGTTGTGTGTGCAGAAACAGAAAAACCCAAACAAAACAGCAAAAATAAAAAAAATCAGGGCTGGAGTGTTAGCCCCGACTTCACTAACTGAAACAACACCTGCAACCCCCAAATTTCCCCCAAATTGCATCATTATAATTCATAGTTATTCTGAAATTGCATCTCCTGGTGACTGGAAGTGGAATCTCCTCTGGGTTTGTGGGGTGACGAGTTACACACGCATTTTTTCCCGAAGTAATGACAGATGGCAAACAAATGAGGGATAAAGTAACCTGCTCCACAGCAAGAGAGGAAATGCAGCATTTAAATTCCCATCTGGAATGCCTTTCCACTCAAGTGCTCTGCTGGGGCCTGGCCGTGGATCTGTGTTCCCGAGCCCACAGTGTCACTTTGGGTCCCTGCTCAGCTTGGGGGGCACAGAAGGCACCAATTACAGCCCCTCACAGGGGGGTAATTACAGCCCAGTTACAGGGGGCTTGGGGCCTGGGGCTTGGGCACATCGTGGTTTTTATTGCAGAAAGCTGGAATTTAGGGAAACAGCAGTTTTCCTAAAAGCAGCCCTGATGCTGCTGCCACACTTGGGTTTTGGTGCCTGTGAGTTTGACTCCACACTCTGAGGGTCCAGCCTTGCAGAAAAATGGCTATAATAATTAGCGAGACCACTCCTCAAAGATGTTTTGTAAATCAAAAGGTTTAATAATGAGAAAATAACAAAGTAAACAAAATGTTGCAGAAAACAAATAATAAACCAGGCACAGGTGCCTGAGAAACCTCAGACACCCTGCTAAGACATCTCAAAAAGCCTTTTTTTTCTTTTTGTGCTCTTTCTTAAATACTGAATGTTTTAGGAGGGATAACCTGGCTTGCAGCCAATAGAGGGAGAGGTAGGGTTTGAAGAACAGTGACAAGATCCAATAGATGCTTCTCTCCTGGCCCTGAGCCAATCCCTGTCAGAAGGTGTCCTGGGTTGCAGTATAAGATATGCACAAAGTATTCTATCACCATCTTTATGAACTGTTGAAACCAATTGCTGAAGCAGTGTCCTCCCAGGTTCCCCTTCCCTCTGCTGTTAATGTGTCTTCTGTTAATGGCCTGCTGCATGACTCATAGATATCATAGTTATCTCTCTGTGATGGGCCATCAAGGACCCCCTGTATGACTCATCATCCCATTGGGAGATGCTCCGCCCAGGGGGAGGAGCCAAGCATTCCCACCTGGATATAGTCTGGGATTTGGGACAGTACAGGGGCCCTTACCCACTGGATTCCCAGAGGATCAGAGCTACCAGACCTTTCTACGGGATCACTGCTTCCATCATCCTGCTCAGGTTGTATTCTGACTCTGTCAGTGGTCTTTTGTATTATTGCATTTATTTTATTTTACCTTTTTTTCTTCTTATTAAATTGTATTTCTGACTTGGAGCCTCTCACTCGTTTTGCTTTCAAACCACTACAGAAGGGTATGGAAGAATGTAGGTAAACTTCCTTATATGTCAGAAGTAAACTGAACCTCTTTCCCTATTTGGAAACACCTGCTGGGGGTGTAGGGATTGCATTACTACAGGCGCCCTCTGGGATTTCTGCAATTTGCTGTTCCCTCCACAGAAAGGAATTTAGGTGCACGTTAAAATCATTTAAATCTTGGTTAGATAAATCGTTTAAATCCTGGTTAGATTTCTCACAAATCCATTGCTCACATTTGGATTTTGGTGCTCGCTGGGATTCCTGTTTCTTTTGCCATAAGGAATTTAGGTCACATTAAAATCATTAAATCCTGGTTAGATTTCTCACAAATCCACATTCAAATTTTGGTGCTCCCTGGGATTCTGTCATGTGCTGTTCCCTTCACTGTAAAGAATTTAGGTGCACCTCAAAATAATTTAAATCCTGGTTAGATTTCTCACAAATCCCTTACCCACATTTGGATTTTGGTGCTCCCTGGGATTCCATGATCTGATGCTCCTTTCTCCTTTGCTGTAAGGAATTTAGGTGCACATTAAAATAATTTAAATCCTGGTTAGATTTCTCACAAACCAACATTCAAATTTTGGTGCTCCCTGGGATTCCGTGATGTGCTGTTCTCTTCACTGTAAGGAATTTGGGAGAACATTAAAAGAATTTAAATCCTGGTTAGGTTTCTCACAAATCCATTATTCACATTCAGATTTCAGCATTCCCTGGGATTCTGTGATTTGCTCTTCTTTTCTCCATAAGGAATTTAGGCATTTAAAATAATTTAAATCCTGATTAGATTTCTCACAAACCCATTATCTTCTCTGCTAATTCAGCCATCATCTCTGTTGGCCTTGCACTTTGCTCCAAAGTGCCTCCTGGAAATCATGGATGGTCACACATCACCTCTTGAAATGAGACAGTGGTAGTGTGTAAAAATAACCCCCAAAAAACCCCCAAAAAACCCACCAAAACCACACAGACACACACTTTTTACAGGAAATGGCAAGTGTTTCCAGACATTTTTTCAAAATATTGTCCTCTGACAACCTCTCATTGTCACTATCAATATTCAAGGCTTTGTTTCCATAGATTTCCTACTTTAAAATGCTATTTTATGTCTCAGAAATGGTATTTATTACATGCAGTACATTCCTTTTTGGTAATGCAGTGTGCTCAGGCTTTTTCCTCCCATTTTTTCACAACAGTGCTGGCATTCCCTAAGATTTATGCAGGACTGACTATTTAGGAAAAACTCCCAGCACTCTGTGTGTAATGTGTGCACAGAGCACATCCCAGTTAAGCCTGGCTCAGCCAGATGTTGCTGCACTGAAATTACAAAAAAAAAAAAAAATCACAGCAGTGCTAAAATCCATTTAGCATTGCCCACCAGCAAAACTCCCAAATCCACTGGCACTTGGCTTGACAAAAAAAGTCATTTAATACCTGATTTGTTTTAATTAGGTTGAGCTTGGCAGTATTGTGTTTATATTTGGGATTTAGTGTAAGAGATGTTGGTTGCTTTTTATATTGTCATATTTTGTGCAGAACAGTAAAAATTACTCCACAATCCCCTCAAATAGGTGTGTTAGGAACTTGGGGTCTACATTAAATTATAAACACACAAAGTTCTTCCAGGCTAATTCTTTTAGCTTTTGAAATGGAGTTTAGCAATTTAATAGCTAAGATTTTACCATTAGTATCACATGGCTGGTCAGCATTATATCTATAAATATAAAAATTGTACTCTTATTGCAGGGTTTTGGCACAACTGGGCCTTTAATTAGGTATTTCACATGTTCTCCTGAGGGATTTTGTGACTTCCAGGCTCTCCTTGGTGTTCCTGCTGCAGTTACCTCTGGGATTGTTTTCCCTGGAGTGAGTTGGCAAGGAAAGGTGAGAACTGAGAGCTTTAGGATTGTCCCTAAAAAGAGACAATTTACACTCATGTCTAATTAATCCCAGGACTAGCCAAGAGTATCAGCTCTTCCTGGTTCTGCTGGCTGCTTTTCAGTCGTTTAAGGCTGTCTAAAATTATCCTGTTTATATTTTTGTCTTATTTTACCTCCCCTTTCCCACACAACCCTTGTGAGGGACACAGCTGTATTGTCTTTGTGAGGACAGAATCCCCCAGGGCCAAATCTTTGCCTATCTTTAGTCCTCCAATGTTTCATCTGAAGAGGAATAAATAAACAGAATATACCATGACCAGGGATCACTTTCTGGAGCCAGCTGGGTGGGAAACAACCTGCTGGACAATTGTCTTTGAGGCAAACCTGTCATTTTTCCATGGAGCTCCTCTGAGGGCAGGCTGTCTGGGGTTGCACTGTGTAACCAGCAGTGTGTACTCTATTGCCATCTGTTGAAACTCCTTTGGGAGGTGTTTTCTTTATCTCTTCCATGACCCATCCCTCATAACTCCAGGAGGAACCTTCTGTAAATGGGCCAGCTGTTAAACCAGGTGGGGCAGTGTTCTTTATCTCTTCCAGGACCTGTCCTCCCTCCGGGGGGTATCTGCTGTTCATGGGCCACCCAGGCTCACTGCATGGCTGATACAATTCCATCATCCCATCTGTCTTTTCAGGACACCTCAGTGGCTGACAATCTCATCAAATATGCATTGAGGGCACAGGTTCAGGTCAGTGTCTCCAGAGGGAATCAAGTCAGCTCTTCCCGAGGGTCTTGGGTAGCAATGCAAGATGTTGTCTAATCTAAATCTATTGAAACCAGTTGAAAAGGTGTTTTTCTTTGTCTCATAACTCTGGAGGGGAGGGGATGGGTGTCTTCTGTTCCTGGGCCAGCTGTTAAACCAGCTGGGGCAGTGTTCTTTATCTCATCCACCACCCATCCTCCCTCCAGGGATATCTGCTGTCCATGGGCCATCCAGGCTCACTGATGGCTGATACAATTCCATCATCCCACGGGGAGAGGCTCCACCCAGGGGGAGGAGCCAAGAATTCCCACCTGGATCAAACCTGAGATTCAGAACACCAGCACAGCCTGTTTGCACTGGATTCCCAGAGGGAGACCAGACCCATCTCACCACCACTGGACCCTTCTACAGGATCATCTCTGCTCCAACAGAACCACATCTGTCACTGCAGGACTGAACTGGACTGCTACCAACACCCTGACCAACAGGGTGCCAGGTTGTATTCTGACTCTGTCAGTGTTTCTAGGATTTTTTTGTTTGCTCAGGGTTTTTATTCTATTTTATTTTTTAATTTTAATTTTTAAAAATTTTTAATATTCCTAGTAAAGAACTTTTACTCCTATTCCCATATCTTTGCCTGAAAGCCCCTTAATTTCGAAATTATAATAATTCAGAGGGAGGGGTTTGCATTCTTCGTTCCAAGGGAAGCTCCATCTTTCCCTGGCAGACACCTCTCTTCCTAAGCCAAGACAAAGGCTCAGAACCAGTTCCACACCAGGCTGAAGCACTCCAGCACTGGATAATTCCTTCCTGAGCTTTCAGAGCCTTTGTTTGCTCCCCAGAGGGCTAGCTGGGATTTTTATATCCATTTCAAGAGCATGATTTGAGAATATCAAAGCCCTGCTAATGACTGTGGGTTAGATCCAGTTAAATTCACCCATTTCAAGGAAACTGTGTCAAGTTAGAGCAGAGCAGCTCTGTGCTGCCTTTAATCAGAAACTTGCTGAGGAATTGCTGCTTAAAGGTGAACATGGCTCTCTGTGTGGAGACAGAAAAAAAAAATCATGAATTTATTTAGACATTGGGTGTCCAGGACATGAATTCTTCTCTTGTCCCTAGAACCTGCTTTGCCAGCCCAGCTCTCCCTGTTCAAAGGGGGAGATTTTCCTCCTAAAAATGAGCTAAATGGTGAAAACAGGACACTGGCACTCAGTTATCCCTGGGGTATTTAGTTCCCTCATCTACGTCCTTAGTTTCTTTTCCATTACTATCACAGGAGATAGTGTGAAACTCTTTTGGTGAAGTAAAAGTCTTTTTCTCTGTCTAAAGGTTTGGGAGAACCTTCCAAGCGTGAAACTCTTTTAGTGGAGTGAAACTCTTTTTCTCTGTCTAAGGATTTGGGAGAACCTTCCAAGCAACCTCTTAAAACATATTTTACCCTTAAATCTGAATAATTTCTGTGCTGTGAGGAGCAGAGGCAATGCCAACTGCTGATATAATGCCACATTCAGGCCTTCCAGGGGGTCTCAGAAGGACCTAAAAGTTAAATAAAGCACATTTCCATCGAAATCACAAATTCATCCCACCACAGGAATAAATCTTCTGTGAATTTGAGATCAGAGATTTGATGGCTCATTCCTTTGTAGCTGCAACTGAAGCTTCCTTTGCTGTGGGAGCGCAGAGCCTGCCAGCCAGTGTGACCTCCAAAATATGGAAATGAAGGAGCAGAGTTAACCCTTCCACAGACAGGGGATGTTTCCATCCCCTGGTTCTCCACAGGACTTTTCCTGGCCCTAAAAGCTGTGCCTGCATTGGGCTGGGGGACACAGGAGCAGGACAGGTCTGGCACTGAGTTTCAAATTCTCAGGGTGCTGTTGCCCAGGGGCTGGAGGTGCCCAGCCAGGCACAGAGCCATCTCTCTCTATACAAGGCCTTTTAAGGATAAACTCTTCAATTAAGGAATGACACCTCAATTATCTGTATCTATCTGAATATATGCATAACTATATATACTATTATTA
>JANPWX010000269.1:0-19204 GCA_024734555.1 Trochalopteron elliotii
TGTGGATGTCCCCCAGCAGGGAATTCCCAGGGAAATAATTCCTGGGGGTATTTGCTCCTTTCCAGGTGCACCCAGAGGGGAAGTTTGTGGTGGACGTGGACAAGAACATTGACATCAATGACGTGAGTGCCCCGGGGCTGGCAGGGTGTCCCCAAGGACTATGGGGTGTCCCCAAGGGCTGTGGGGTGTCCCAGGGCTGTCCCCAAGGGCTGTGGGCTGTCCCCAAGGGCTGTGGGCTGTCCCCAGGGCTGGCAGGGTGTTCCCAAGGGCTGTGGGGTGTCCCCAGGGGCTGTCCTCAGGGTTATGGGGTGTCCCCAAGGCCTGGCAGGGTGTCCCCAGAGCTGTCCCCAGGGCTGTCAGGGACACCCAGCCCCCTGCTGTCCCCACAGGTGACCCCCAACTGCCGCGTGGCTCTGCGCAACGACAGCTACACCCTGCACAAGATCCTGCCCAACAAAGTGGACCCGCTGGTGTCCCTGATGATGGTGGAGAAAGTCCCAGACTCCACCTACGAGATGATCGGGGGCCTGGACAAGCAGATCAAGGAGATCAAGGAGGTGATTGAGCTGCCTGTGAAGCACCCGGAGCTCTTCGAGGCGCTGGGCATCGCCCAGCCCAAGGCAAGTGCTGCTGCTCTGGGGGAGTCCCCGGGCTGTCCCCATGTCCCCGGGCTGTCCCCGGGCTGTCCCCATGTCCCCAGGCTGTCCCTGTGTCCCCAGGCTGTCCCCATGTCCCCGGGCTGTCCCCAGGCTGTCCCCGTGTCCACGGGCTGTCCCCATGTCCCCGGGCTGTCCCCGGGCTGTCCCCGGGCTGTCCCCAGGCTGTCCCCGTGTCCCCGGGCTGTCCCCATGTCCCTGGGCTGTCCCCGGGCTGTCCCCGGGCTGTCCCTGTGTCCCTGGGCTGTCCCCAGGCTGTCCCCGGGCTGTCCCCGGGCTGTCCCCAGGCTGTCCCCGTGTCCCCAGGCTGTCCCCGTGTCCCCGGGCTGTCCCTGGGCTGTCCCCGTGTCCCCAGGCAGGCTCTGAGGGGCCGTGTGGCCATTGCAGGGGGTGCTGCTGTACGGCCCTCCCGGCACAGGGAAGACCCTCCTGGCCAGGGCCGTGGCCCATCACACCGACTGCACCTTCATCCGCGTCTCGGGCTCCGAGCTGGTGCAGAAGTTCATCGGGGAAGGTAACGGGGCAGGGGGGGCTCTGGGGGAGCTCAGGGCTCGGGGGGTCAGGGCCAGGCTGAGCCCTGTGCCCCCCAGGGGCCCGCATGGTGCGGGAGCTGTTTGTGATGGCCCGGGAACACGCCCCCTCCATCATCTTCATGGACGAGATCGACTCCATCGGCTCCTCCCGCCTGGAGGGCGGCTCGGGCGGGGACAGTGAGGTGCAGCGCACCATGCTCGAGCTCCTCAACCAGCTCGATGGCTTTGAGGCCACCAAGAACATCAAGGTAAGAGGGGGCAGCTCTGCCTGGAGTGCTGCCAGCCCCACGGTGCCCAGGGTGGTGACACTGTGCCCCTGTGCAGGTCATCATGGCCACCAACAGGATCGACATCCTGGACTCAGCCCTACTGCGCCCCGGCCGCATCGACAGGAAAATCGAGTTCCCCCCTCCCAACGAGGAGGTACCAGAGCCACCCCCAGCTGGCCCCGTCCCCACCCTGTCCCTGAGGACCATTCCTGGCCTCCAACCCTCCCTGTGCCCCTGCTCCAGGCCCGCCTGGACATCCTCAAGATCCACTCCAGGAAGATGAACCTGACCCGGGGCATCAACCTGCGGAAAATCGCGGAGCTGATGCCGGGGGCCTCGGGGGCCGAGGTGAAGGTGAGCTGGGGACTGGGGGGACGTGGGGGCTGCCACGGGGGACACTGCCTGATGTTCTCTCCTGTCCCCTCAGGGTGTGTGCACTGAGGCAGGGATGTATGCCCTGAGGGAGAGGAGGGTGCATGTCACACAGGAGGACTTTGAGATGGCCGTGGCCAAGGTGGGTGACAGGGGAGAGGTGACAGGGGCACAGTGTCCTGGGTGGAGTTTGCCAGGAGCACAAACAAGGGGATTGTCACCATGTGGCTGACAGGTTGAGAGGCTGCTGGGGCACAGCCTGCTTGGACAGGGTGGCTGCTGAGCCCTCTCAGTGCAGGGCTGGGGTGGGTCTTGGGGTGTTTTTGGGGCAATTAACACTCAATTTGGGCACTGAATGTTGGACCCACCCCTGTCCCCTCACCCCCAGGTGATGCAGAAGGACAGTGAGAAGAACATGTCTATCAAGAAGCTGTGGAAGTAACCTGTGGCTGGAGCTGCTCCTTGCTCTGTGCTGTCAATAAAGAGCTGCTGTGGCCAGGCCTGGGCACTGAGTTGGGGACTGATTTGGGGACAGGGTCGGGGCTGCAGGACACTGCACACCCCCAGAGCTGCAGGACACAGCACACACCCCACAGAGCTGCTGCTAACTGCTTTTATTAGAAAATACTCAAAATAGACAAAAACTGGTTACACAAGAGGCAGAGCAGGCACCCCTGAGCCCAACCCTGGGAATCTGTAAACGCCCCCCCACCTTGGGAGCCTGCAGGGGGGCAAAGGCACTTCAGTGGGGGTGGCAGTGGTGGCACTGTCCCCATGGTCCCCTCCCTCCTCCCCAGTATCTCCAGTTCTTGGTGCCCCTGTGCCCCCACTGGCTGCAGGCTCCTGGGGCAGAGTCACCCCCTCTGCCCCCAAACCTTGTCAAAACAAGTGGTTAATTATGGAATTATGTAAAACAGCGGGAGTGGGGAAGGAATAAATTGATTGTCACAAACTGAACCCCAACCCTCGGTTCCATATCCCCAAAGCAGCCCTGGGAGCCTCCCCGAGCCCCTGCAGAGCCCAGTGCAGGAAGAGGAACTCGATCAATATATTAATTAATTAATCAATCAAATACAAACCCACTGTACAAAACGCTGCCTTTTTTTTTTTTTTCGTGGTTTTTATATAAAACCTGTTCACAAAAATAGTGCAAAACGTCGGGGGCCGGGGGGAGCTGGCGTTTGGAATGACGAACTTTGGTTGAAGAGGGGCAGGGCGGGGCCTGCTGGGCTCGGGGTGGGGCTGGCAGCTCCTCCGCCTGGGCACGGGCAGCGCTTCCCGGCTCCCGGAGGAGTTTTGGAAGCGGGAGGGGAGCGGGAAACCCGCGGGGGCTGCGCGGGGAGAGGCGCGATGCGAAGCGGAGGAGGCGCTGCGGGGGCTTGGGGGGAGCGGGGACCCCGCTGTGCTCGGCCCGGGGGAGCCCCGGGGGACGAGGGGGGCTCCCATCCCTCCAGGCACATCGGGTTTGTGCAAGTGCTGTGGCTTCCAGTCGGTACCGTCCGGCTCGGGCAGCGGGGCGGGAGCGGCCCCGGACCCCACCCGCCTTAAGTGAGGCGGATCCCGAGCACTTGTTCCAGTTCCTGCCGGCGCTGCTGGACCTGGGGACACCGCGGCCGTCAGGGGACAGTGCCCGGTGTCCCAGGGCTCTGTCACTGCCCCCCAACCCCGGCCCCAGCCCCGAGCTCACCTTGGCGAAGATGTGTCTGCCCACAGCCTCCTGCGCCCAGGGCTGTTGGTAGAACTCGGCCCGCCGCTCCTCCTCGGGGTTCCCGATCACATCCGTGATGATCTGACCCAAACGGGAGTGAGCTCCACGGGCATCCAGATCCCCCCAGGAGCTCCATGGGCATCCAGACCCTTCCCTGAGCTCCAGGATGGACCCAGACCCCTCCCTGCCCCTCACTCTGCCCAGCCCCAGGGCTTCACAATCATGGAATTGTCAGGGTTGGAAAAGACCTTCAACCCTTATCCCACACCACCACCATGCTCACCACTGACCCATGTCCCCAAGGGCCACATCCCTGGTTCTGAACCCCTCCAAGGATGGGGACTCCAGCACTGCCCTGGGCAGCTGTGCCAGCACTGGACAACCCCTTCCATGAAGAAATTTTCCCCAATATCCAACCTACATCTCCTTAGCCATTGTTCCCCTTTACCTTGAGGTCCCTCCTCTGGGATTTGATCCATTCCTGGATGAAATCCTGGGGGTTGTTGCTGAAGCTCAGCATGAAATCCCTCTGTGTCTTCAGCTGGTTGATGGACTCGATGGTCTCATGGATCTGGGGAGGTGACAGGGGTCAGAGGAGCTGTGTCCCCCCACAGGACACGGCTGCCCCCGCCTGCAGGGCTGTCCCCTGGCAGTGTCCCCTCCCACCTTGGCATCCAGGGAGGCGATTTCCTGCTGGTTGGTGGTGGAGGCCAGGAAATTGCTCATCTGGGCTTTGAGGGGATCGTCCACCTCCACGTCGATGTCGTAGCAAGCTGTCTTCTTCTGGTCATTGGGGTCCACACTGGGGGAAGGGGGTTGGGGGGACCTGCTGAGCCCCCACCTGGACTGGGGGTGGATGGACCCCTGACAGCAACACCAGTGCCCCAAGAAACCTCAGATTTGGTGGTTCTTCTCCTCCCAGGTGACTTGTGCTGGTCCTTCAGGTTGGAGACCTCAAACCCTCCTGTGCCCCCAGTCCATGGAGCCCCCCAGCCCCTGGGGACACTGCCTGGCCTGTGGAGACCCCCAGCCCTGGGGACATTGCCTGGCCCGTGGTGACCCCCAGTCATGGGGACACTGCCTGGCCCAGGGAGCACCCCAGCCCTGGGGACACTGCTGTTCCCCCTGGGAACACTCTCCACCCACAGGACACTCCTAGCCCTTGGGGACAGTGCCTGACATACCCACCCCATGGCGCCCCCCAGTCATGGGGACACTGCCCACCCCACTGAGTGCCCCCCCAGTCCTGGGGACACTGGACCAGTCCCCACCCCATGGACCCCCCCCCCGGGACATGCCCACTCCCCGCCACACAGAGCTCCCCTGTCCTGGGGGCACTGCCCAGCCCACTGCCCACCCCACTGAGAGCCCCCCCAGTCCTGGGGACCCTGCCCATTCCATGGAGCCCCCTCAGCCCTGGAGAATGCCCGTGCCCATGCAGTGCCCAGCCCGCAGAGCCCCTCAGTGGCCAGGATGTGCCCCACCTGATGGTGTGGTTGATGATGATGGGGTCTGGGTGCTGCAGGAGCCCCGCCAGCTTCATGGGGATCTCGGAGAAGCGCATGCGGACACAGTTGAAGATCTGGGGGGCAAAGCAGAGCCTTTGGCACCCATGGCAGGGTCCCACTCACCTGTGCAGCCAGGTGGGGCATCCCCAAGCTGGTGGCGCAAGCCAGAGCCCAGGGAAGGGGCACAACCAGAGCCTGGAGGGAAGGGGAGAGGCTTTTCCCAGCTGGAGGAGGTGGGAATGTGCAGGTACCTGGCGGAAGTAGCGGTTGCAGTTGATGAACTCCTTCTCGTGGCTGTCCTGCAGTTTGTTGTGTTTGATGTAGAGCCATAGGGCCTGCATGATGCTGGCCCTGGTCTGGGTGTGCACCCCCAGCAGCCGGGCCAGCCGTGGGTCCAGCTTGTACTGGGGGGGCTGTGGGGACAGTCGGGGTCAGCCATGGGATGGAAAAGCAAAGCCCGGAGCAAAGCCCAGCCTCTGACCCATCCCTGTTCCCCTCGCACTGAGTGCTCAGCTGCTCCTGGGACAGCTGAAGGGATGGGGATTCCACCACTCTCTGGGCAGCCTGGCCCAGTTTTTAACTCCTGTTCCATGAAGGAATTCCTCCTGCTCCCCAAAGAAGAGGCACTCAGGAGTGTCCCCAACAGCCCTTGTGTCACTGCAGCTCCATGCCCAGAGCTCCCTGCATCCCCAAACCTTCATTCAAGGCCCTGTCCCAGTTTTTAGCTGCCTTTCCATGGAGAAATTCCTCCTGCTGCCCAAAGAAGGAGGGGGGGGGGCTGTCTGGCCTCCTGTCTGGCCCTCAGGAGTGTCCCCCCTCAGCCCCTGTGTCACTGCAGCTCCATGCCCGGAGCTCCCCATGCTCCTTTCAATCCCTGCATCCCCAAAGCCTCCTCCAAAGCCCTGTCCCAGCCCATCCCCACCCCCACCCCTGGCTGCTCCCCTAGGTGCCCCCAAGGCTGTACCTGGTGGTCCAGCATGAGCAGCAGGGTGCACTTCACATTGACATCTCCGGGACGCTTCACCTGGAAGCCGTCAGTCTCCTGGGTTGTGGGCATCCTGTGCCACTGCGGGGGACAATGGGGACACTGCTCAAGGCCAGGCCATGGGAGCCACTGCCAGCAGGGGCTGTGTGTCTGCAGAGCTGGGCTGGGGCTCTGGGCAGGGCCTGGCACAGCCACACAGCCCAGGGCACCCCTTGGCAGCTCCTGATCCCAGTGGTGGTAGCTCAGAGCTCTCCCAGTCCATCCCACCCTGGGATGTGCTCCAGCACTGGGATGGACTGGGGCACTTCCAGCCCTGAGTGGTTCCCACAGCTTCTGGATCAATCCTCAGGGAACGTGTATCAGAGCTGCTCCCAACACCCCCTGGAAGGGGATTCAGCCTCTCCACAGAATCTCCCAGGACAAAAGCATGAGCTGGGTGCAGGGAGAGCTCCAGGCATCCAAAAATGGTCTGATCCCTTTCCCAGGCATGGCTTAAACACCCCAAGGACCCTCCAGCTCAGGGACAGGCAGGAGGGCAAATCCTTCTTCCCACACAGCACTGGGATGAGCCCCCTGAGGAATCAGCACCCAGGTGGGGACCCATCCGTGCCAGGCTGGGGGGAAAAGCTGCCCCTGGAGTCATGTCCCTGACCCACACAGCACAGCTCCAGCTCAGGACCTGGGGTGTGAGGGGCCAGAGCTGAGCTCCAACAGGGAAGAAAATGCATCCCTAAACTTGAGCTGGGAAAGCAGAAGACTGTGGTCCCCATGGAATGCCTGGCATTGCCCCCAGCCCCAAAAACCTGCTCGGGCCCCTCTCCCAGCAGGACAGGCCCTGGGCTGGGAGCTGGGCATCCAGAGGGGGAGCAGCAGGGCCATGCCCCCATTTCCCACTGGGATCCCTTCCCTCCTCACCTCCACCAGGTGATTGTCTGGCCCGTAGAGCTCCTTGTCCAGCTCGATCACGAGGCTCTTGAAGAAGGAGGAGAACTTCCTCTTCTGCTTGCTGGGCTGCAGACAGGGCAGCAGAGATTCCTGATCCCAAATCCAGCCCCAGACCCCAGAGTGGAGCAGGGGCTGCCCCAGCTGAGCTCCCAGCACCTCCACATCCCTCCTGGATGCTCCTCATGGACCAGTGCTCCTCCTCCCATCACCTCATCCCTCCTGGATTATCCTGATGGACCAGCTCTTCCTCCCACCATCACTCCTTCCCTCCTGGATCCCTATGGATCAGCTCCTCCCAGCACCACCACTCCATCCCCCCTGGATCCCTATTGCTCCCACCACCTCCTCATCCATCTTGGATTGTTATGGACCAGTGCTCGTCCTTCCACCATCATTTATCCCTCCTGAGTCCTGATGGACTAGAGTTCCTCCCACCAGCACCTCATCCCTCCTGGATGATCCCTATGGATCAGCTCCTCCCACCACCACCACTCCCTCCCTCCTGGGTCCTGACAGACCAGCTCCTCTCTCCATCCCTCCTGGATGCTCCTGATGGGCCAGAGTTCCTCCCACCAACACCTCATCCCTCCTGGATTATCCTGAAGGACCAGCTCCTCCTCCCACCATCACTCCATCCCTCCTGGATGATCCCTATGGATCAGCTCCTCCCACCACCATCACTCCATCCCTCCTGGATCCTGACAGACCAGCTCCTCCCTCCCTCCATCCCTCCTGAATGCTCCTGGTGGACCAGAGTTCCTCCCCCCAGCCCTCCATCCCTGCTGCATCCTCACATCCTCCAGCAGTTTCCCCTCCACACGGAGCTCCCAGGAGGCCACACGCTCCCCGCCCTCTCCCTCCTCCTTGGCTGGGGTGAAGGTGTTGGAGATGTAAATCCTGAGCTTCCTCTTTTGCTGTGGAATGGGAACAGAGACAGGGATGGATGGAGTGAGAGGGGACTGCAGCACCCATCTCCACGTCAGGATGAGAGGAAATGGCCTCAGGGGAAGTTTAGGTCGGATAATAGGGAAAATTTATCCATGGAAAGGGTTGTGGACCATTGGAATGGGCTGCTCTGGGCAGAGGTGGAATTCCCCATCCCAGAAATGTGAACACATGTCCAGAGGAGGCAACCAAGCTGGTGGAGGGCTTGGAAAACAAGCCATATGAGGAACGACTGAGGGAGCTGGGGTTGTTTAGCCTGGAGAAAAGGAGGCTCAGGGGTGACCTTATCACTCTCTATAACTCCCTGAAGGGGGGTTGTAGACAGCTGGGGGCTCTTTCTTCAGGCAGCAACTGACAGAAGGAGAGGACACAGCCTTAAGCCGCGTCAGGGGAAATATAGGTTGGATATTAGGACGAAGTTTTTCACTGAAAGAATGATTAAATACTGCAATGGTCTGCCCAGGGAGGTGGTGGAGTCACCATCCCTGGATGTGTTTAAAAAGAGACTGGATGTGGCACTGGGTGCCATGATTTAGTTGAGGTGTCAGGGCTGGGTTGGACTCGATCTTGAAGGTCTCTTCCAACCTACACATTCTGTGATTCTGTGATTCTGTGGATATTCCACCTGGGTGTTGTGGTGCATGATTAAGGTTTTTCAAAGTTGTATATGTATTTTGTTTATTTGTTTGTATTGGTATATGCCTTTCAACCCTCCCACCCTCAATTCCCTGGGGTATTACCCTGGAGAAAGAACATTGACAAGCACCCTGAAAGACCTGAGAGAAGATGTTCTCCCATTTGACCGGGTGCTCAAACACCCACCTTTCCCACTGTTGTGTAAAACACCCCTGTTCTGAGCCACCCCCTTCCTTCCCCCCCACTGGCCCGAAGTTCTCCCCTGCTCAGGGGATGCCCTGAGTATTTAGGGAGAGAACCAAGGCCCAAAACTCGCTCTAGCACGTGGAGTTCACTGGAATAAAACCTCTTCAACCCACGCCCAGGGTCCGCTCTTTCTTCCAAGCCTCAGACCACGCTACAGCTTGAGACTGAAATCCATCAAACTTTCTTTTCATGCTGGTCCAAGAACTACTGCTGGCCGGTTAGCAGCCCAGAAACCAGCACAGCTGGGGACATGGCTTAGGGTGATGGTTGGACTTGATGACCTTAGAGGGTTTTTCCAACCTTAAGGACCCTGTGATTCCATGAATCCATGACTCCCAGCCCTGCACTCACTGTCAGGGGTTTCTTGATGGCCTCCTGGATCTCCATCCTCTTGCGGGCGATGGTCTGGTCCAGTTTGCGCTCGAAGGCCAGCAGGTCCATGTAGGCCTGGGACTCTGGGACCAGCTCCCGGATCTGGGCACAGGAATAATGCTCAGTCCTGGAGCCCCCACAGCCCCCAGCAGCCAGGGAGACACCAGGTGATGAGTCCAGCACCCAGTTCTTGTTCTAAACCCAGCCTGGAACCCTGCAAAGCTCTGCCCGAACAAGTCTGGAGCCTGTTGGTGTTCCCAGAAGCATTCCTGGTGTCCCAGCATGGAATGGAACCCTGGAAGCTCAAGAGGGACTCTTAGGGACCTCCTGAGATCCCCATTCCACCCCATTCCTGCTCCTCGCTTGCTCTGAGTCCAACCTCACCCCAACCCCCTCCTGTCATCCCAGTGGGAGAGACAGAAACATTCCAGGGTGGTTTGGGCCTGAACAGAAATTCCCAGTGGGCAGGAGGGAACTCAGGGAGATCCTCCCTTTGCAGGGACCCCCATCCCTGCAGCAGCTCAGCTCTGTCCCCTGGGCTGAGGTGACACTCACCCTCTGTGGCAGCACCTTGTCAGCCATCTTCCTTCTCTTCACCCTGGGAAACAGGGAAAAGTTACAGCTCCCACAGGACATCCCACTGCCAGCCTGCTGGGGGATGGATTTTGGGAAAGGTTCTTCCCCCAGAGGGTGCTGGGCACTGCCCAGGCTCCCCAGGGAATGGGCACAGCCCCAGAGCTCCAGGAGTGTTTGGACAGCACTGCCAGGGGTGCCCAGGGTGGGATTGCTGGGGGGTCTGTGCAGGGCCAGGGGTGGGACTGGGGGTCCATTCCCACTCAGGATGGTCCTGGGGGGAAGGTGTTGGGTGACACCAGGGAAGGAAATCCAGGAAATCCTGGAGCAAGCAGAGGTGATAACAGGGCAAAGCCAGGGCTGCAGGACAGAATTCCCAAATTTCCCCTCTGAAAGCAGCCACCCCATTCTCTAAGTGCTCCAAACTGAAGGCACTGCCAGTAACTCCTTTAAACCCAGCTCAGACCAAACCCTGCTGTGGTGGGGCTGAAACCCTGGGAAAATCCAGCTTGGCTGGATTCAATCCTGCCCACTGCAGCCCCCCATCATCCCAGTGCCCAGGGAGCTCCTGCTGAGCCTGGACACAGCAGGAAATGCTCTCCTCCTGCTTTCCTGCACAGGAGATGGGGCAGAGTCCAGCAGCACAGGGAATTCCCATTTCTCCAGCTGCATGTGGAGCAGCAGGATCACACAGGAGGGATCCAGGGGACACTGGATAGTCCAGGAGAACACTCAAGGAGAAGTCAGGGCCTGGCTTTGGAGCATTTCCTGCCTCATCCAAGCTCCTGCTGCAGGCTCTGGACACCCCAGAGCAGCTGGCAGCCCCTAATCCCTTGATCCTCCAGCTGGGAGCAGGGAATGCCCAGGCAGCTGAGCCTGGCTGGTCCCAATCCCCAGCCTGGGGTGGCTCTGATGTCCCTGTGGGTGCCAGGCTGCTCCCTGACCCCAATCCCCAGCTGGCTCTGGCTGTGCAGCCCTGGGATGCCCCAGGAGGGATCAGGGAGCCAATGGAGCTGCCAGGGAAGGAAATGGGACCTGAGCATCCATGAGCACCAAGGGGTCCTGCCCAGAGATTCTAGGAACCAAAATGTCCCCACAGAGAGGGATCAGCAGGGCTGTGAACTAGTGAGGACCTGCTGGCAGAGCCCAAAGAAAGAGTCCTGCCCTGACTGCAGCTCCAGGGAGCATTCCTCAAATCTGCCAGCCCCATCCCACACTTCCCTAAAATATGCCAGTCCCATCCCACAGTTCCAGCCACATCTGTGCTGGCCAGGGCCACCAGAGACCCCTGGGGGGATGAGGAACTGCTGTTGGGGACCCCATGAGGCTCTTTGGTTCCTGGTGTGGAGATCAGAGTGAGGGAAAGCTGCAAAATGGGGGGATCTCTGCCCCCACCCCAAAACATCCCATTCCTGAGCTCTGGCAGGTGCCAGGCTGGAGGAAAACCCTGCTGGGTCCCCCCTCTGCAGCAGGGCAGGAGCTGTGGCTTTCTGCACGATGTGACACACTTGAGTGGGGATCTGAAGAGGCTTTGGGGTCTTAAAGGGGGTCAAACACTGACTGGACAAAGCCCTGGGTTCCCTGTCCTGAATGGAATTATATCCATCTTTTTACAGCTCTGTATCTGCAGTGACATCTCACTGATATCTCCATTTATATTAAGTATCATATATATTTATATAGTATTTCCAAACCAGGGTTCTCCTGTGCTCTGGAGAAGTTTCTCAGCAGAAGATCCTGTTGGGACTGAATTATTGTGCCTGGTTTGAACAAAACAGCTCCTGGCTTGGTTCAGATGGAAAATACAAAGTGAAACACAACCTGGGTTCATTGAGAAGCAGCTTCCTGTCAGCATGGATTAGCGTGGCAGTCCTGGGAATATTCCAGGAGCTTGGAGCACCCTGGGATAGTGGAAGGTGCCCTGGGGTGGCACTGGATGGGCTTTAAGGTCCCTCCAGCCCACCCCACCCCACCCCACCCCACCCATCATTTTACCAAGTGCAGCCAGACCCAGCAGGACCCCCCCATCCTCCCACGGGAATCCCCCCTGGATGGGACACCCCAGCCCTTACCCTCTCCTGGGGGTGGCCATGGGGGGCTGTGCCTGGGGGGTCAGCAGGCGTTTCCTGAAGGGATCCATCATGGCCTGGGGCAGGCCAGGCCTCAGGGGGGTCGCTGCTCCGTAGGGGGGAGCTCCTGGGGGTCCCACCTGCAGCCCTGCCATGGGCATCCTGCCCCCGGGGGGCATCCCGGGGCGCTGCTGGAAAACAGGACAGGGGGTTAGACAGGACCCTCTGCATGGTGTCATCCACCCTGGGTGCCATCCACCCTGGGTGCCATCCACCCTCCAGTGCCATCCACCCTGAGTGACATCCACCCTGGGTGCCATCCACCCTGGGTGCCATCCACCCTGGGTGACATCCACCCTCCAGTGCCATCCACCCTGGGTGCCATCCACCCTGGGTGACATCCACCTTGAGTGACATCCACCCTGAGTGACATCCACCCTGGGTGCCATCCACCCTGGGTGCCATCCACCCTGAGTGTCATCTACCCTGGGTGCCATCCACCCTGGGTGCCATCCACCCTGGGTGACATCCACCCTGGGTGACATCCACCCTGAGTGACACCCACCCTCGAGTGACATCCACCCTGGGTGCCATCCACCCTGGGTGCCATCCACCCTGAGTGACATCCACCCTGGGTGACATCCACCCTGAGTGACATCCACCCTGGGTGACATCCACCCTGGGTGACATCCACCCTGAGTGTCACCCACCCTGGGTGCCATCCACCCTCCAGTGCCATCCACCCGGAGTGACATCCACCCTGGGTGCCCCCTCTTCCCGGGGGTGGATCCTGGCCCAAGGCAGGGGGCAGGGAACGCCAGCAGGAGCTGCAGGAAGTGCTGGCAAAGCAGGAATAGAAGCCCTGGGGCACAGGGCAGCCTGGCCTGGCAGCTGTGGAGCCAAAGTCAGCCTGGTGGCCCTGTGCCACCACCCCACAGCAGCACAGGGACACTACCAGCAACATCCCCACCCCGGGGACCTCGTGGGTTCCTCCCTGGAAAGCAGCACAGGAGAGGGGAGCAGGGCAATCCCACTTCCTCCCACAGGCAGGAAGGAAGGGAGGGATGGAGGAGGCAGCAGCTCCCCCCTGTCAGCAGCCAGCTCCTGTCCTTCCCCTTGCAGGGACTTCCAGGGAATTTGGGAGCCATGGCACAACCCTGAGGGGTGCCAGTCCTGGCAGCCCCTCTGCACCTTCAGAGCACTGATTTGGCAGCACAAACTGGTGCTCAGGTACCACCAAATTGTCCTCCCTGGGTACAATTGGCCCCAGGACCCAGCAGCCATCACTCCCGCTCCTCCTTGGGGCTGATCCAGCAGCTCCCTGCAATCCTTTGATCCTCAGCTCCCCCTGCCAAGGTGGGAGGCTGGGAGAGCCACCGAGCCAGCAGAGCAACATTTCTGCCCTGCCCCAGGCTCCTGACATGCCAGGACATCCCCACAGCCCTGCAGGGCATGGAGCCAAGGAAACACCCCATTCCCTGCACACAGGGATACATCTGGGAGCAAACTCTGCATGCAAAAGGGTTGGGAATATGGGATGCAGCCAGCCTGTCCTCCACAGCTCAGGGCTGTAGCAGGGGTTGGTTTGATGGAGCTGCAGCCTAAAAAACCCAAACAAACACCCCCAGCTCCGTGAAAAGCTGATCAACACAAACCCAAGAGTCTGAGCTGCTCCTGGTGCCTCTGGCAGTGGCAGATGCCAAGAGCAGAAGCGTGCTGCAGGCAGGATCAGGGCAGCAGCAGGGCCCCAGGATTAGCTGCACGTGGAAGCTCCGACCCCCCCAGGGCCAGGCTGAGCCCGTTACACAACAAACAACCACACGGGGCTCCGGAGCCTTTGAAGCAGCAGCCCCAGAGCGCCTGCTCCGGCCCGCCCTTCCCCAGCGCCCCAGGCTCCTTTTCCCTCCTCCCAGCTCCCAGATGTTCCTCTTCTCCTGCTCAGCCCCATTGTGCAACTCCCTGTGACTCCGGCAGCAGCACCGAGGGCCAGCAGGGCCCTGCTGTGCCAAAACCACAGGGCCAGGACACCGTTTTTTGGGGTTTATCAACAAGTCCCTTGTGGCAGGGCCGGGTCGACCCACCCCCTGTGTAACACAGTAAATGCTCTGCAGTTCAGCTCCAGCAGGGCTGTGGAACCAAACCTGTGCTGACACCTGCCAGGGCTTCTGGAGAGCAGAGAAATGTCAAGACGGAGCTGGGAAACTTTTAGTTTGAATTTCCTGAGCCCCCATAGCAGTTCAGTGCAGAGCCCAGGCTGGAAGCATTCCCTGGAGCCACCAGGAGCAGGAGATGGCTCCCAGGGAAACCCTGCCTCAAACCCTGCCCCGGGTGTTTTTCAGTGCCTGGAAGGCCAGGGGGGTTCCACAGTTACAGAGACATTCCCTGCCCTGGGAATGCTGTCAGGAGCTGCTTGGAGCTGACCCAGCCATGCCCAGCTCCTGTCCCTGATGCCCTGAGGTCTCTCCTCCCTCTCTCTGCCACTCCATGGAGCACATTTCAGATCTATCCCTGAAGTGAGAGATTTGGAGGCTTCAGAGTGTCTTTGACAGTCTTTGGGCAAGGTCTCTTGTGTGTCCAGCTGCTCTTTCCAGGGCTCCATTGAGACAATTCCATCAGCAGGGAGAGGTCCAGCACAAACACACAAAGAGATTTGTCACACTTTAACTACCCCATCACCTCCAAACCATCTGAGACCCATCAGCCACAGCTGAGCTGCCTGGGGCGTGACTTCCAGCCCACCAAGGACCCACACTGGACCGTGTGGATGAGCAATAGGGGGAGGGCAGAACCCTCCACACAGATTTTTCCTCTCAGTTTACTCTCAGGATTTTCAAACTTGCAACAGAGAAGCCTCTTGGCTCAACCAGTCACCAGTGCCCGGGGCAGACTTGTTCCCAAAGGCTCCCAAAACCTTCTCACACAAGCCCAGCCTAAAACCTCCAGCCAAGCCGGGGAGCAGCACCACAGCCCCGGGGTGAAGCCCATCTCCAGCCCCTTTTCGAAAGCATGGAAATTCCCAGGAGGCAGAGGGCTTAAAGCTGAGGAAATTTGATTAAAGCAGCTCCAAGTAGGAGCTCATTCCTGCCCAGCACCCGCTGTCCCAGTGCCACCCCCGGGCCCGCCCTGTCCCCTCCCCTCGCAGGGGTGGACAGAGGGCAAACCCCGCGAGCTCAGCCGAGGAACAGCCTGGATCCCATCCAGCGCTCCCTGCCGAGCCTCTGCAAGCCTTTGGGACAGCAAACAGCTCGTGTCTGTCCCTGTCAGGGATGGGGCTGCTCGGGGTTAGCCCAGGTCACTGCACAGCCCACGGGCCTGGGGGCAGCTCTGCTCGGAATGGGCCCCGGCTGAATCCAACGGGAGGCTGCAGCATTCCTGAGGGATGTTTGCTGGCATGGCAGGAGCGTCTGAGCCTGCCAAAGGCCCCTTCTTGAGGAAGGGCAGCCCAGAAATCGGGGGCTGGTAGCAGAAAGGAGAAGCAATAAATCCCAGGATGGATC
This sequence comes from Trochalopteron elliotii, assembly GCA_024734555.1. NCBI lineage: Eukaryota > Metazoa > Chordata > Aves > Passeriformes > Leiothrichidae > Trochalopteron > Trochalopteron elliotii. The sequence continues at coordinate 15,315 of JANPWX010000269.1, forward strand.
TGCAGGAAGAAGCTGGGCTGCAGAGAGAAGTTGAGGCACAGCTGGAATTCTGCAAACTGCTCCAGAGCCTCTTCATGTCCCTGCCAGGATCCTGGCTTTTCCCTGCACCCCCCCAGGCAGGGAGGAAGGCTCCTCCCCACACCCTGTCCTGCCCCAGGATCCAGCTCTCTGCACACTGACAGGGAATCAGGGAGCCAGAGCCCACATCCACCCTCACCCGGGGCTCTGGAGCACAGCCTGGCCCAGCACCAAGAGCTCTTCCTGCAAGTTCCTCCCCTCGTGCCCAGGCAGCAGCACCTCCCGTCGGGATACAGAAACAATCCTGTTCAAACAGGATTCCAGCTCCACATCGGGTTGGGCTCCAGGAGAGCTCTGCTGCCCAGGGCTTTGTGAGGACTGGATTGGATGAGCCCTTCACACACCACAGAGGGTGATTTTCCCCTTTGTTCCTCCTTATCTGTGAGCAAATCCCTCTTGGGAGGGTGCCAGGGAGAGCCTGGGTTGGTGCTGGCACAGACCTTGAGCTGGGAGGTGCTGCTGGGATGGAGATGATGCTGCTGCAAACTCTGCTACAGCTCCCTGCAAGCCCCCAAATTCCCCCACACTTGGAAAACCTCCGTGTTTGACACAGGAACAGCTCTAGATGCCAGATCTCAGCTGTAAAGCCGACATGAGGAAGTGGTAAATCAAAGGGAGAAGGGCACGGCACAAGCACAGCCCCCAGCAGATCCAGGACACATCCTGGAATGTCTCCAGCAGCAGCAGAGCTGTCTGGGCTGGACAAACCTGCCTGCCCACAGCCTGGCAGCTGGAGCCTGCATGTTCCAGGGCAGGGAGAGGAGAGGTCACCGGGATTCAGACCCCACAGGGGCAGGAACAGCAGCAGAACAAGGAACAAAGGTGTTGGTTCCTCCTGGGAGCTGCGGGAGGCTCTGGGGAGGAGCAGAGATGTGCCTGGCACAAACCCTGCCCGTGGTGCTCCTGCAGGGCCCAACTTCCCGGGAATGGCCTCGAGGGTCCCCAGAAGGCACAGGAACAGCAGTCCTGGAGGTGCTGCTGTTCCCCCTGCACTGTCACGTTTCCCAGGAGCAGCAGAGCGTGCCTGGGCTCTGCTCTGCCCTCCTCCCCCTGCTCCAAAGGACAGTGTCCATCTGCTTTGGATCAGTGCTGGAAGCAGCTCCAGGCTCTGGCTCTGATGAAACCTGCCTTGGAAAGCCTCTCCCTTGGGAAGGGTGGGGTTATCCAGCACAAGCAGCTTTAATGCACAAGCAGCTGGAATAGCTCCAGCCCTGGCTCTTGTCCCCTGGCCCCCTCCAAGCCAGTCCCAACCATTCCATGAGCAGGAACACTGCTCTCCCTGCTCCTGAAGGGGTGGATTTCTCCTGCTCTACTCCCTCTCCAGCATGTCCAGGCCTCCCCACAACATTCACCTGGCACAACATTCCACAGTTCTTCAGCTCCTCTGTCCCGCTGCCCCCATGGATTTCTCTATGAAGCACAACTTTCCTTCCCACTGCCCAGGGACAGGATCACAGAGCTGCTCCCAGGCTTGGGAGTTCCGGGGCTGCAGCAGCCTCCTGGCCCAGGGAATCCAGGCTCTGTCTTCCCAACACGTGCCAATAAAATCCATTTAATAGGGATCTAATTCTGCACCAGGGAAGCATCAGCTGGGGGGAACTGCAAGGCCAGAGCACTGAATTCCAAGATCTCATCCCACATGGATTCACACTGCTCCAGGCCATGGTGTTAACCCCAAAACTTGGGAAAAACTCTCCTAAACCTGAAACCAGCAGCTGAAAAAACAGGAAGGCTCCTTCCCACTGAACTTCCATGGAACCTGGCTGCTGGGGCTCAGCCTGGACATCCTAGCTGCTCTAGGGGCAGGGAGAGGATCAGGGTGGGGGATCTCCTCCTGGAAAAGGTCTCCCCTTCCTGCTCCAGGCATGGCACCGGCCCCTGGCTGCTCTGGAAACATCAGCTCCCACCAAAGGAGCCCCCTGGACTCCCTGCCTGGGCTGCCAGGAAGTCCCCAGCAGGCACACAAGGATGTCCAAAGAACGAGCATATGTTTAATAATCCCGAGATTAGAGTCCCTAAGCCCTCGCTGGCCTGGCCAAGGCCTCTTCTGTCTCCCGGTGCCCAAACAACGCAGCTCTTCCTAAAACTGGGACAGAACCAAGCCCTGGGGGGATGGCAGGGAGGGGAGGGGCTGTTTTCCTCAGCCTGGGAATTGCAAAACAAAGGGCAGACCCTCGATCCTCTCCTTTTCCTGGCTCAGGGGGAGGGCACTCAACACCAGCCCTGGGGCTGGATCCGGCTGTGCCAGTGGTGAGGGACACTCTGGGGACATCACCATCACCGAGGGGACATCGCCACCACCGCGGGGACATCGCCCCCTGCTCCCGGCACCTGCTGCCGTCCCAGCCACGGGGGAAGCAGCATCTGCCAGCCTGTTTACCCGCCTGCTCCCAGCTGGATTTTGCACCCTGGACACGGAAGGTCAGGCAGTGCCCCCGCCTCGAGTTACCAGCGGCTCACACTCGGCCAGCTCAGCTTCCAGCACCAGTTTCTGGCGTTTTGAAGGCGGCAGGAGGAAGTTGTTTCCTTCTCCTGCGTTAAGGAGCCAGAATTTCCCTGAGCTTGGTTTGTTTCCTGAGTTTTAAATCATACAAATCAGACACAGCTCTGGGGGAGGCAGCAGCAGGCAAGGAGGATGTGTTGCACAACTGGGCTCCTCCATTTCCAGCCTGTCTGGAAAATTCAGTTTTACACCTAAAAACTCATTCCCAAAATAATCAGCACGGGCTTGGGAGTGAACTGAGAAGCCAGGTGTGCAAAGGGGAGCATGAATGTGTGTCAGGATATACTTCTGACTGCTGGAATAGCACAGAAACATGGAATGGTTTGGGTGGACGGCACTTTAAAGCCCAGCCAGTTCCACCCCTGCCATGGGCAGGGACACTTTCCACCATCCCAGGCTGCTCCAAGCCCCAGTGTCCAACCTGGCCTTGGGCACTGCCAGGGATCCAGGGGCAGCCTCAGCTTCTCTGGGCAGCCGGTGCCAGGGCCTGCCCACCCTCCCATGGAACAACTCCTGCCCAATCTCCCATCCAGCCCTGCCCTGGGCAGTGGGAAGCCATTCCCTGTGTCCTGTTCCTCCATCCCTTGGACACGCAGTTCTTACTTCCTGAATTTACTTGTAAAAGATGCCAAGCTGAAAACCGAGTGATTTCACGTGCTTTTTGAGGGCTGCTCATTGTTTTGATTTACTTTACCCAACAGTACCGAGCGCCTGCTCTCCTCTTCCACCACTAACCCACACCTCGTCCTTCCGGAGGACACCCCGAGAAAACTCCGAGGTTACACCGAGGCGGCACCTGCACACCACGCGTTACCTCCGCCTTTGCCAAGGACACAAACGCGTTCCGGCGGGTCGGTGCCGGGGATGGGGAAGGACGGGAAGGGTCGGGAAGGGTCGGGAAGGGACGGGGTGGCTGCGGAGAAGGATCGGGCTCGCGGCCCCGAGGGAGGGACCCCGGCCCGGCCCACCCCGGGAGGGGACGGGCCCGCCCGAACTTTTACCGGGTTTTGAGGGTGCAAAGTGGGAACACGGGAGGACGGAGGTGTCCCGACTAAAAAGAGCAGCAGAACGGCTCCACCGGGGATCCCGGGCGGGCCAGGCCCGCTCCGGGCGATGCCGGCCGGGCTCGGCCGCGATGCCCCGGGCCGGCGCCGGCTGCTCGTTCTAGTCGGGACACCTCCGTCCTCCCGTGTTCCCACTTTGCACCCTCCAAACCCGGTAAAAGTTCGGGCGGGCCCGTCCCCTCCCGGGGTGGGCCGGGCCGGGGTCCCTCCCTCGGGGCCGCGAGCCCGATCCTTCTCCGCAGCCA
>JANPWX010000269.1:19509-33635 GCA_024734555.1 Trochalopteron elliotii
TCCCCGCACACCCGCGGCGCCGCGCGCGCACCCGGGAGCTCCGCCCACCCCTGCAGAGGCTCCGCCCCCAGCGCTCGCGTGTGACGTACGTGCGTGACGTCAACGTGTATGATGTTCATGTGTTGTGTGTGATGTTCACGTGTGTGCGCACGTGTGAGTGTGTGATGTACACACGTGTGCATGTGTGTGCACACGTCTGCACGTTTGGGTTTGTGCCTGTGTGTAAATAAACGTGTGTATGAACACCTCTAGGTCTGTGTGTGTGATGTACACGTGTGTGCACATGTGTACGTGTGTGCACACATCTGCACGTGAGAGTGTGTGTGCCAGTGTGTGCAAATAAACGTGTATATGAACACCTGTGTGTGTCTGCACATATGTGTGCATACGTGTGTTCATGGGCCTTTGTGTGTGCAGCACGAGCTCTAGAGGGTGTGCAGGTGTGCACACGTGTGGAGATGTGTGCATGTGCATTGATACGGGGGTGTGTGTGACAGATATGTGTGTGACATGCGTGTGTGAGTGACGTATGTCTGCAGATGTGTGTGTGACACGGGCGTGTGTGTGACACAGGTGCGTGTGTGGCACAGCTGTGTGTGTGACGGGTGTGTGAGTGATGTGTCTGCAGGTGTGTGTGACACGGGTGTGTGTGACCCGTGTCAGTGACACGGGTGTGTGGGGTGTTTGCACACCTAACGGGGTGAGGGCTCATGTGTTCGCACCTGAAGTGTTTGCACACACGCGTGTGCAGGTGTGGACACGGGGGACACGGTGGGACGGGCACAACTCGGGTGTGGGTGTGAGGAGCCGGGGGGGCACAGACGCACGTGGGTGCGGCTGCAGGGGGCGCGGCAGTTGCGGGAGTCAGGGGGTCCCGGGGTTCCCGGGGCTCTCAGTGTTCTCAAGGGTCCCGGCCGTCCCGGGGGTCTCGGGGGTCGCTGCTGTTCCTCAGCGCGGCCGCCAGGGGGCGCTGCAGGGCCGCGCTCCGAGCTCGGGACGGAGCAAAAGCCCCGAAATCCCCGAAATTCCCGTTAAATTCCTCAGTCCTGGCGGGGACCGCCCCGGGCCTGCATGGAATGGGGGTTTGGGGCTGTGTTTCCAAACCCTCCTGCTCTTCACCCGCACCTGGACGCTCCCGCAGCGGCCTTGAACCATCACTAAAACCCTTCGGGAGGAGTGACACCTCAATAAAGGCAATAAAACCCTGTCCCGGGGCGATTTGAGCCGCTGGTAACCCTCAGTGAAATCCCGGGAAAGGCTGGAATTTTTGGGTGCTGCCACAGGGCACTCAGAGATGCTCTGGGCCCACTCCGTGCCCGGAAATTCCTCACCTGCTGAGTCCATCCCCTGGCTGGCATCACACCCTCACTGCAGGTGTAGTTGCTGTCTCCCATCCCAGCAAGTTTCCCCATGGTTTTGGGGATATTTCCCGGCTTTGGGGGCAGTCTGTGTCCTGCCTAGTCCCTGTCTGTCCAGTGAAGGCCTCAGGATGGGCAGAAATACTGACAGTGACATCCCCCTGCAGTGGCTTCACCACAACATCCCAGGCAAAGGGCACAGGCAAACCCCAGCTGCAGGTGACAGCTGAGCCTCCCCACATCGTGGGTGTCACTGCAGACCTTCCCCTGAGCAGAACTCCTGGGTGTTAAAGGTTGGAAAATTCTCTTTTCTCCTTTACGGGGCTCGAGCTCTCAGTGGGATTTGTCCCAGTCTCGTTCCTGGTGGCTCCGTGGGACAGCAGAGAGGACAAGGGTTCAATCCCTGCAGGGCTCTGCTCTTCGGTCACTGAGATGATTTCCCTGCTTCCTTCAGAGAGGGCTATGCTGGGCACTGCTTCCCTTTCCCATAGGAAAACCATTTTCTGGGATCGAGAGCTCCTTTTCCCACTTGTAGGTAAGAAAAAAAAAAAAATCTAAACTGGAGAAGCCTCTCCTCACAGATTTTTTGCTTTTACTGAAATGTAAGCAATGCTTCCAAAGCAAAATAAACTGGAAAACCAGGTGGGCAAGGACAAGGTTTGAGCTGAGCCTGGTTTCTCTCCCTCCAGGCAGGTCCCAGCCATCCCTCTGGGATGCAGAAGGGGTGGGATTCCAGGGAAATCAGGCAGGGATTGTGGGGATTAGGGCTTTATTGCTTTTCCAGCTCTATTGTCATTCCTGTTGTCTCACCTGTGCCCATGGAAAGTCCCGGGGCTTGGGGACACCCTCAGGACATCGGGTCCTCCTCCCATCCCTGCATGGCTGAATGACCTTCAGGAAATTGCTTTTTTCCCTCTCTCCTCAGTTTTCCTGCCCGTGCTGGAGTGGGAACTGCACCATCCCAAAGTGCTGCTGCCAGCAGGAGATTCCCCTGCCCGGGGCAAAGGTTCCCAAAGAACCACAGGTCCATTTTCCCAGCAGGAAAACACCTCTGTGGGTATTCCCAGTCCTCAGCAGGGGCATCTTTGCAGTTGCTGTGCTGCCTGCAGTATCTCCCTGCTCCACTCCACTGCCAGAGATCATCAGGCACTTTGGAAAAACTCTCCTTCCCATTTTCCTGCAGCCTCTGGAGCTCCCAGGAACACCAGGCTCCATCCTCTCCCCTTGCTCAGGTGCTGGTTTCAGTCTCCTCCTCATGGGATGTTTTCCAGGACATGGAGACCCAGCAATGAACAGCTTTGCTGGAATTCCTCTGGAAATGAGGAACTTTCCCAGCATCCAGCAGGTGCCAGCTCAGGATAAACCCAGAGGATGCTGATTAAAGGATCATTTCTGTGGTAGTTAAAGGTGATTACTCTGCCTTCTTCTCTATCATTAGGCTGAAACCCAATTAACCAGATCCTGTTAATTAGTGTAGGTGAGGCTCAGTGCTTCCCTGGGAAGGTGCTTTTTCCTGGCCGTCTGCAGGGACCAGGGAATCTTCCCCTCTGGATGGAAAACCAGGAGCATCCTGTGCATATTTTTCATTTAAATCTCCCTTTTTTCAGGTCATTCCAAATTCGTGCCCGTGGCCACCTTGGGGATGGAAGGGGGACATTCCACAAAAACACTCCTGGGACTGGAAAACTGTCCCAGATGGTGGAGGAGGAAAGCAGCAGGATCACAATTGTTTGATGATGCCCTGATCCTGCCAAGGAAGGGCCTGGAGCCCTGGGCCTGGGGAACTGCAGAGATTCCAAACAAAGCTCTACTCCAGAGGGAGGATTGAGGGATGTAGATGCTGACACTGGTCAGAGAGGAATTTTCAAGCATCAGACAGCAGCAGGGCCTGTAAGAGAAAAAGCCAAATAACTTTCCTATACACTAGTCTGGGGAGCTGTGAAAAAGCTCAGCAAAGAATTCTAAATAATCCTTACACCTAGTGTTTTGCACTTATTGACTTGCAAGATGTTTACAAAAAAGTGTTGTTTCTAATTAGCCAATAATTGTGAGTGGTGTTGATTAAAGGACCAATCATGTCCAGCTGTCTCAGAACAGTCTATAAAAGAATGTGATTTCTAATAAACTATACCATATACCCTCCAAGGAGTTTTAGAGTCTGTGTTGCTTCATTCAACCATTCCTAATGCAACAGAGGGACACTGTGGAACCACCAATACAGCCTGGGCTCTGCAGGTGCCATGTCAGGCTTTATTTCTTGGAGCAGCTGGATGGCTGCAAGCCTTGGATCTCTCCCCATGAGCTGAGCCCCTTCCCAGGATCCAGTGGCTCCCAGGAAAGCATTAGAAGGAGGTTTTGGGGGATAATGGGCTGGAGATGGCTCTGGGTCCTGACCAGTGGAGAAGTTCATGTGGGAGGGACATTCCACACTGAGATCTTGGCCATCCATCACCCCGTTGCCTCCAGGACAGCTCCATGAATCCATGGACAAACCCCTGGTGACATCTCCAGGGACAGTGTCCCCTCCCAGTGGGACAAGTGGATTTGTGGTGCCCATTGACATTTCAGGCCTCCACAGCTTGAGCTGAAGCCTGGAGAGGGGCTTTGGATGGGGGGACAGAACACAGGGAATGGCTTCCCACTGCCAGAGGGCAGGGATGGATGGGAGATTGGGCAGGAATTGTTCCCTGGGAGGGTGGGGAGGGGCTGGATGGAATTCCCAGAGCAGCTGTGCCTGCCCCTGGATCCCTGGCAGTGCCCAAGGCCAGGTTGGACAGGGCTTGGAGCAGCCTGGGACAGTGGGAGGTGTACCTGCCCATGGCAGGGGTGGCACTGGGTAGATTTCAAGCTCTCCCAGCCCAAACCATTCCATTCTCCTGGTGGTGTGGAGCAGATTCCAAGCTCAGAGCACGTCACTCCCCTCACCTGGGCAGGTGTGCTCCTTATTTGGGAAGGAAATTCCCTGATTTCATCCATCCCCAGCCTGGCTGCTGCACAATCTCCATCCAACAACAACCCCGTGCCTATCCCAGTCTATCCCAGCTGCAGCTGGCCCAGGCTGGGACACAGTTCTCACACGAGGCACATGAGTGACTAATACTGATTAATAATGACCAATACTTTGAGTTACCACCCTGGTAACTCAGGTTGTAAATGATTCTGCTGGGCAGGGAAAGTTTTCCTGTCAGGGAGAGTCAAAGGGATGTTGGGAATTCATCTCCTGAATCCCTTTGAGTTTGTCTTCTCCCCACAGGACTGTCCCTGGGCACTGGAAGCCTCCAGGGTGGCTCTGGAGCTTCCCAGACTCCATCCATGTGTGCTGGGCTCGGGATGGGTTGTGTTGCCTGGAGAGTGGGGACAGCCCCTCCATCCCCTGGGTCTGGGGACAAAGGAAGGGCTTGGAGGGTGGGTGATGTTTGGTACCATGGAACAGAACTGGGATGGATTTTCCAGCTGAGCCAAGAGGTTTTGAAGGGAAAAGAAGCAGCAGCAGAACCTCCAATCACCTGCTAAATGGGCACCCTGGGGGGAAAATCCTGGGCACCCTGTGTGGGGAATCTGCACCCAGGGGAACGGGGTCTCCTGGCACATCCCTGGCACCAATTCCAGCCCTGGTGCTTCCTCCCACATCCCGATTGTCACTGGGAGTCACCCCAAGTCCCCCTTCCCTCCCAGCCATGGGGGACCTTTCATGGCCCAGAACTCCCAGTGTTTAAAGGTTGGGTTTGTCTCGATGGAAAAGTTTCTTCCCTTTTCCCAAAACCACCGTGGAGATGCATTCCAGGCTCAGCCCCTCCGTAAATTCGGGCACAAGAGGGCACTGAAACACCACCAGGATCGCCAGCTACAAAGTCCCTTCTGCCCCTTCCTCCGGGCTTGGAGCAGGGCAGACACATCCCGAGACTGCCCTGCCTCCCTCCGTGGAATCCGTGTCCATCCATGGAATTACAGCCCCTAAAATGAGGGGAGCACGAGCAGACCTGGGATTTCTGGGGCCAGGACCAGAAAAAAACAATCAACCCCTTCAGGATTTGTGGGATTTGAGGTCAAACATCTGCAGAGCAAAATCCCCTTCACCTGCCAGGGTTGGAGCCCATGGGAATCAGGAATTGGAGCCCGTGGGAATCAGGAGTTAAAACTATTGGGAATCAGGGGTTGGATCCAGTGGGAATCAGGCCTCAGCTGTGCTCCACAAACCTGGCAGCTGTTAATTGATATTAATCTCATCAATGCAAATCATATTAAGTTCCCTGGACCCTTCCCAATGGCAGTGCTGATAATTCCCAGTAAATCAAATTTAGTGGCCCATAAGCATTGGAACATCCCACGGCCATTTTCACCCTCCTAAAAACCCATCAATTGCTGCCTGCCTGGATTAGAGGGAATAAATTCTGGAATTTATCTCCCTGCCATGATCATGGACAAAACCACATAAAAGAGACACTTGGAAGCTGCTTTGGTGTTGATTGTTACAGAGCTGCTGCTCCTCGGCTTCTTCAATTCACTCAGAATTGGGGATAATTGAGGGATTTTAAATCCTTCAGTGCTTAAATGATAAAGTTGTTGCTTTTCCGAGCCCTCAAACACCTGTGGGAGCAATTTTCATGCAGGTGAGGAGAAAAAAACAACTTTGTAAGGATCAGGGTTTGGGAAGAAGGAGAATAAATCCCTTTATTTTCTATTTTTAGGGATAGGGGGAAAGGAGAAAGGATCTGATGGAGGAAAAAAGAGTTTGAGCTGTTCAGCTCCTCAAAAAGAAGACTGGGAGGTGTTCTTATTCCAGGGGGTGCATCCCTGGAAGAGCTGAACATCCAGTGGGATAAGGAGCAAGGGGGAAGCTGTGGCTGGGAGGGAATGGGGGGAGAATGGGGGTGATTCCCACAGAGGGAGGTTCAACACATCTGCAGGAAGAGATGGGATTTCCTGCAGAGCACAGAGGGTTTGGGAGCTGCTTCTTTCCCACAGGATTTACAGGAGTGGAGCTGGGAAGGTCTCAAGGTTGAGCATCCCTGGGGTGAGGAGAAAAGTGGGGACCAGGAGACTGCAAATCCTTGGGTGTGTCTGCCTGGTGTTGGTGTCCTCAAAGCAGGGACAGGCCTGATCTTCCTCCAGGATGCCCCTGGATCTCAATCCAGCCTTCCCTGGACACGCAGCTGGGATTTGTTTTGCAGGAGATGAGTGTGGGGACATCACCTCCTTAAGGGACAGCCACATCTCGGTGGCTTTCCCAGCCATGAAGTCACACAGGAGCTGCAGGTGGCCCTGTGTCTCTCTGTCCCTCCCAGCAGAGCTCTCCTCCCTCTCCCATCTCCTCTGCTTCCTCACTTCCTGGTTTTCCTCCCTCCTCCTCCTGCCTGGCTGAGGTTGGAGCATCTCCCCTGTTCTCCTGCCCCTCTCTGCTCCCTCCACCTTCTCCTCCAGGGCTGCTCAGGTGCTGGAGCTCCTGTTTCCATGGCAATGTCTCACCAGCTCCAGACTCCTGCACTTTTATCCCTGGAATGTCCCTGCACAGGAGCTCTGCTGTCCCCTCCTCCTCGGGATGGAGCTCCCAAGTGAAGTGGCCACCAAAACCCCCTGAAAGCCTCAAATCTTGGTGTGGTCACCCAGGCTGGGGACAAAGGCCCAGGGCAGGGGTGTCCATGGCTGGTGGCTCATCCCTTGCTCAGCCCCAGCTGGGTTTCACAGGGGTGTCACTGTGGATGATGACACCTCATCCCTCCTCCCTGTGCTTGGGGAAGGGACAGGGAGGGATTGAGAGGGTTCACAATTTGGATTTATCCTTTGTTTCTGTTCCAAGAGCACTGAAGTGACTCTAGGGGGATTATCCATATTATCCAGGAGAAATACCCAGGGATGCTTCCCTTGGCACTTGGTGGGACAATATCCGAGGGCAGGACATGTTCCCACAGGACATCAGGATGGGCTTGTCTTGGCTATGTGGAAACCCTCCCAGTGGTCTGCAGGGAATGGGGGATTTTCCTGGGATGTCTCAATGCTGTGTCTGGAAATTGTGGATGGAAAAGGGAGGGATCCTGCACTGCCCCAGAGCACATGGAGGGGCTGGAGGGCAGTGCCTCCAGGGGGGTGGGGAGCTCAGGATCCAGCAGCAGCCAGGAATCCAGCAGCAGTCAGGAATCCAGGATTTGCAACCAGGGAAGAACCCTCCATGGGAATGGAGCTGCAGGAATCCACACCTCCAGGAAGGGTCTCCAAAGGATCTGACCCCATTGGCTTCATCGGCCTGGGTCTCCCTGGATCCCTGGAAGGTGTCCCTGCCCGTGGAACTGGGTGATCTTTAAGGTGCCTTCCAACCAAACCATCCCATGACTCTCCTATTCTATGTGTTGCCAGCCTGGAAAAACTGGCTTTTCCCTCAGCCAAATCCAGCTTTTTCTGGGATGAGATGAACTGTGCTGGACAGCACAGATGGAGCTGGGCTGCTGCTGCATCCTGATCCCTGCACCAGCACTTCCCCGAGCACTCGGGGCTCTGGCACAGACTGATCACAGGCTACTCAATCCTTGTGTTCAATCCCAATTTTAAATTGTAAAAACCAGGAATGGCCCCATGGCAGGGGTGTCCCAGCTGTCACCTCCGACCAGGGGAGGGCTGACTTTCATGTCCTGTAGTGGTTTGAAAACAAAATGAGTGAGAGGCTCCAAGTCAGAAATACAATTTAATAAGAGAAGAAAAAAAGTAAAATAAAATAAAATAAATGCAATAATACAAAAGACCACTGACAGAGTCAGACTACAACCTGAGCAGGGTGATGGAAGCAGTCCAGGTGAGGGGGTCTTCCTGAAGCAGTGATCCTGTAGAAAGCTCTGGTAGCTCTGGTCCTCTGGGAATCCAGTGGGTAAGGGCCCCTGTACTGTCCCAAATCCCAGATTATATCCAGGTGGGAATGCTTGGCTCCTCCCCCTGGGCAGAGCATCTCACAATGGGATGATGAGCATACAGGGGGTCCTTGATGGCCCATTAAAGAGAGAGAGCTCCCGGAGGGAGTTATCTGTGAGTCCTGCAGCAGGCATTGATGGGCCATTAACAGAAGACACCCCAGAGGGAGGGAGGCCTGGGAGAACACTGCTCCAACAATTGGATTCAACAGTCCATGGAGATGGTGGTAGAATACTTTGTGCACATCCTATACTACAACCCAGGACATGTCCCCTCAGCTCTGACTGATTGATTGATTGATTGATTGATTGACTGATTGCTGTTAATGAACGCTCTGAGCCCAGTGAGTGCTAATTGCCCTGCTAATGACTCCTCCGGATGTCTTGACTGCCTTGGCTTATCCCAACAGCCTGGTGGGGAATGCTTGGAGTCGAAAGGCTGGGAATGGGAACATCATGGTGACAGCATCATCTCCTCAGCTGAATGCTTTCCAGGGGCTATTCCTGCATCCCACCAACTCCTGCTCCATCCTGCAGCACCTCCTGTCTGGATACGGGGTGGGCTCTTCCCATGGACTTGGAATTCCGGCGGGTCCTGGCACGTGGAGGGAAGGATCCTGTTTTCTGCTGTGTGATCATTGCAAAGAAGGAAGAGAAAATGAGAGGGAATTGGATCTCTGTGGATTTAGTATTTTTCAGGAAAGGGAAGTGCTCAACAGGTTTTTGAGCCATGGAATTTTTTGGGTTCGGAGAGAACTTAAAGCCCATCCAGTGCCACCCACTGGGACTCCTTCCACTATCCCAGGACACTCCAAGCCCCATCCAACCTGGCCTTGGACACTTCCATGGATGGGACAGGTAAATATTCCTCAGGAAATGCCAATGAGCCTTTAATTGGACACGTCCATGGTTTCTGTATGTTGGTGGCTGCTTTGGCTCCAGAAGCCCACCCAGACCCATTGGAGCTGCTCTGCCCAGGCCAGCTCAGAGCCAAAGCCCTTTCCTGGCTGATCCTGGGGCTTTGGTGACTTGGATTTGTCACCTCCTAGAGTGAATCCCCTCTCAGAGCTGAGCAGGGGGCTGTGATAGGCAAGGAGGAACTTGGCCATGGCAGCTTAAAAAATCACCTGGGATTTTGGGATCCCGTGGGATGTGGGATGTAAAGACAGCAAGGCCTGGTCCCCATCCACAGCTGGTGGAGATCCTGCAGACCCTGATGGAGATCCTCCAGCTTTGTGGAGGTTCTTGGCTGGATAAAGAGAGCCCCAAATTCATGCCTTGCCCAAGACTTTGGTGGTGGCTTGAGTGAGTTTGGAGTGAGCTGGAGATTTCCTCTCCCTCTGGAGGACACCAGGAGGAGCTGGAATTCCTGTGGGATATTTTAAGGGCACAGCAGTGCATGAGAAATCAGGCTATGATTTCCCCTCCTCGCAGAATATCTCTGTTTTCTTTTTCCTTTTTTTCCTATAAATATGAATTTTCCCATTATCCCCATAAAAGGGAAAGCCCTCCTCAGACCCTGCCAGGTGACAGATGATGGCAGTGACTTCCAGAGGTTGGTCCTGCTGTTAGGAATTTCTCCAGATGATTTTATTTGCCTGTTCCCATCCCTCCTGCTTCCTTCAGCAGAGCATTGCTCCCACAGACTGGGAAGGGAGGCAGGGATGAGGCTGGGTCAGGGAGTCACACTCCAGGTGGTCCTGAGCCTTCCTTCATCCCCTGACACATCCTCAGCTCCCTCCAGCCTTAATACCTCCATAATTAGAGCCTCTCCTAAAGACAAACAGTGCCCAGGAAGATTTATCATTTCTGCTGCTGTAATTACCTGTCAGGATTAAAAGAATGGCCCTTTCCAGGGAACGCTGGGCTTGTTCTTTAATTAATTAATATGCAGCTTGTCATGCAGAATCAAGGTCATCAAGATGGAGATGGAGATGATGTTCCAGCACTGCTGCTCTTCCACAGCCTGACAGAGCCCAAGGGGGACAGATTGGAGGAGAGTGGGGAGGGTTTATTTGGGAATCTTGCTCCTCGTGGGTCCCATTGAGCCAAAAATGCCTTGTTAATATAAATGATATCCTTCAAATTGAGACACTGTGGGTTTAGATGGGATATTGGGAAGGAATTCCTGGCTGGGAGGGTGAGGAGGCCCTGGCCCAGGTTGTCCAGAGCAGCTGTGGCTGCCCCTGGATCCCCAGAATTGTTCAGGACTGTACAGAGCTTGGAGCACCCTGGGGCAGTGGAAGGTGTTCCTGTCCCTGGAAGGAGTGGCACTGGGTGGGCTTTAAGGTCCCTTCCAAACCATCCCAGAGTTCTGGGATCATTCACTATCCCTTCACCCTGGGAATGCTCAGAGGAATTACCAGATGGCTCTGAAGGTGGCTTGGGATGTCCCCAAACCATGGATTGGTTTGTGGCAGGGACACATCAGGACAAAGTTTCTACTCCCAAAATGTTCCTGAGATCTGGTGGCTTTGGAATTCCTCTCCTGGGACTCTGCAGGAGGATTTGGGAGACCTGGGCTCATCCAGCCTGGAAAAGGTAGCCAGGGGAGATCTGAATTTCGGGTGTCCTAAAAGCCACCAGGCCCCATGTCTGAGTCCCTGCTGGGCTGGTTCCTCTTGGAGAAACAGCCAGGAGAAAACTGGGATGTCACAGGGGCATGAATCAACCTCTAAATTCAGATATTCCATGGATACACAGGAAAAGGATCTGTCAGCATGGGAAGGACAGGGATCTTCCCCATTCTCCTGGTGGGACCTGGATATCCCTGCTCATCCTCCCACTCCAATCCTGGTGTATCCCAGAAGTTTTGTAGCCTGTTACCTTCTGCTCCAGCTCTCTGGATCCCTTGGGATGCTGCTGTCCCTGGGCAGGATTATTTCCCTTGGATCACAGACTCTGTTAGCATGAGGAATTGCTGCTGCAGCTCTGGAGACAAATGTTCCTGTTCTTCCTGAGAGGGATCTGTTGGGTTGGGATTGCACTGCCCATAAATTATGGAGACAGGCTCAATTCCAGCTGCTTTCCCAGCCCATAATTGGAACTCCATTAGAAATTGTAAACATGGACTTTGGGATATAAATGCTCCTTTAAATTCATTGGAGTGGGGAGGGATGGGAGGGGGAAAGCAGGGAGCAGGGCAAACAGACAGGGAACAGGGAACAGGGAACAGGGAACAGGGAACGGGAAACAGGGAACAGGGAACAGGGAACGGGGAACAGGGAACAGGGAACGGGGAACAGGGAACAGGGAACGGGGAACAGGGAACGGGGAACAGGGAACGGGGAACAGGGAACAGGGAACAGGGAGCAGATCCTCCAGCTCCAGTGGATGAGGAAGGGGCTGTGGAGCAGTTGTGGGTGAGTTTTGGAGCAGATCCTCGAAATATGTGAATTTTGCTCTGTTTATGGAGCAGCTCACAGAATCCCAGGATCTCTGAGGTTGGAAAAGCCCTCCAAGGTCACTGAGTCCAAGCTGTGCCCAATCCCCACCTTGTCCCCAGCCCAGAGCACTGAGTGCCACATCCAGGTGTTCCTCAGACACCTCCAGGGATGGGGATCCAAACCTCCCTGGGCAGCCCCTGCCAAGGCCTGAGCTCCCTTTCCATGGGGAAATTCCTGCTGCTGTCCACCCTGAGCCTCCCCTGGCCCAGCCTGAGGCCGTTCCCTCTCCTCCTGTCCCTGTTCCCTGGGAGCAGAGCCCGACCCCCCCGGCTGTCCCCTCCTGTCAGGGACTTGTGCAGAGCCACAAGGTCCCCCCTGAGCCTCCTTTTCTCCAGGCTCAGCCCCTTTCCCAGCTCCATTCCCTGCCCTGGACATGCTCCAGCCCCTCACTGTCCAGGATGGATAATCCCACTCCTGGAGCTGCTCCTCCAGGCTGGCTCTGGGACTGTCCCTTGTTCCCTCCATCTGGAGCCATCCCTGATCCCAGGCTGGGCTCAGCATCTCCTTCCCATCCCAGGCTGGAATGTCTGGAGCCTCTGGCCAGCACCAGGCTGCAGGATTTCTCTAAGAAATATGGGATTTGATCTGGAAAAAGAAATAAAATAACTTCCAAAAAAACATGACCTTCTCCTGGATTTGTTATTGGATTCTTATTCTTATTCTTATTCTTATTCTTATTCTTATTCTTATTCTTATTCTTATTCTTATTCTTATTCTTTTCTTATTCTTAGCTGTTTCTGTGCATGTTTTCCTCCTGCTGAAATGCCAAATTCCCATCAAAAACTTAATGTTTATCTCTCGCTTGCCTTGATTTCTATTTCCAGCCATCCCTGCCTGTGTTTCCCTGGAGATACTCCAAGGTGTGATTAGAGCTGTGCAGAGGTGATGGGGGCAGCTGGCTCATGTCACCTCCTCTCCCAGCATGCAGTGACCTGGGTGACATTTATTTAATCTATTATTGAGTCATGGTTTGCATGGACAAAAGCCTTTGAGCCACCCATGGGGCTGAATTCCTGGGAAAACGATCCCCAAAGGAGCTGGGAACCAGCTGCTGCTGCAGGAGGGGCCCAAGGAGAATCCTTTGTAGGGGATGAAATGGATGTTCTGGGTGGGACCTGAAAGTTCTGGATGTGCAGGAGAAAACCTGGAAATGCAGGATGTGGGATCAAAGTCCAGTGTGGGATATGGGAGAGAAAACAGACACAGATCCATAGGAAATTTGGTTTCCTGGTGCCCTCCCAAAAAGGACTTGGGGCTGTCTGGTGTCCCCAAATCTTTGATAATTCCATGGAGGTGTTAATTACCAAGGATTTAAAGGGGCTGGAATCCAGCAGGGAGAAGAGCAGGAATGCTCCTGGTCCAAGCAGGAGATGGGGTCTGGGAGCAGGACATGGGCAGGACAAGGTGTGAAGGTGGCTTGGGATGTCCCCAAAGCACCAACAGCCCCAGGGGACAGCTGGGGACGTTCTCCCTCTGCTCCTCTTCCCCAGGCAACCATGGACCATGGGGACACAGGGACACAAGGACATGGGGACACAGGGACATGGGGACACAGGGACATGGGGAGTTGGGGGACACAGGGACATGGGGAGTTGGGGACATGGGGACACAAGGGGACACAGGGACAGGGGGACATGGGGACACAGAGACACAGAGACACAGGGACACTGGGACGTGGGGACACAAGGGGACATGGGGACATGGGGACACAGGGACACAGGGACACAAGGACACTGGGACAGGGGGACACAGGGACATAGGTACACCAGGACACAGGGACACGGGGAGCTGGGGACATGGGGACACAAGTGGACACAGGGACACAGGAACAGAGGGACAGGGGGAAATGGGGCCATGGGGCCTTGGGGACACAGGGACATGGGGACATTGGTCTGAGGTGCCTCTGGCATGAGGATCTCAGGGAATGGTCACAACCCAACCCGAGGAACATTTGGACAAGGCTCCTGCTGGGGTTGTTGGGGTGTCTGTGCAGGGCCAGGAGTGGCACTGGGTGATCATTGTGGGTCACTCCCACCTCAGGATATCCCATTTTTTCCATGATTTTCCATCCCTTCTTGGCTCAGGGACCATGCCAGAGTGTCTCTGCCACCAGCATTCCCAGGGAACTGGAGGGAGAGGCAGGGATTGGAGGCAGAATTAATTCCCTGCAAACAGTGGGCACTGCTCCCTGACTCCTCTCCTGGATTAGCATTGTTTATTAATTAGATAATGGATAAGACTTCCTGTGAATCTTTGTTCAAATCCCAGCAAATTTGCTGGGCAAATATTGATGGCTCTGAGCACCAGGAGCAGAACAGAGCTCAGGTTTATTAGGAATAAATCAGGCTGGACAAACCTAATTACATTTTTGATGGAAATGCTAAATTAGGGGCTGGAGATGTTCATAGATCCTGATTTTAGTCAAG
>JANPWX010000269.1:63705-75802 GCA_024734555.1 Trochalopteron elliotii
AGGAAGGAAGGAAGGAAGGAAGGAAGGAAGGAAGGAAGGAAGGAAGGAAGGAAGGAAGGAAGGAAGGAAGGAAGGAAGGAAGGAAGGAAGGAAGGAAGGAAGGAAGGAAGGAAGGAAGGAAGGAAGGAAGGAAGGAAGGAAGGAAGGAAGGAAGGAAGGAATTTCTCTTTCTTTATGGGATCAGCCCTTAGAAATGTGGATTTTAATGTGTCTGCCCAAGCCTTGGTGCCATGGTCAGGGAAAAGGGGAATACTTCAGGGATAGTGCAGCTTCCCAAGGCCTGGAGGGGGAGATTCCAACACCATACTCACCCAGAAGTGCCAGAAAAGGGGAAAGTAGAAGGGGATACATTAAAATCTGGGAGTGCTGGGAGCTGAAGAGCAATTCCCAATTCCAGGGAGTCCTGCCCTCCCTTGGGATCCCTCTGGAGGTGATGGATCCTTCCCTGTGCCAGCTCCTGCCCAGCTCCCATTCATGAGCACACAGACCTCCTTCATCCACTCAGGAATTGCCATGGAAATGCTCCTGGAGATCCTGGAGCACCCCTGGGGGAGGCACAGGAACCAGGGCTGGGGTGGGACTGGGGGGTTCATCCCATGGGAAATGGCCCAAGGCAGCAGCTCCAGTTCCCACATCCATGGGAACCACTGCAGCTCCTTTCCCTCTGCACTCAGGGGGATCCAGGGAGGATTTTCCATCCCAACCCTCCTGTTTTCACTCCAATCATCCATTGTGTGCTGGCTCCTGCTTCCCTCAGGGAGCTCAGCCCTGGCTGCCCTGGACTTCAGGGATTGCTCCAGTCTGAGATTTCATGGAATCCTGGAATGGTTTGGGTTGGAAAGACCTTGAACCCACCCAGTGCCACCCCTGTGCCATGGCAGGGACACCTTCCACTGTCCCAGGCTGCTCCAAGCCCCAATGTCCAACCTGGCCTTGGACACTCACAGGGATCCAGGGGCAGCCACAGCTGCTCTGGGAATTCCATCCCAGCCCCTCCCCACCCTCCCAGGGAACAATTCCTTCCCAATCTCCCATCCATCCCTGCCCTCTGGCAGTGGGAAGCCATTCCCTGTGTCCTGTCCCTCCATCCCTTGGAAATATTCCCTCTCCATTTTTCCTGCAGCCTCTTTAGGTCCTGAAAGGTCACACTGAGGTCACCTTCATGTCTCCTCCAGGATGAACAATCCCACTCTTTTTTTTGATGTGGAAACATCTCCCTTAGTCACACATCCAGAAGCAGCTTGGCCTCTTTAACCCGTCCACCACATTTTATGGACAAACCTCCTGCTGGAATTGCTTTCTCTGGAGTTCTTGTTGCTGACTCAGCATTTCCAGCCCTGACACTGCCAGGTCCCTCCCAGGATCCTCCCAAGGTCACTCCTGCATTAACTCCCACAGTGGAAAATGCAGCCCAGAAGTGTCTCCTTGCAGGAACCACAGGGCTCAGCCACTGCAGGAGGAGGAGCAAAGCTGATTTAATTCCCATTTTTCCAGCCTGAGAGCTCATTGTGAAGGGAGATTTAATGAGATCCCAACCACAGAGCCAGAGCTGGCTCTGGACAGGGGGATTTTGGGAAGCCCTGGGTGGAAAGCCAGGATTTACCCCCGGGTCCCAGGATGTGAATCCTCACAGGTGCTGAGCAGCTGCAGCCCTGGGAAGGCAGAAAATCAGGGAGCAAAGCCCAGGGAATGCTCAGATTTCCAGAGTGGGATGGGGAGAGAAGGGAGGGATTTGAGCAGGGCCACAGGGAATGATTCCAGAGCCAGGAATGAACCCTCCACACCCCAAATCTGTCCCACAGAGGATCCACAGCTCCCACCATCCCAAATCTTCCCCACTCTGCACTTTTTATCCCCAGAAAAAGAGCTTTAACTCCCTGAGGCTGCTTGGAGCTGGGAGATGGAAAATCAGCTCCACTTTATCTTTATTCATGTTTTTTTTCTGGCTGCAGGATCATTTTTTTTATGGCCCAGGGTGCAAAACTCTGGGTTCAGGACCCCAATAACTGCCTGGGCTCAGTCCCTGGGGGATTTTCCTGGAGCTGTTCCATCTTTGGCTCTGGTTTATTAAAGGAGCAGCACAGGCAGAGAGATTTAGTTGGAAGAACCCAGACTAAATCAGGGATTAGGATAAAAGCTGCACATTGGGAAGGTGGGGGAAGCCCAGAAAGTCCCCGAGGGATAATTAATTAGAGGAAGTTATTAATGGCTGTAATTAGGTTAAAAATTACTTTCTGGGAAGAGGGAATGGATGGGAGCTGAATACTGGAGATCCTTCCATCTCTCCTGGGAAAAGGCTTTGGAGCCCTCAGATGATTTTAAACCAGGCAGAAAATCCCAGGAATGAACCCTGCCTCCTCCCAGCAGCAAAACTCTGGCAAAACCCCTGGAAAAAGGGACACCCTGGAGCTGAGAGTCCCAAAACCTGTTCTTCTGTCCTCTACATCTCCCGTAGGGAAGGGGGGATTTGGGGAGGGATGTTTTCTCCTCTCTCTCATCTGGATAATGTTCTCCTGCTTGAAATTCTCATTTTTCAATGGAAATATTGGAAAATGCAGTGCTGGCAATGGGGTGGGGAAGGATTCCAGCAGCTGCAGCAAAGCCCTGGAATTTGTACCAATTTAACACAAAGTACTTGAGATCCTCTCTGCAGGCTCCAGCTCCCAGTCCTGCCCCCAAATCTCATCCAGGATGGGATTTTTAAGGAAGACAAATCTTTTCAATCACTGCTGGAGCTGCCAGGTGGGTCTGACTTGAGAAGCTGTTCCCAAAATCTTTGAGAATCAGGCACCAACATGATGCCCTGTCCAGTCCCTCCCATCCCTGTCCATCCATTCCTGTCCATCCATCCATCCATCCATCCATCCATCATCCACCCATCCATCCCTGCCCAGCCCTATCCATCCTTTTCCATTTTTTTTCCATTTCTACCCATCCCTGTCCATCCCTGAACATCCCTTCCCATTCCTGCCCATCCCTGTCCAGCTGGGGCCAAGAATTATTCCACTGGATTTTTCCATGTGCCTGAGGAGGATCTGGGGTCAATCCCCAATCCATCCATCCCTCCATCCATCCCTCCATCCATCCATCCATCCATCCATCCCCCATCCATCTATCCATCCATCCATCCATCCCTCCATCCATCCATCCATCCATCCATCCATCCATCCATCCATCCATCCATCCATCCCTCCATCCATCCATCCATCCATCCATCCATCCATCCATCCCTCCATCATCCATCCATCCCTCCATCCATCCATCCATCCATCCATCCATCCCCCATCCATCCATCCATCCCTCCATCCATGTGGATGTGTCACTGCTGGGATTTGATTCCCAGGTGTCCCAGCACAGTTTGTCATAAACCACGTGGATATTTTGGTGTCACTTGAAAGATTCCCACTGTTCTCCATCAGGAAACTCTCCTCCTGCCTCTTTTTACATCCTTGGAATGTGTTTTTTTTTGGGAAAACCCCAGAGGGCTAGACAGGACCCAACACTCAGAGCTGCTGTGGCTCAACTCCAACCATGGAAGAGCAAACCAGGGAAGTCACAAGGGATGAAATCCCTCCTGGAGATGGAATTACTGTGGGACTTCAAGGAACTGTGGGAGATAATGGAAGATAATCTGGAAAAGCTGCCAATCCTCATCCCAAGAAATTTGAAGCAAGGCATCAAAAACCTGTAAATGATGGAGCTGCATCTCAAGGGGCATCAGTCATGGAGAAGGAACCTCTCGAGGAAGCCCTGGAGGGATCCTGGGGTGGAACAGGAATTTGGGACTTACCCTTTGCTCCTGGGTGGCCACAAAGGTCTGGAATCCAGGGGCCACCCCAAATCCCAGCTCCTGGACAAAGGGAGGCTCAGACTGGCTGTGGATCTGCACTTTGACCCCGGCCTCGAACGTCGTCTCCTCTGCAAGAGAAGGGGGAGGTTAAGGAGCTTGAGAACATCTGGAATGTTCCCACCTGGATGATCAAATCCCTGGAAACTGAGGGAGGAAATCCAGCAGCAGGATCTGCTGGGAGCAGAGTACTCCTGGGCTCATCCCAAATCACCTTCTATCGGCACCAGGAGCATCCCCAGCTCCTGATTCCAGCTCCCCCTCCCTGCAACAGCAGCTCCAGTCTGCTCTGACCTTCCAAGGAAGAGAAACCAGGAGGGGACCTCCCCTTTCCAGCTGGAATTTGGTTCCAGGACACTTTGGTGACATTCCCACATCACCAAAACAAACCAACTCCTCCTTCCCCAACCCGAGCCATTCCCACTCTCCAGGAGGGCTCCAATGCTGAGGATTCATGGATGTCCTTCTGCTGTGCCATCCCTGACACAGCCTGAGGCCACTTGGGAATGTTGGTCATGAAATGACATAAAAAAAGTCCTGAATTTCAAGGAATTTTGGGTTTGGCAGCTGCTCCAACCTGGAAAAGCCTTTTGTGCTTGGACACCTCAGAGTTTGGGGTGATGGGAGGTTTCCACATCCCAAATCCATGTGGAGTAACTCGAGGTCAGTCCCTCTTTTCCACTAAAGGAAGTGGACCAAAGTCACAAAGTGACTTTGGAAGCAGAACTGATGAGAGCAGATCAGCCCTGTGGGCTCCTGTCGCTGCACACCCGGGGATTCCTGCTGCTCTCACATCCCAACAACCCCCAGATTCCTGCTGGGACTAAGGACTGACAGAGGAAGTTGTTAATGAGGCCCAATTTGGCTTAAACCTGGGATATTCCTGGATCTGGATCCACGCTGGTGGCCAGCAGTGCCACCTCCACATCCAAGGAGTTTCTGTTGGAGGATGAATCATTCCTCAGCTTCCCACTATTCTGTAGGATTTTCCTACTAATTCATTGTGCATTTCAATTTCTAACAGCTCTGGGAGAATCTTGGGAGCAGGGAATCCCAACCATTCCCAACCCTGGAGCTGCTTCTCCAGGGTCTGCACAAAGAAGGTTGGGAGGACACGGACAGGGAACGAGGGGAAACTGGATGAGTTTTGTGGATCTCAGGAATTCAGGATTTAACTCTGCTGGCAAAGGGATCTGCCACTTTCTCCCAAGAGGATTTTCCTCACAGGATCATGGAACCATGGAATGTTTTGGGTTGGAAGGGGCCTTAAAACCCACCCAGTGCCACCCCTGCCGTGGGCAGGGACACCTTCTGCTAGGCCAGGTGGCTCCAAGCCCCAATGTCCAACCTGGCCTTGGACACTTCCAGGGATCCAGGGGCAGCCACAGCTGCTCTGGGAATTCCATTCCAGCCCCTTCCCATCCTCACAGCCAGAAATTCCTTCCCAAAATCCCACCTGAACAGGTCCTGCTCACCCAGGAGCTGCCAAGGCAAAGTGAGAGCCCAGAGGTGGGGATGGGTTTGGGTTGGGGTTTGCCAGGATCAATGGGCGCATCCCAGGGCTCAGATCCCCTCCCTTCCAGCCCCTCCAAGGTGTCACCTCCCAGCTCAGCAAAGCCATGGCCAAGAGCTGATCCTGGAGTCTGGAACTCTGGAGACCCCAGGCCAGAGTCCTGGGAAAACCCCAGCCCCAAACCACACGTTCCCACAGATTTTGGGAACAAACCCCTGCCAGCTCTTCCCAAATGCCTTTGGTGATGGAGAACATCCCAATCCCATCCCAGTCCCATCCCAATCCCATCTCCACAGCCCCACAGCATCCCAGGATCTGTCCCAGCTGCCCAAATCCCAGAGCAGGCCAGGCTCAAACCCTTCCCCAGCTCCCCCCAACCCCTCCAGCTGCAATTCCCATCCTGTTATTCCCTGTCCTGCCAATCCCACCCACCCCCACAGCTCTGCTGGGTGTTGATCCCCTTCCAGCACTCTGGAGGAGATTCCATCTGCTTCCCTCACTAATTCCCTGACACCTCAGATGAGAAAACTCCTATTTAGTTTAATTTGTTGGGCAACAGGAATTTTCCCAAAATATTTTCCATCCAAAACTCCTCTGCCCATTTCTGCAGCTGCCCCAGCTCTAATTCCATGGATTTCCCATGCGCAGGGGCCATGTCCAGGTCTATCCATGGGTAAATCCCTGTCCATCCATACCAAGATACAGCATGCAGGTATCCAGATTAATCTTAAAACCAGCAGGATTTGGAATTTTAAATGGGAAATCCTGGAATGAAGGCAGTGGTGCCCATGGAAAGGCCACACCATGGAAAAAACCTTGGGATTAAACCCCACAACTGTGGAATTCCACCAGTGATGACAACCAGGAAAACAAAAGAAACAGGATTCTTTTAGAGAAGCTGCCAACCCCAGGCAGCTTTCCTTGTTTTTTCTGCACAAGGATGAAACCAAAACCATGGAATTGGCTTGGAAAAACTGTCCCTTCTCCTAAAAAATTCTATTCCTTCCAAAATTCCTGTTTGCTGCTAGGAGAGGGAAGTTAAAAGCCCAGCTTGGATGGAAATGCCTGGATCAGAACTCATTAACTGCATCCCAGATATTCCTCACCCATGCTGGGATTCAGGAGCTTTAGTGGGAATTAAATATTTCCTGGAATTGTGGGAAAGGGGAGGGCCCAGCAGCACCAAAAATCTGGGTTTGGGGTCATTCATTTCTGAAAGAATTTTCCCTGGACACAGCAAATCCCAAAGGGCTCCACGGCAACCTCTGGAACTGGAGAGGGCTCTGAATGTCCCAGGAAAAAATCCCAGCCATGATTTTGTTTGCATTTCCAATTTTAGGAATTTTTGACAATTTTTTTTCCAATTTGACAATTTTTTTTCCCATTTTAGCATAATTTGGAATGGCTTTTTCTGGGAATTTCTCCTGGAGCTCTGGGGCTGAGCCACTGCTCTTCCCTTCCCATTTTTTATAAACACCCATCACCATGGGGAAAAATAATCCTGAAATCCTTGGATTCACTCAGAGAAACTAAAATCAGTCCCAATCCCTTGGGATTTGGGTTGCACCTCCTGGTTTTTAACCTCATTTGGGATGTTGGGAACAGTTCATGTGTCCCCAGACCCACTCTCAGGCCTTGGAAATTCAGTTTATAGCCCATTCCAGGTTGGGAATAATAAAAAAATTCCTTGGAAACTGCATTTTTCCACACAGTAAATCCATTTCTGCACCCAGCAGTCTCCCAATGAATCCTGAGCCCATTATTTGGAATCCCCCATCAATGTGGGGAAAAATAACCCTGAAATCTTTGGATTGGGTCAGATAAATTAAAAATCAATCCCAATTCCTTAACATTTGGCACATCCCAGTTTTAAACCTCATTTTGGGATGTGGGCAAGTCCAACCATTTCCTTCATCTCCAGCCTCACTCTCAGAGCCTGGAAATTCAGGTTTTTAGCACATTCCAGGTTGGGAATAATCCAAAATTCCTTGAGAACTGCATTTTCCCACCCATTAAATCCATGCCTGCACCCAGGGCAGTGTCTCCCAACAAATCCCGAGCTGCTCTTTTCCCTGCAGGATTAAAGGAGCTTGAATTAAATCCGGGATTAATTCAGCACCTGCTCCCTACTGGCTGCAGAGGGAAGCTCAGCTTCCTTCTCCTGCTGTTGCCTTTCCATGACTTTTTTGGGAAGAGAATCCCTGGAAAACTCTGCAGGGAGCTGGGCTGGGACCAAGCTCATCCCTGAAAATTCAGGAATTAAAATCCCAAGTGCTGCCAAAATCCAGGAGTTTCCCTCTCACCCTGCCTGGCCCTGTCCCAACACATCCAATTCCCCTGGGAGTGGACAGCTGGAGCTGATCCTGGCACTGACTTATTGGGAAAGGAGGATACAGCCTGAGCTGGGAGGTGTTCCTGGTGGAATTGGTATCCCCAGTTCTGAAATAGTTATTCCTCACTTCTGGAACTGTTATCCCACAGCTCTGGAGCTGTTATCTTCTGGAATTGTTATCCTCTGGAATTGTTATCCTGAGCTCTGGAGTTGTTATCCTGCAGCTCTTGAATTATCCCCAGCTCTGGAATTGTTATTGTCTGGAGTTGTTATCCCCCAGCTCTGGAATTGTTATCCTGAGTCCTGGAATTGTTATCCTGAGCTCTGCAGTTGTTATCCCCAGCTCTGGAATTGTTATTCTCTGGAATTGTTAGCCTGAGCTCTGGAATTGTTATCCCACAGCTCTGGAATTATTATCCTCTGGAATTGTTATCCTGAGCTCTGGAATTGTTTACCTGAGCTCTCCAATTGTTATCCTCTGGAATTGTTATCCTGAGTTCTGGAATTGTTATCCTGAGCTCTGGAATTGTTATCTCACAGCTCTGGAACTGTTATCCTGAGTCCTGGAATTGCTATCCTGAGTTCTGGAATTGTTATCCTGAGCTCTGGAGTGGTTATCCTCTGGAATTGTTATCCCCAGCTCTGGAATTTTTATCCTGAGCTCTGGAATTGTTAACCCCAGCCAGCAGCTCCAGGGGGGATATTCCTGCTTGGAGGAAGCCAAAGCAGGTCCCATGTGGCTCCATCTGGGAACTCCTCAGTTAATTCCTGTAAATCTGCTTTGGACAGAGGGAACAGAGCTGGGACAGGTTTGGATTCTCCCGGATTTTCACTGTCCTTGGCCTCAGTCTCCCTTCTGTAAAATGGGAACAACATCCCAAGGAATTCCTTGGGCTGGAAGTGTCTCCAAGGGCTCTTCCCACCCCCAGGGGGCCCAGGGAGGGACACAGCCCCAGGGCAGCCCCAGGAGCCACATCTGGCAGGGAGCCCAGATGTGCATCCCTGGAGGGCATTTTGGAACCAGGGTTCCTTGTATTCCTCGGGAAGGGAGGACCTGGAGCAGGGGCCAGACATGCCCTGGGAATGCTCTGGGATGCTGAGTTCATCCCGAGGTTTTCCAGCATCCTTTGCTTGGTATCACCATGGAAACGATGAGCCACAGCTCCCCCACCTTCCCAGGGATTCCCCACCTTCCCAGAGATTCCCAGCCTTCCAGGGATTCACTCTTCCCAGGGATTCCCCACCTTCCCAGAGATTCCCAGCCTTCCAGGGATTCACTCTTCCCACGGATCCCACAACTTCCCAGAGATTCCCAGCCTTCCCAGAGATTCCCAGCCTTCCAGGGATTCACTCTTCCCAGGGATTCCCCACCTTCCCAGAGATTCCCAGCCTTCCAGGGATTCACTCTTCCCACAGATCCCACAACTTCCCAGAGATTCCCAACCTTCCAAGGGATCCCCCATCTTCCAGGGATCCCCAATCTTCCCAGGGATACCCCACCTTCCCAGGGATCCCCAGCCTTTCCAGAGATTTCCAGCCTTCCAGGGATTTGCTCTTCCCAGTGATCCCACAACTTCCCAGGAACTGCCTCACCTCCTGTGTGACTCCTGGGAGGGGCAGGAATTCCCAGCACTGGGATGGAGCAGCTCAAGCTGCTCTGGGTGTGCTCCCAGTTCCCACCAACCCCGAGATTCCCAAGATCCTCCCACATTCCTCATTACTCCGGGAAGCCCTCAGGACTGGAATTTGTGTCCTCAGGTCACCCCCAGCCCCTGCTGAGCAGGGAATCCCTGGATGTTCCCTGTGCTCCCAGGGAGTCTCCTGCCCCTCCAACCCCTCCATATCCAGGCAGGAATCTTGACCAAACTCCCAACGCTCACATTTTTCCCAGACAAAGATTTATAGATTAAAACAAAAAAAACCCAATTGCCATGGAAACGTGGCTCTGAGGAAGCAGGAGCTGCAATTCCACCCTGGGAAAACGTGGAGTTGTGAAGGCACCAGTTTCACCAGTTTGGCTCCCCCAAGTGTGCTCTGATTTCCATGGAATGAGTTCCCTGGAAGCTGCCTGGGAATGGGGAGGTGAAGCTGGAATCTGAGGGTTGATCCCAGATGAGCCCACAAAGCTTTTCCAGGGAAAGCCATTTGCTCCAGATTTGTCCTGGGGGTGTTTGTGCTGCGGGAGCAATCAGGGACAAGGAATTTCCTCCTGGGTAAAAGGGAGATTCTGCCACATCCACCTGGAAAAAGGAGCTGTTCCCACTGGGATACAGCAGGAATGACATCCTGGGGGCTGTGTGGGGTCTGGGTGAGCTCAGCCCGGCTGGATCCAAGGGAATAAATTTATCCTGGGGAAAAGGAGGCTCGGGGGAGACCTTCTGCCTCCACAACTCGGGGACAGGATGAGGCAGCTGGGGTGGGGATGGGGATTTCTCCTAGGAAAAAGGGATGGGATGAGAGGAAATGGCCTCAGGCTGTGTCAGGGGAGGCTCAGGTTGGATTTAGGGAAATTTCTCTCATGGAAAGGGTGGTCAGGCCCTGAAATGGGCTGCCCAGGGGGGTTTGGAGTCATCCCAGTTGTCACTGCAGAATGACATTTCCACAAATGAAAAATGTCATTTCCATTTGCTTCAGGGAGAAGGGATGGGAGAGAGAAGGAAAAACAGCTTTCCCAGCAAAAGAGGGAGACTCAGAGGGAATCTGGGATGGAGCAAAGGCTGGGAGAGAAGCAAAGGGGTCTCTGCAGTCTAATCCCAAGGGATGAGGGCATGGAGCCAATGCTTCCCTCTAGCACCTCTGCAATTCCAGCCTGGAAGTGTCCCAGGCCAGGCTGGAGAACATGGGATAGGGGGAGGTGTCCCTGCCCAACGGATGGACTTTAAAGTCCCTCCCAACCTAAAGCATTCCATGGTTCTGGAATTCCTACAGCATCAACTGGGATAAATATCCAGGACAAACCCCAGCCCCACCCTGGGCTGGGACCCAAAGCTTCCCTACAGAAATTCCTGATTTATCTCCCACTTTTCGTTTATTTGGGTGCCTTTCACCCCATCCCTGGGTCATGGAGAGGGAAAGGGCAGGAGCTGGGACTCCAGAGCTCCTCCCCAGCCCGGAGAGGAGGTTTTTCCCTGCTCCCTCCTTTCTCAGCTCCCTCCCTGCCTGAGGAGCAGGAGGTGTTGTACAACCCCACGGAGCCACTGTGCTATTTTTAGGGAACATATTGCATTTGCATCCCAAATCTGGGGCCAGATGGCTCCATGGATATTATTAAAAAGCTCCTTACATAATCCAGGAGCAGGAGAAAGCACCAGGATTCCAGCCCAGGGCTGGGAAAGGTTTTACTGGATGAGCAGGAGCCAGGAATTCAATATTCCAGCTCCTTGCTCGTGTCCTATTAAGCTTAATTTTTATTCATTAAAAGAGGGAACAAATGTCTGGGAAGCTGCTCTCCTGGGGGTCATCCCAGGGCAGGCAGGGATGCTCCCAGGATGTTGCTTCCACAATTTCTCCTTGCTGGGGATGGAATAAAAATCCCCTTCCCACCTCAGCATCCCTTGGGAATCACGTGTGGCAGTGAAGGGTGACCATGGGAGGGACAAGAGCCAGAAGATCCAGAGCTCCATGGATATTATCGAAAAGCACCTTACATAATCCAGGAGCAGGAGAAAGTGCCAGGATTCCTGCCCAGGGCTGGGGAAGGTTTTGCAGGATGAGCAGGAGCCAGGAATTCAATAGTCCAGCTCCTTGCTCCTCCCTGTTACACTAAATTTTTAATCATTAAAATGAGGGAACAAGTGTCCCATATCCTGCTCTCCTGGTGGGATCATCCCAGGGCAGGCAGGAATGCTCCTGGGATGCTGCTTCCATGATTTCTCCGTGCTGGGGAAGGAATAAAAATGCCCCTCCATCTCAGCATCCCTTGGGAATCACATGTGGCAGTGAAGGGGCAGGAAGGAGCAGAGCCAAAATATCTGTGGCCATCCCAGTACCTCTGGCATCCCCAGGAGCTGCTGGCAGGAACAGGGAGTGGGAAAGGAGCAGAGATTCCCTGGAGGGAGGAAGGAAGGGAGGGATGTTCCCAAGCTGGGGGTGTCACCCATCTGCCAGCCTTGTTCATCTGCTGCCCCCAGGGACTGGGATGATCCCAAATAAACCAAAATAAGGGAAAACAGCTCTGAAAGGCACAGAACCAGACCCTGCTCATCCCTCCCCCTCCAGGAGCTTCACTGCTTCCCCTGGAACATCCTGAAAAATTAAACAGGGAAAAGCTGCTGCTGATTCTGGCTGGTGGAGGAGCCAGAGGGAAACAGAATTCCCAGGGATGAGGAGAGGTCCTGGCAGTGCTGCTGCACCTTTGGGATGGATGGATGGATGGATGGATGGAGGGATGGATGGATGGATGGAT
>JANPWX010000269.1:87094-117116 GCA_024734555.1 Trochalopteron elliotii
TGGGATGGGATGGGGTGGGATCCATGGGATGGGGTGGGATGGGATGGACGGGGTGGGATGGGGTGGGATGGGATGGGATGGTTTTTCCCAGGAAATCACCTGAGGAAGAGGAAGCTCTTACCTGTTTCTCCCCAGATGGGCAGATACTCGTCCTGCTGGATGTCCAGCATGATTTCCAGGCCATTCCCTGTCCCTCCCTTCACCGTGGTGAGGAGAGGCCGCCCCTCCTCTCCTGAGTTAAACATGTAGCATTTCCCATATTTTGTAAACACCTGTGGGGAAAAAGAAGAGGAATTAGGGAATATTTCCCACAGAATGAATGCACATTCCCAGCCAGCAGAGGGACGGGAAACAGCCACAAGCTGCAGGTCAGGGGGAAATATCCACCTAAATATCCAAATAAACATCCACCTAAATATCCACATAAATATCCTCAGAAATATTCTCAGAAATAGCCACAGAAATCCACCCAGGTTTAATCATTTGTTTAATCATTCTGCTCTCCTTATGGAAAATAAAAGAGGGAAGAGAGGGAGGAAAAGCTGTTTGGAGGGAAAGCTCGAAAGCTCCTGGTGTCATTCCAGTCAGTCCAAGCTCTGACAGACACACACAGCCCTTAAGCTCCTGCTGAAAATTCACACAATTCCCTGGTTTGGGGTGGAGTCAGCCCATCTATGCCATGGGAATGCTCTCCAGGCATGAAAAATCCAATATCCTCTCAATTCCTCCCTCTGCCACTGCTTGGAAAATAGGAAGAGTTAAAAACACTCGGGGAAATGAGGAAAGGTTTCCTCCATCATTTTGCTCTTCTTCAGTCTTATTTTGGGAGGATTCCTGATAGAAATTCCTGGCAAAGCCCAGGTGGAACTTCCAGGTACCCCCAGCATTGCAAAGCAGGGGGACAGCAATGCCCAGTGGGGTGGACATGGGGCTCCAAGAGGGAGGGGATGGGTTTTCCAGTGGGAGAACATGGGTTTCCACGTGGGATGGACACAGGATTCTAGGTGGGATGGACACATTTCCAAGAGGAGTGGACATGGATTTCCAAGAGGGAGGAACATAAGATGGACATGTGAGGAACACAGATTTCCAAGAGGGGAACACAGGTTTCCAGCAAGGTGGACAAGTGTTTCCAAGTAAACACGGGTTTCCCAGTGGGGTAACAGATTTCCCAGTGGGGTAACACAGATTTCCTGGTGGGATAACAGATTTCCCAGTGGGGTAACAGAGGTTTCCCAGTGGGATAACAGATGTTTCCCAGCGGGGTAACAGAGGTTTCCCAGTGGGAACCCCACACTCCTGGTGGGCAGCAGAGATGTCACATCTTTGCTGGTGGTGACACTCAAGGCCCGGGCTCAGCTCAGGCTCAGCCTTCCCCCTCGAATGGGAAAACTCCCATCCCAGATTTAACCCCAGCCAGTCCCTCCTCTGCCCTGCACTGTCAGCCTGGGGACATCCAGAACTCCTTCCTGGGATAAAGACTCCAGACAGCCCAGTTTAGAAACCAGTAACAACCAGTAAACCCCAGCAATGAGCACTTGGAGCCAGTGCAGAGCAGCTCCAGTCCCTCCAGAATCTCTCCCACAATTGCTGAGCTCATTTGACCCCAAGATGAGTCAGAAACCCAAACAGAAGCTGGAGCCAGCAGCGATTTATTTCCTCAAATATTGACATATCCTGACTAATCCCAGTGCCAGGGAAGCAGGTGGGATGGGAGAGAAAGGAAATAATATTTGAATTCAAATAAGAAGTGTTTATGAAGGGAAAAACAATACATCCTTTAAAAAGGATTTGATATCCAAATAAAAAATCCCATTTTAATACTTGCCTGACTGATTAAAGAGCTCAGGCTGGAAAGAGAAGCTGAGCCCCTGGAAGCAGCCCCATGGATGGGTTTTCCCAGATAGGCTCTGAAGGGAGAAGTCAAAATTCCTAATGAGGGGAGTTTAAAATCCAGCAAGGAGAAAAAGCTGCAGTGGAGAAAATCAGGGGGAAACAACAAGGCTGGAATGGGAACAACAGCCCAGGGACTGAGCACTTTGGAGCTGCTGTGCTCCAGTCTGCAGGCAAATCCAGGCAGTTTGGGGTTTTATATGGCTATAAACATTCCCTGTAAAAGCTCCTGTTAGGATGTGTTTATCCAGGGAAAAGATGGAACCTGACAGGGGCAGCAGGACTGGAATCACAATCCCAGGGAAAGAGACCTGATGGGGACTGGGGAAGGACAACCACGGGGCCTCTCGGCCACAAGGATTCCTGTCATTCCCAAAGAAGATACAAAAAATTATCCCTAAGGGGATTTAAAGATATTTCTGAGTTGAAAAATCCATGTGTATCCATTCCAATTCCCATTAAATGGGATTGTGGTGTTACAGGATCCATGGAATGGTTTGGATATGGACCTTAAGGACCATCCAGTGCCATGGTCAGGGACACCCCACCCTCCACCCCAGGGTGCTCCAACCTGGCCTTGGGCACTGCCAGGGACCCAGGGGCAGCCACAGCCCCTCTGGGAATTCCATTCCAGCCCGTCCCCACCCTCCCAAGGAGGAATTCCTTCCCAGTACCCCATCTATTCCTGCCCTCTGGAAGCCATTCCCTGTGTCCTGCCCCTCTCCTGTTCCCTCAGCCCCTCCTGAGGATGTTCCTCCCCCTCTCCCCCTTGCTGGGAGTGATTATTTGGGAAAATACAACATTGTTTTTCCAGAGTCTCCTCTTGTTTTCAGGCTCCCTGACAAGAGGAAAGGACTGGGAGCATTATCAGATCATCAGGATAAAACCTGGAGCTGTTGGGAAGGGTTGGGATTCACTGGAGGCAGCAAACCTGAGCAGAGCAGGATGATTTAAGCTCAGTTTGTGAGGCTGAGGGGGGAAAAAAACCCTCCTGGTTCTTGGAAATGCTTTAACTCCCAATAAAAAGGGCCAGAAACAAAACTCCAGACACGTTCCCTGAGTATAGTCCATAAAAATTCCAATTTGTTCCCTCTGATGGAGCCCGGGGCCTTTGACAGCTCCTTGGAAAAATCCCTGCTTGGGCATAAAGAGAAATAATTCTAAATCTGTGGAATGGGATTTGATGGAATCGTTTTGGTTGGGAAAAACCTTTAAGATGATGGAGTCCAACCCATGAACTGCCTTGGAGTGACTTCCTGAGCCCCTCCTTAGCCAAGGGAAGCCCAAAGGAAGTGTTTCTTTTGGGAAGTTAAAACTCAGACCAGGGGTATCCCAAACAGATTCCAGGCACAATCCAGACAACACCACCACCAAATGTTCTAAGAAACCCTTGGATAAACAAATCCTGTGAATCCATCAGGCCTGGGACTGATATTCCAGAGGCCTACCTGGAGTCATTGAAAATGAGGGATTCCAGTTTCTACCAGTATGCACAGAAAAACCTTTCTGCTGAGAAATTATCCCTTCAGTCCAGAGAAAAATGCTGGGAAAAGGAATTCACTGGAAGCCTGGGAATGACTTTTCCAAATGCAGACAGAGATGCAGGCGAGGGTGTGCTGGTGGGGCAGGAAGGAGGTGTCACATGGAGGTAAAACCATGGAAAAAAGAGGGAATTGGAATCCTGTGCAGTCATTTGTCCACAATTGTGGGACACAAAGGCTCAGAGAGACATTTCCAAGCAAGCCACATCCAAGGGATTCATGCAGAGTGGAAAAAATGAAAACAAAGTAATTTTCAAGATGAGTCCAGGAGAAGGGGAAGGTGGACCTGAAAAACTAGGATGT
The DNA here is from genome assembly GCA_024734555.1 of Trochalopteron elliotii. NCBI lineage: Eukaryota > Metazoa > Chordata > Aves > Passeriformes > Leiothrichidae > Trochalopteron > Trochalopteron elliotii. The sequence goes on from JANPWX010000269.1 coordinate 90,832, forward strand.
GTTTGGGCAAGAACATCCATGAGAACTTGGGGAGAAGACCCTGTTTAGGGGGAGAAAAGACTTTATTCCCAGGGTTTTGCCAGAGAGATTCATTCCCAGGCCTCCCAGCTCTCCCACTGAGCTGAGGGTGGCACTGAGCCCTATCCTGATGGCACTTGGATAGAGGAATGATTCATCCCAGGAACCATCTCAGGCTCCATCCCAGGAACCATCCCAGGAACCATCCCAGGAACCATTCCAGCTCCATCCCAGCTCCATCCCAGTCTCCATCCCAGCTCCATCCCAGCTCCATCCCAGCTCCATCCCAGCTCCATCCCAGCTCCATCTCAGCTCCATCCCAGCTCCATCTCAGCTCCATCTCAGCTCCATCCCAGCTCCATCTCAGCTCCATCCCAGTCTCCATCTCAGCTCCATCCCAGCTCCATCTCAGCTCCATCCCAGCTCCATCCCAGCTCCATCCCAGCTCCATCCCAGCTCCATCCCAGCTCCATCTCAGCTCCATCCCAGCTCCATCCCAGCTCCATCCCAGCTCCATCTCAGCTCCATCCCAGCTCCATCCCAGTCTCCATCCCAGCTCCATCCCAGCTCAATCCCAGCTCCATCCCAGCTCCATCTCAGCTCCATCCCAGCTCCATCCCAGTCTCCATCCCAGCTCCATCCCAGCTCCATCCCAGCTCCATCCCAGTCTCCATCCCAGTCTCCATCCCAGCTCCATCCCAGCTCCATCCCAGCTCCATCCCAGTCTCCATCCCAGCTCCATCCCAGTCTCCATCCCAGCTCCATCCCAGCTCAATCCCAGCTCCATCCCAGCTCCATCTCAGCTCCATCCCAGCTCCATCCCAGTCTCCATCCCAGCTCCATCCCAGCTCCATCCCAGTCTCCATCCCAGTCTCCATCCCAGTCTCCATCCCAGCTCCATCCCAGCTCCATCCCAGTCTCCATCCCAGCTCCATGCCAGCTCCATCCCAGCTCCATCCCAGTCTCCATCCCAGCTCAATCCCAGCTCCATCCCAATGGTCCCTTTGTCCTCCCAGGCAGGAGGCAGTGGGACATTCTTTAAAATGGAACAATGGGAAGAAAATCCCAATGGATGCACACAGGGGTCTGAGGGCTCCCCAAAGGAATCCCTTTCCAGGGGGATTGAAAGAAGGAACTTGAACTTGGACCTCGAATGGGCAGAAAGGATTTAATGCCCTTTCCCAACAAAGGCCAGAGGGAAGGAATCAAATGCCAATCCCAGCAGAGGGGGATGCAATCCCAGCCTTTAGGGTATCCTCCTCATGCATTATCCACATTCCAGTCCTACAAGAACACTGGGAGAATGCAAAAATCCCAGAGCCATCGATTCCAAAGGGGATCTGGGTCACCCTCACCTGACCATAAGGCAAAGCTCTTCCACAAATGAACAAAATCCAGTTGGGGAAACCTGGAGAGGACAAGCTCCGGCATGTGCCCCCTGTGCAGGGGCAGCCCCGGATCCTGGTTCAGTCCCGGCTGGTTTGTGCTGTCAGGAAGGCGGCGGGGCCCGTGTCAGACAAGGAAAAGCTCATCCCTCCCTCCCCGCGGGGCACAGGGATGGGGAGGGAGCTGCGGGAAGCACAGCCAGGGAACTTGTCAGGGCCGTGTTTACAAGGAGAGGGTTTTCCCAGGCTGAGATTCCCGCTGGGATTTGTCAGGCAGCGCTGCCGGGGAAGGCAGCAGAGGTTTCCCTGCAGCAGCTCCGGGTCTGCCGGAGCCTTCCCGCCTCCCTGCCAGGCTGCTGCCTCCCAGTCCGACTGATCCTGGCCCCAGGCACACCCTGAAGGCACATTAATCCCCTGCACAGCATTAATGGGAATGTTTTTCCCAAACGAGGAGCCCAAATCCAATAATCTGGCACTGCCACATCTGCTTTGAACACACAACATTCCCAACACACCCATCCCTCCCTCCCAATCCACCTTTTGCCAGTGGACATGCCCAACTCTCTCCAATCTGTTTGTTTTATGGGATGGCATCAAACATTCCCAGGGGCTCACAATTCCCATTAACAGCTCCAATTAAATACTGGCAGCACAGGCAGAGGAGCACTCAGCTCCATGTTTAATTCCCTACAGGATATTCCCATTCTCTTGGGATTTGTGCCATCAGCCTCTCCCTGGAATGGCCCATTGGTGCCAGGATTTGTGGCAATAGGGAGGACTCCTCAGAGCTGCCATAAATCCATTAAAATCCCCTTCCAGCTCCAAGTTCATCTCCGTTGAGCGAGTGTTTTAACAGGAAATACAGCTCCAAAATTCCGGCACCAAATGGATCAACTCCAATGGAGAATCTCCAAATATTTGGGAATTATGTTGGTCCATGAACCAAGGGGTGCTGCCCTCTTGATTCTGTGAATCCCTGGTTCCCTCCACACACAACAAAGGGATGCAGGACAGGGGCTGGGGCTCACTGGAATTTATGGGTTGTTGGGAACAACCCCTGGGTATTCCCATCTCCCATGGGACCACAAATGAACCCAGGAACTCCAGTTCCCAAGGCTGTTTTTGGCAGAACACAGAATTATTGAGGTTGGAAAAGTGCTCCAAGGTCATTGAATCCAACCTATGGCCTGGTGACACCATCAGGGACCACTGCAGAGGACATGTCCTCTGGTTTTCCAGGATTTGGGAAGATTTTGGGAGAAGAGTGGGATCTTTTTAACAAAAAGTTTCTCATCTTATAAAAATCCATAGAAATCAATTTAAAATCAATGAAAATCAATTAAAAATCCATAAAAATCCATTGAAGTCAATTAAAAAAATCCACAAAAATCCATAAAAATCCAAGCCCCAGCACAAAGCTGAGGTGACCTGGAATGTGCAAAGAGGTGACCTGAGGTTGCTGGCCTGGGACACCTCAGGCTGATGTCCCCACCTGGGGCTGGCTGGGGTCAGAGGAGGCCACAAGCACCTGGAGAAGGCCCTGGGGAAGCAGCAGATGGAGCAGGAAGAGGAGCCAGCGAGGGTGAGGGGGTTCCAGCCCTGCTCTGAGGCCACTGAGGCTCATCCCAGCCCTGGAGCCTTGGGACAGGTGCCAGGCACAGCCCCTGGGCTGGGATTCATTTGGATCCTAATTACAATCTGTGCTCCCAGTCCATCCCCACTGATTCCCTTAATTAACTCCTGTCGGTTCCCTCAGCTGAACTCGGTGCCCATCTCTGGGACTGACAACATTCCAACATTCCAACGTCCCAAAACCCCTCCTCAGTGTCCCAGAGCAGCCCCTGGATCCCCTCAGTGGATCCCCATGGAGAGGCTCCTGCAGTGCCACAGAACCTGAGGATAAAAAGGTGGATAAAATCCCTGAAGCTGGAATGTCTGTGTCAATCCCAAACCCTTCATCTGTGCAGGGAGATCCTGCACCACAGAAATTCTTCAGGAAATAGTATTGAGCATCTCCCATGTGTCTTAAATCCATCCAGCAGCATCCCAAATCCAAAGGGACTGGAAATGCTCTGGAGCTGGGCTGTCCTGGCTCCTCAGCCACAGATTCCAGCCCTTCCACAGCCCCTGGACACTGGGATCCCCTGGGAGCTTCCAGCAGTTTGTTCCCTGCTATAAAATCATTTCCCTGCTTGGAGTTTTGAGGCCATTCCCTGGAATTCCCAGCCCTTCCACGGGTGCGGGAGGAGGTGTCACCCCATGGGAAGGACAAACAGGACAAACAGTCCAAATATTCCCACTGGGACAACTCCAGCTGCTGCCTTCCATGGAGGAAAAGCAGCTCCCTCATCCTCAGGCAGAGAGAAGAGCACTAAAAATCCCCTGGAAAGAGCCACATGGACTAAAGCCAGCCACATCCACTGGAAACATCCACCAGAAACAGCCACATCCACTGAAAATATTCACATCCACTGGAAATGTCCCTTCCCTGCAGCCAGTAAGGCCCAAAGCCTGGAGAGTTTTCCCTGCTCACATCCCTGAGTGCCACAGCTCCTGCCTGGAAGGAAATATTTGGGAATGAGGGAAAGCTCAGCCTGTTCCCAGCCAGCCCAGGGCCAGCCTGGCCATCAGGGTCACTCTGAGTGACCACAGCCAGGTGGTCAGTGATGGTTCCATGCCCTTTCCAAGGGATTCGTTGGAATAACAAGACCAGAACTCTGGGATCCACTTTCCAGGCTCTTTAATTCCCCCTGCAGTCTATTGAAAAAGGTATTCCCATCACAGAAAAGGTATTCCCATCATAGAAAAGATATCCCCACCATAGAAAAGATATTCCCACCATAGAAAAGGTATTCCCATTATAGAAAAGGTATTCCCATCATAGAAAAGGTATTAGCTTCATATAAAAGATACTCTGATCATAAAAGTGCTCTTCCAGACACTTTAGTGGGAGATGCTCAAGCACAGGGAATTCTTTTTGATTTTCCAGCATTTGGGAGAGGGAACTCTGGAGAGGCTGCAAAGAACCAGGGAATCATGGAAGGGTTTGGGTTGGAGGGACCTTAAAACCCATCCCATTCCACCCCTTCATGGGCAGGGTCACCTCCCATAACGCCAGGCTGCTCCAAGCCCTGTCCAGCCTGGACATTCCCAGGGTTGGAACTGGGAGCAGATCCTTGGAGGCCACCCTGGCCTGGGTGACACAGATGGAGTGTGGAATTCTGCAATTCCTTGGCCTCATTCCTGGCAGGATTCAGCTCCCTCCCATCTGTGAGGAACTCCCAGAGGTGTGTGGGAGGTGTGAATGTGGCAGGGATGTCCCTGCTCCTCTCCTCGGCATTCCAGAACTTCCAGACACTCCCCTGGGAGTGCAGGAGTCCTTACAGGATTCCATGGAGTGGGATCTCTGCTGGGATCCTCTCCCAGCCCCTGTCCTGTGCTCCTCACACACCCACAGGGAGCCTGGAGAGGGGATGCTCCACGCTGGGAATTCTGTGGGAATGATGCCTTAAGCTTTAGCTTTCATATTTTCAGGTTCTGTGCTGCCCAGGGGTGCAGTTCTGAGCTCACAGTCAGTGTCACTCAGCTCTGCACAGAGCAGGGAGACAAGACAAATCCTTTTCCTGCTGCACACCAAGGACAAACGAGTACAGTTGTCCATTCCAGGCCCAAAAGCACAAACAACAGAGGAAGGAAAACAAGAAGGATGGGACTTCACAACCCAAAGCTGCAATTGGACTGTGGACTCGATATTTTCTGAGCTAGCTCTTCTCAAGCTCAGAAAATATCAAGTCCACATTGGACAATTAAACCCCAATATGCAAATGGACCAAAGCTTATAAAACTGTGAGGCCTTGTGACCATTTGTCCATTTTGGGTCCATTTTGTGACCATTTTGGGTCCACCTTTGGTGTATCCCTGGCCAGGCTCCTGTCCTGCCCAAAGTGCATCCTTCAAGGCCTTCCAGTAAATCTCTACTTTATTCTCCAGCTGCCCAGTCTCTGTTCCAGGTCAGCCTTCCCAAGGCATCAGGAGCAGCTCTGGCTGCTGGAATTCCCTGCCCTGGAGGGCACTGGGACATTCCTGGGATGGCCCCAAGCAGCCAAAGGGTGGAGGGGGAAGGACACTGTGGGTGCAGAGTCTGCCTTGGAGTGAGGGATGACGGGCCAGGACACAGGGATTGGCTTCCCACTGCCAGAGGGCAGGGATAGGTGGGATATTGGGGAGGAATTCCTGGCTGGGAGGGTGGGGAGGCACCAGGGAAGTCCAAAGGGAGTAGTTTTTTATCCCTGGACTCTTTATCCAAGCCAAAACCTTCCCAAGAGGTCCAAACACATGGAATTTCAGGTTGGTTATACTGACACCCCTCAAAACCAAGGGGGTGGAAAGAGTCCACGTGGAGCTGATCCAGGGGCTGGAGTCCCTCTGGAGCCAGGGAATGTTCACTGGGAGAACAGGTGGGCTCTGGGACAGCTGAAATATTCACCAAGGAGAGCTCAGAGCCCTTCCAGGGCCTAAAGGGGCTCCAGGAGAGCTGGAGAGGGACTGGGGACAAGGGACAGAGGGACAGGACACAGGGAATGGCTTCCCACTGCCCAGGGCAGGGATGGGTGGGAGATTGGGAAAGAATTCCTGACTGGGAGCCTCCAGCCTTGGAGATTTAAGGAAAACTCTTTCCTTTGAAGCCCTTCTGCCCCCAAAGCTTTATTTGAGATTCCAGTTTAATTTTTGGAGTTCTCAGGGCCAGGCAGAGCCTGTGGTGGTGCCACTGTCACCTCCCTGCCACCTCCCTCCCCTTTGTTCCTCCTCTCTGTCCCTTTCACATTCCCATCAGCCCAGGACATTTCTGAGCCCTGAAGATCCCAGGAACTCCTGAGCATTAAAGGCTCCCTGATCCTGCTCTCCCTGATTCTGCTCCCTCTGATCCTGCTTATCCCAGGGAAAGCCCATCTGGGGTTGAGGACCTGTAGGTTTAAGACTTTTCCTAATGCTCAGATAAATCCAGGGAATCTGGACTGGAATCCCCCACAGCCAGGGAAGGTTTGTAGGGAATAAATCCACCCCTGAAGGAAAAGGTTGGATGGGATAGGAGGACTCAGGACTCGTGGCTGTCCCAAGGTCCTGCTGCAGGGAGGGAAAGGAACCAGGATCATGGCTCAGGACAGGGCTGGATGATGCCAAAGGAACAACAAGGAAAAGCTCCAGCATCCCCAAAGCCAAAACTCAGCTGGGAATAACAGGAAAATGAGAAGTGACAGAGCTCACGACATCCCCAGGAATGGGAGAATCAAGGACACTGCAGGATGGGCTCAGCACAGGCACTGAACTCCCCCAGGAACTTCATCCCATTCCAGGATGAACAGCCAGGATTTTCAGGGAAAATCCCACTTTTTCTGCCCATTTTTTTCCCAAAATGTGCATCCCCCCCCAGGTCCAGAGGAGCCTTCAGGAGCTGCTCCCTTGTTTTTCCCCGAGCTCCTGCCTGGATGAACTCGGTGCCTCAGCTGGAAAAAACACCAGGAATTTCAAGTGATGAATAAAGTGCATTAACCTCAGAGTGAACCTTCCCTGGCAGGGCTGCCATGGCCACACTCAGCCTGGAACAAGGAGTTTTCAGGGAACAAGGAGAAAGCTCAGATTCCACAGAGCTTTTAATGGGCTCTAAGGAGCTCCTGTGAATCCCACAATGTTTCCCACTCCCAGCAGGAATGAAAACATTGGGATCATTATAAAGCACAGAGTTGGCTGTGGATGGGGAGGGAATCTGAGGTGAAAATGGAATAATAATAATAATAATAATAATAATAATAATAATAATAATGTTGTTGTCAGCAAGCCCTTCAGAATTCCCACAAGGAATGAGGCTGCTCCAGGGTGTCCCTGGGCTCCTCCTTCACCCAGGTCGGTGTGGAGCCATCCCTGTGTTTAATCCCAGTTTAACACCAAGGAAAGCACTGGGAAATGCAGTCCCTGAGCCAGGAGCTGGGAATCCATGAGGGCAGGAGGAGAACATTCCATGTCAGCATTCCCAGCCTCTCCAAGAGCTGCTCCACCTGGGAGAAGGGAGGGAAGGCACTCCTGGATGCTTTACTGCCTTTTCCAGCAGGAAAAGCAGCTGGCTGAAAACCCTGGGATAATGTTTAATGTTTAATCCAGCCCAGGCACTGCAGAGTTTTCAGAGTGAAGTTTCCATGCATTTTCCTTTGTGCTCTGTACAGAATCAGGGCACAGACACAGGTAATTCCAGCCAAACCTGATCCCAGGGAAACCCAGCTCCAAGAGAGTTAATTCCAGACACAGGGCTGGATCCTGGGAGCATCCCCCAGCCACGAGGAGGACACAGGTGGGATTAAATCCACAGAGGTGGGATTAAATCCGGATTTTGGGATCCCTCCTGCTGCTCCCTGAGCCTGGCAGGGCTGGGGCAGAGCTGGCACTGGGGCTGGGATGGAGCAGCTGCTCCAGGTGGGAACTGTGTGACTCACAGGAGCCCTGCCTGGGCCATTTTAATAACCTGCACTGAGCTCTGACAGCACCTGGCAGCAGGAAATGAGGCTCTGGGCAGCACAGTGGTTGATGTGACAGCCAGGAATGCAGGGCAGGGAGAGCAGGCAGCCCATGATGCCCTGAGAGGCTGCACAGACACTGCTAAAAGAAGAAAAATAGATACTTATTGAAGAGCCAGCACCAACTCCTGCCCAGGTGAGCCCCCAGCAAATCCCCAAAACCTCCCAGCCACATCCACCACTCCAGGAACACACAAAAAAGAAATCCCATCACATCTGGGGCTCAGCACAAACACATCCCACAAAACAGGTCAGGAGAAAACCCCCAGAGCCCAGATACGGTGTGGACAGCAGAGCTGGGGCTGGAGGAGGTCAGGGGGAGGAAATAATGGCCCTGCTCAGGAATCAGGTGGGAAAACCAGGGATTCACCAGCCAGGGATTGCTGCCTTCCCTTTTCCTCTCACCAGGCACTGGCAGGGCCATGGATTAAATGTGGCCAGGACTGGGTTTGGTCAGACTGTGCAGCACTGTGGGGTCAGGGCAGTGGGGCAGTGACTCCTGCAACCCCACAGGGTGTTCCTACAACCCCACAGCTCAGATTCTGCAACCCCACAGCTCAGGGTGTTCCTGTAACCCACAGCTCAGATTCTGCAACCCCACAGCTCAGGGTGTTCCTGTCACCCACAGCTCAGGGTGTTCCTGTCACCCACAGCTCAGGGTGTTCCTGTCACCCACAGCTCAGGGTGGTCCTGTCACCCACAGCTCAGGTTCTCCTGCAGACCCCACAATTTGGGATTCCTCCTGCAGAGCCCAAACCTCAGGGTCTAGATGGGCTTTAGGGTCCCTTCCAAACCTTTTCACATTCCCTGATCCATTCCCAGCAGGAAGCATCCCAGTATCCCCCAGCAGCAGCAGGACCAGAGCAGACCCCAGACTGGGAGGGGTGGAGTTGGGTGGGGCTGGGAGCAGCCCCCCAACCCTCAGCATCCCGGGATTCTGTGCCAGGGATTGCAGGAAGGGAATGGGAGAGGGGATGGAAAAGCAAATAATGGTCCCAAACTGGAGCAGCCTCCCAGGGATGGCCTTTCCTGGGATGTCCCTGGGGGCAGAAGGGGCAGCAGCCAATGAAGGATTCCTGCTCAGAGGCTTCACTTCCAGAGAAATCCTTCCCTGCCTGGGGTAGGGATACACATTGCAGAATAAAAACCCCTCTGGGATTGGAAATGAACCCACCAGGCCTTGGCCTGTCCTTGACAAACAGCTTTGGGGCTAAAATTCTAAAGTTTCCATCCCGACCCAGACAGAGAATGTTCCCCCTCATCCACCCCTGCCTGCAGCTCCAGAGGAGCCCTTGGAAATCCCTTCCCTGTGCAAATCCCTGACTTTGGGGATGTGACAGGAGCAAACCTTGGGGGCTCCAGGGACTGGAGCGAGTCCTCTGCAGGCAGAGCTCGTTACCAACACCAGCCCAGCCCCAATTAATGCTCATTAACTTCCAGGGAGACAGGGAAGGAGCAGCAATTCCTGGCTAAACCCAGGGATAATGACACAGAACTTGGACACCACAGAGTGGCATCTGCAGAGCCTTGGTGGCCCCAAGGTCCCCTCAGTGGCCACATCCAAGGGTCATGGAGGAGAAATTCAACAGCTGGCAGAACTCAGCCTCATTTATTTCTGGATTTATTCTTCCCTCAGGACATCCCCACAGGAAAAAAATTTTTCAACTGATTTTTAATTTTTTTGCCTTCCCAAAGATTAATTGGCTGGGAGTGTTCCAGGCATTGCAGTTGGATGGGTTTGGGAAAGGAAGATGGATGAAACTCAACAGGAGCAGGGAGCCACAGAAACTCTGGGCAAGAGCCACAATCCCATCTCCAGCTCCATTTTCCTTTGGGTTTTTAAGGCAGGGGCTCTTTTCTAAAAAGCTCCTGATGGAGGGAACAGCTCAGCCTGAAACCACATCCCAAATTTCCTCAGGATTTGGCTGAGCTGGGGTTTCAAACCTTGAGGAATGTGCAGCAGGATTTGTGCTCAGGGTGCTGAGGGAAGGGAGGGAAAGCTGGATGAGCTCAGCCCCACCCAGAGCTGCTCCACGTGGGATGGAGTGTCCCCAGGAATGAGACAGTTTGGGGCCTTCCAGGGAAGGGAACAGAGCTGGGAATGGGCTGGAGCCCCAGGAGGGGCTGAGGGAGCTGGGAAAGGGGCTCAGCCTGGAGAAAAGGAGGCTCAGGGGGGACCTTGTGGCTCTGCACAAGTCCCTGACAGGAGGGGACAGCCGGGGGGGTCGGGCTCTGCTCCCAGGGCACAGGGACAGGAGGAGAGGGAACAGCCTCAGGCTGGGCCAGGGGAGGCTTGGATTGGAGATTAGGGAAAATTTCCTCCTGGAAAGGCTGGTCAGGGCAGTGGAGTCCCCATCCCTGCAGGGATTTAAAGCCCTGTGGATGTGGCACCTGGGGACATGGTCGGGGTGGCCTCAGCAGTGCTGGCGATGGCTGGATGGATTCCATGGGCTCAGAGGGTTTTTCCAACAATTCCACAATTACAGAATATCATTCCAACCCTGCCCAGCCCCAGCAGGAGAGCAAATCCCATGGGAAGGCTTGGGAGGACCACGAGCAGCTCCCAGATCTGCTTGAACACTTCCACAACCAAACCTCAGAGAGGCAAATCCCTCAAAGCCTCCTCCCAGTCCAAGTCTGACCTTCAGCTCAGCTTTAATCATCCAGCTACAAAAACCAGGGCAGAGCCACAGCTCTGGAATGGCTCCTGGGGAAAACTGCAGGGAAAGCTCAGGAATCTTCTCTGCCTGATGCTTTCAAAAATAATAACAACAAAACTGCACTGCAAGTCTTCTCCAGGGTTGAAGATCAGCACAAATTCCAAGATTCCAGGTCAGCCTTTCCCCACATCTGTCCCGGGGTTTCAAACCTATCCTGGATTTATTTCCACCAGGATAGAAGCAGGAAAAATCCAGGCTCTGAACCAACAACCAGGACAAGCAAACCCCCTCCTTTCTGCCCAAAAAACAGCCCCAGCTCTGCCAGCCCTGCAGACAATCTCTGCACATCCCATTCTCCCAGGACTGGCTGTGTCATCCATGTTTCCTTAGGTGTGGGCTGGAAAAACATTTACAGACCTAAGACCTTCAGTAAACTTCCCTCCTGCCCATGAGAAGGGAAAATTCCAGGTGAGAAATGTTCAAAATTTTTAAAAATCCCCAAATGATATCCTTATAAATCCTCAAATAATATCCCTAAAAATCCCCAAATGATAGCCTCATTAATCCCCAAAGGATACTGGTGTATTATAAACCCAAACTCAGGCACAGAACACCCAGGAAATGCCACCAAGCAGAGCCCTGGTGCTTCCTGCCCATCAATCCTGGAACCACCCACATTCCAGCCCTTTTTCCACCCAATTCCCATCAAAATAAATGCAGGTTTTGGGCACTGAGCTCGTAGTGTTGTCACTCCAGTGGTGCTGTCACTCCATGGCAGTTCCAAGAGCTGCTAATTGTTGACAAGCTCATTACAAGATGAAAGCAGCAGGAGTGGAATGCTGGAATGTTTTCCTGCCTGTCTGCAGAGGGAACAGCTGGCCCCAAACCTCCAGCACTAATCCCATTTAACTGGAGCAAAAATACCTCCAGCAATCAAAAAAAGCCCGTTTCACTCACAGATGGGATATTCCCTCCTCCAAATCCAGCAGGACTTGGTGGATTTTTAGCTGTTTCCCAGTTGTGCTCACAGGGAGATGGAGATACAGGAGCTGAGCCCAGCAGAGAGGGAAAAGGAAGAACAGGAGGAGGAAGAACAGATGTGGGCAAGGTGACCCCGATGAGGAACTGGGATTCACTGTGCAAAGTGCTGCTCTGGAGCCCTGTTATCCCAGCAAAGCCATCCCAGAAATCTGGGAACTGGGTGAAGGCTGGACTTCACCTTGGAAATCTTCCCTAGCCTTGCTGGTTCTGTGGTTTGATTTCTTTTTGTGAATTCTCTCACTCAGTCCCTGCTCTTTGTTCTCCTCTGTCACAGGCAGGGGGTCCAGCCTGCCCCAAAGTCCCCCTGCCTGGGCCAGGGAGGGACAGGAGACAGAAACCATCCAAGGAACCCATCCAAACCTCACATAATCCCTACCCAAACCTCACACAAACCCCATCCAACCCCATCTAAACCCACCTAACCCCACCCAAACTTCATCCAACCCCATCCAAACCTCACCCAAACATCACCCAACCCCATCCAAACCCCACCCAAGCCCAGTCTGGTCCATCCACCCTTGGGAAAGCCCTTAGAGTTTCCCACTCCATCTGTCCCTGCTGCCACCCAGTCCCTGGGCAGTGGGACTGTGAGCCAGGCTCACACACAGGAGGAGCCAAGTCCAGGCTCCTCCATCCCAAGGTCCTACAGCAAATCCAGGCTGTGATAACAAAAATCCCATCAGCAAACCCCACCTGGTCACCCCAAGGCAGGGCTGGGGCCTTTGTGGGATCCCTTCCCCTGCTCCACCCCATGAAGCTCCCAAGCTCTGCTGAGCCAGCACTGAACTCCACAAAAACCCTTCTCCTGCTCCATCACACCCTGAGCAATTTGGTTTTCCAAGTCCCTGGATCCTCCCTCCAGGGCTGGCTTGGACAGGGTTTGTTCCTGTGAGGTTTGAGCTGGGCTTGCTCTGCTTGGAGCCAGGTCCTGCAGCCCCCAGCACCTCAAACCCTGCAGAGCAAGGACAGCCCAAGGCTTTCCACACTGCTGCTGCTGCAACACTGAAAAAACCAGCTGAAAGCACTAAATCTGCACCAATTCCTACAGCAAGGACACCCAGTGAAAACACCAAACAATTTACTCCAAAGGCAGAGCACAAACCAGCCCACAGCTCATCCCAGAGCAGCAGCACAGCCTCAGCCAGGAGCAGCAGCAGCAGCTTTGCTCCTCCCATCCCTCCTCTGCTGCTTTTTAGATTTAACATGTGAGGAAACAGGAGTTAGCACAGAGCCCTGGGTATAACCCCAGTTTGCCCCTGGCTGGATCTCAGCCCTGCCCCACTGGGATCTGTCTCCATCAGGAGGGAATTGCCTTTACCTGCCCAGAGAAAAGGACGAAAATCAAGTGTCACCATCACTAATGAGCCCTGATGGCTCCCAAGGACTTCTGAAAACCACACAGGCTGCCACACATCAAGGACTTCCTCTGGCTTTTCCCTGCTACTGTTCAGTTGCTGGGAAACCAGAGATTGAGGCACTCAGCCCCTCTAGCCCAGCCAAAGCTCTGGGGTGAGTCCATCCAGCAGGGAGGGCACAGCACACCCTGATCCTTCAGATGGCAAAATGAGAGGTGAGGATCCAACCACGGCACTGCCATCCCAATCAGCACCAGGCTTTGAAATCCCCAAAATTCTCTGTGCCATTAATCACTTGAGTGAACACAGGGTGGGCTCCAGGGTCAGCACTGACAGGCTGGTGTCCCCTTGATCCCCACTGGAGCTCCCCTTTCCCCAGGCAGGGAGGGAAGGGAGGGCAAAGGGGCAAAATCACTTCAAAAAGTGGAGAGGAAGCAAAACAAACTGTGAGATTTTCCATGGAAAGTGGCTCCAGTGCCTGGGGTAACAAAGGATCAGAGGGGCTGGAGCCAGGCTGGGAGAGCTGGGGGTGCTCACCTGGAGAGGAGAAGCTCCAGGGAGAGCTCAGAGCCCTTCCAATGCCCAAAGGGGCTCCTGGAGAGCTGGAGAGGGACTGGGGACAAGGGATGGAGGGACAGGACACAGGGAATGGCTTCCCATTGCCAGAGGGCAGGGCTGGATGAGAGATTGGGCAGGAATTGTTCCCTGGGAGGGTGGGCAGGGCTGGCACAGGGTGCCCAGAGCAGCTGTGGCTGCCCCTGGATCCCTGCAAGTGTCCGAGCCCTTCAAACCCACACAGCTTCCCTTCCCTACTAACTCCATTTCCCAGTGCAGAATCCCAGGATCTCTGAGGTTGGAAAAGCCCTCCAAGGTCACTGAGTCCAAGCTGTGCCCAATCCCCACCTTGTCCCCAACCCAGAGCACTGAGTGCCACATCCAGGTGTTCCTCAGACACCTCCAGGGATGGGGATCCAAACCTCCCTGGGCAGCCCCTGCCAAGGCCTGAGCTCCCTTTCCATGGGGAAATTCCTGCTGCTGTCCACCCTGAGCCTCCCCTGGCCCAGCCTGAGGCCGTTCCCTCTCCTCCTGTCCCTGTTCCCTGGGAGCAGAGCCTGACCCCCCCGGCTGTCCCCTCCTGTCAGGGACTTGTGCAGAGCCACAAGGTCCCCCCTGAGCCTCCTTTTCTCCAGGCTGAGCCCCTTTCCAGCTCCCTCAGCCCCTCCTGGGGCTCCAGCCCATTCCCAGCTCCATTCCCTGCCCTGGACATGCTCCAGCCCCTCTGGGTCCTTCTCGTTTACAAGAGCCCAAAACTGAACCAGGATTTGAGGTGGGGCCATCACAAGATTATCCTGAGATTTCCTTCCCCCCTCCGTGGGCTCTGGGATCCCCCAGTACTGGATGTTTAAAGCAGCAAGGATGTGTAAAAATCTCCTTTTAATCTAAATCCCTAATCCTTAAAACCATCAAGGAAAGCTTGGAAATTTCATCTGAAGCAGTACCCAGGCCAGAGGCAAAACACAAACAGCTAAAAAACAACTTCAACCATCTTAAAATTATATTTTTTATCAGACTTCTGCCAATTCTCATGATTTGGGGCTGCTGAAACCCTCAGTGTCACATCCCCCTCTCCTGAGGAGTGCAGGGAATTCCACTGGGAGCTGACCCCACACCAAGCCCCAGCCTGTGGAAAGCCCAAAAAGCTGCCACTGATGTCCAGGCATGTCCTTCCCACACTGGATTATCCTTCACAGGATGTGACAGATCCCAAATCCAGGAGTCATTCCAAAGAAAACCTCCCCAGCCATGGGAAAGGGAGATGGGGCAGGAAAAGGGACCTGGAATTTCCCCCTCTCACCAACTGACTGCTGCTGATGGTTTCATTTGGGGGGATCAAATTCTGGTGAGCAGAAATTCCCTCCTGTGTCAGTGAAAGCTGAACACTGGCTCCATGAGGGAAAGGTCCTTGGAAAAGCAGGAATATTGATGTGAGTACAGAAACATGAGGGTTCCAAATCCCCTGCTCATCCCACAGCCAAAACCCCCCAAAACAGGAGCTGAGATGGATCCTGTCCAAGCACTGTCACAGGACACTGAGGAATTCAGGAATCTCCCTGATTTATTCCTAAATAAATAAACTGCCTCCAATGGCTGCCCTACTCAAGGGCCTTGGGGCCACTGGAATTATTTTAACACAATGAATTTGGCACAGCCAAATCAATGGGCATGAGCAGGAAAGGGATGGGAAGTGCCCAGTGCTTGGAAAAACTCAAGGCAGAGGAGATTCTGGGAAAAGGAACTTCAGGTGGAAGGGACCTACAACAATCCCAAGGGGCACACCTGGGAATCCCAGCCCAGGGAACACCCATCTCAGGGAGCAGCACCCAGGGGCCCAGCCCTGCCCTCACCCCTGGCACAAGGGCAAGGGAAGGCTCTGTCTGCCCTGCAGGGTCAGGAGAACAGCAGGATGTCAGCCAAGTCCCACTTCCACCACCTGGGAATTGGATTTGAGTGTTTGAGGAGAGAGCAGAGCATGACCCTGACACAGCTCCTGTGCCCACAGCTCCCCTGGGCACTGGGGCCACCACCCCAGGGACAGCTGTGTCCCCAAACCCAGCACAGAGGGCACAGGGAGGAAGGATGGATCACTCCAAGCCCCGGGAGAACCCCGAGGGGAGGGAAGGGCTGAGTGGAATGAAAGCTTCACTCAATAAAAGCTTCTTCAAGGCAAGGATAAAGAAAAGGGGACAAAGTTTGTGAGGGTAAAAGGCAAGTGGAGTTTCCAGGGGAAAAATGGAGCTTGGGAGGATCCCTGGCTGGATCACTGGAATGTGGTGGTGAGTGTTGATAGAACACCAGCAGCAGGATCCAGCAGGAGCCTCAAGTGCCACAAATCACCCAGGACCTGCAGGAGGCTTCCAGAGGGGGAAGATGTGGATGAAGGCATCAGCAGGAGCACAGGGACTGGTGGCTCTGATATCCCAGTGCCTAGGACAGTGTGGGAAGGTGGGACTGGGGGAACAGTGCTGGGATCTGCCACCTTCAGTCAGGATTTTCAGGACTGTTTGCCGGGAATGACTCGGGCAGGGCTGGGCCTTCTGCTCCAACTCTCCCTGAAGGAAGAAATTGCAGCATTCAGCTGAGTTTGGAGAGCAGGAGATGCTGCTGGAGCAGGGAATGAGCTGGAAAGCTGAACTGGAACCCTGGGAGCAGCTGTTCCAGCACAGGGAGCTGGCCCCAACCTTCCCACCCCTTATCCCAGGCATGGGACAAAGGAACCAGAGGGGAAAGATCATCTCCCCCCTCAGAGAATCCATTGCTATTCCAGAATATTTCTTATAAAGAATATAAACCAAACCCTACAAAAATTTTCTAACCCTATAACCTAAAACTTTCCATATAAACACATTCAAAACCCAACTAAAATAAAAAAATACTTTAAAAAACCTCACCAAAATATTTTGAAAACCAAAAAAAATATTACAATAAACTAAACCCTAACATATACTTACTCTACACTACTAAATAAAATAAAACAACAAATAAAAACAAAAAAATAAATCAACAACTACCCCCATCGCTCAAAACAACAACTAAACCAAACAATCAATCGAAATCACTAACAATCACCCCAACAAAAAAACACACACAAAAAACTAATCAACCAATAAACAATAACACAAATAAAAACCCCTCAATACCTCCCAATAACATCCAATCAAAAACCAACCAAACTAAAACAAAATCAAAAACCCAACCAAAGAACACACCACCATTCTGTGGGAATGTTATGTTGGTGTACTCCAGGGAACCTGCCAGGCTGTTTTCCTGCTGCACAGACCATTTTCCACCTTTGGAGGTATTTGGGAATTGTTAAAAAACTCAGCTAAGCACGAAGGTTTGAGAGAGATGGAATTGTTCCCTGGGAGGGCAGTGAGTGAGGTCCTGGCACACCTGTGGCTGCCCCTGGATCCCTGAAGTGTCCAAGGATGGATTTGGAGCTCCCTGGGACAGTGAGAAGGTCCCTGCCATGGCAGGGGTGGCACTGGGTGGGCTTTAGGGTCCTTTAAGGTTCTTTTCAACCCAAACCACTCTGATCCCACTTCTCCCCCTGCCTGAAACCCCCCCCAGGTACCTCCAAGCTGTGCCTGGTTTGTTTGGAGCTGCAGGAACAGAATCCCATTGACAATTCCTTGACAGTTCCTTCTGTCCCTCCCTTCCACCCCAGTGCTGGGAGCACTGAGCTGTGAATTCCAGGAGGAAAATGGGATTATTCCTGTCAGGAACATGTGCTGGGAGCCCAGCAGGATCTCCATGCCCAGAAGGAGCCACTTTGGATCATTCCATAAATTTATTACAAAACCAGGAGCTAATTCCTCCCATGGCTTCCCCTGGCTGCAGCTGCTGAAGGGTTTTTAAAGGGAAAAAGGAAAAAATCCCAAACCACCCAATCCTGAGCCTTTTACAATCATTTTATCCAACTTTTTCCCCACTCTGGAGCCAGGAATTCCTGCCTGGGAATCACAGTTAATTGGATCATAATGGGCCATTCCTCCTGATTTAATAAAGCAGAGGAAAATTGGGATGGCAGCAGTGTGCTCCTAGGATTGGGAACAGCTCCAGTTCCTAATTTACATTCCAACTTGATTATTGAAAAAATTTCAAGCTCCAGGGGTTCGGGGAGGAAGTTTGCCTAGAATTTGTTTTATTCTGGGAAGAAATGATAGAACTGGGAAGAGAGGAGTGGAGCAATCCATGAAAAAATTAAAACTTCCTGCTTCCACTGCTTGAAATTACAGGGAGGAAAAAGGAAAAAAAGGAAAGAATGAGAACTCCCACAAAATCTGGAGAGGGAAGTGAGTGAGCTGTGGGTTGCAGTGATGGGATTCCCTGGTTTCAGCAGGGCAGAAGTGCAGAGCCCTCATCCCAAAGCACATCAGCATGGAAGGGTGACTTCCCAGAGAGAGGGACTGGAAAAGGCAATCAGGGAAGGGTGGAACTGCTGAAAAGGGCCAGGAAGGGGACATAGAGCAGGAATGTAAGAAAAATGGGAATTCCAACACCAACCAGCCCTACTGGAATCCCTGAGCACACCTGGCCTGGGCTGGGCAGGTTTTGGGGGACAATTCCCACCTTGGGAGCTGAGGTTTCCTTTTTAAAGCCTGGGATTTAGGCAGGATCTGGATTCTCCCAAACACTTCCTGGCCCCACAGGAGTCCCTACAACAGCACAGAAGGGAAAGGAGCCCCACCCAAAGGGCATCACTGTACCCCAAAGGGCATTCCACCATGCCAAAGGGCATCCCTGCACCCCAAAGGATATCCCTGCACCCCAAAGGATATCCCTGCACCCCAAAGGATGTCCCTGCACCCCAAAGGATGTCCCTGCATTCCAAGGGGCATTGCACCATCCCAGAGGACATCCCCCCATCCCTGCACCCAGGCCAGTTCCAGCTGGAGTCCTGCATGGACAAGGAATGGGAAATCAGCCCCTGGATTCCATCCAGCTGCAGAATGTCTGGACAAGCAGCAGCTCCCCAGGCAGGCCGACCCCTTTGCAGTGATCAATAACCCAGAGGAATCCCTGTCCATGCCCCAGGATGGAGAGCTGCAGCTCCAGACAATAATCCAGCAGTTCCCTCCATCCCAGCTCATGGAAAATCTGCAGCAGGGATGGGAAATGTGAACACATGAGGAAAAAACTCATCTCAGTTCCAATTTTATCCACCCTGCTGGGAAAAGTGATGGATTCAGGAGGCAGCCTGGGATGCTGCAAGGCCCTCCTGGCACCATGGGAACAGTGGCTCCCAGTGTGAACAGACTCCAATGGCCCAGAGAATTCAGGATAAATGACAGGATGGGAAAAACATGGCCAAAAGGAAAAAAAAGCTCCAATTTCAGCCATCCCAGGGGGAAAAGTGACTGATCCTGGAGCCAGCCTGGATTGCTTATGGCACCATCAATGCTCCCAGTGGGAGCAAGCTCCAGGGACTTCAGGATAAATGGCATTACCCTGAAGTGGAGCAGAGGGAAGGGCAAACCCAGCAGCCTCAGGGAACAAACAAACAAACAAGGGAACAAACCCAGGGGCACTGGGAGCCCAGATACCAGAGATTCCCACCCTGCATCCCTGGACTTCCTTCCCCTCCCCACACCAGTGTCCCAGGCACCTCCATTCCAGGAATTCCCTTTCTCTGTGCACTCTTGGGAGGTGGCCCCAGGCAGATGCTGGAGTAATTTGCAAACATTAATTAAGCCCTGGCAGCATCCTGGGGTGGGCGGGGACTGTAACTGTATCTTTAATTACATTAATTCTGCTCAGGGTGGGCAGCAATTATTGGGAATCTATTCCACAACTCAAACAAACCCATGGTGATGATTGCACCTTCAGCACCTGGGATCCCCTTTCTGGATGGATGGATGGATGGATGGATGGATGGATGGATGGATGGATGGATGGATGGATGGATGGATGGAGTGAGTAAATGGAAAAGGGAAAAAACAGCAGGCAGGGAAAAACCCACAGGAAAGTCCTGCTAAAAATCCCTCCTCTTCCTGCAGCTGGATGCTCCTCTCCCAAAAATCCCATCCCTCAATTCCCAAACACTCCCATCCCTTTTCTCCCAAAAAACACCCACCCCTCAATTCCCAAACACTCCCATCCCTCCTCTCCCAAAAAATCCCATCCCTCAATTCCCAAACACTCCCATTCCTCAATTCCCAAACACTCCCATCCCTCCTCTCNCCTCAATTCCCAAACACTCCCATTCCTCAATTCCCAAACACTCCCATCCCTCCTCTCCCAAAAAACACCCATCTCTCCTCTTCCAAACATTCTCATCCCTCTTCTCCCAAAAAATCCCATTCCTCAATTCCCAAACACTCCCACCCCTCAATTCCCAAACACTCCCCTGCCTCCCCTCCCAAAAATCCCTGCTCAGGGGAAGGGGTTTGGTCTGTGCTCCAAGCCAGGCCAAAACTGGGAGCAGCTCCTGCAGGGAGTAGCCAAACTCAGCTGAATCCTTTCCCCACAGAAGTCATGTTCTTCCTGTCCTGCCAGAAATCAAAGTTCCCACGTTCAAGGTGAAGTGAGGAGTTGGATTCATTGATCCTTGTGGATCCCTTCCAGGCCAGGACAGTCTGTGAGTCCAGGAGAGTTCTCAGCCCAGAATCTTGCCCAGACCCTGGTAAAACCAGCAGGGGTGCAGAATTCCTACCTGAATCCAGCCTGCACCTGCATCTGCACCTGGATCCACATGCACTGGGATACCAAGTGTGGGATGCAAAGGAACCCAGCCCAGCCCTGCTCTTCCCAAATTCTGTGGGATTTGCAATCCTGACTCCCTGCACAGCCACACACCCCCAGCACATCTGTCCTGCCCCAGGCCAGGGTCTCCTCCTGCTGCTGGGACATTCCCAGCCAAACCTGGAGGAGTCTCCCAGAAGTCACTCAGTCTTCCCAGGATGTGGAGCTGCTGGAGCAGGTCCACAGGAGGCCATGGAGCCCCTCCAGGGCTGGAGCCAGGCTGGGAGAGCTGGGGGTCCTCACCTGGAGAGGAGAAGCTCCAGGGAGAGCTCAGAGCCCCTTCCAGGGCCCAAAGGGGCTCCAGAAGAGCTGGAGAGGGACTGGGGACAAGGGATGGAGGGACAGGACACAGGGAATGGCTTCCCACTGCCCAGGGCAGGGCTGGATGGGAGATTGGGCAGGAACTGTTCCCTGGGAGGGTGGGCAGGCCCTGGCACAGGGTGCCCAGAGCAGCTGTGGCTGCCCCTGGATCCCTGGAGTGTCCAAGGCCAGGCTGGACACTGGGGCTTGGAGCAGCCTGGGACAGTGGGAGGTGCCCCTGCCCATGGCAGGGATGGGAATGGATGGAGAGGAGCACCCAGAAGCCCAGGCCCTGCTTTCCTCCCTCCATGGATTCCTTTGGGATCCCTGCAGCTCTCTGGGGAACTCCAAGCAGCTCTGGCAGGGAGGGGCAGCTCTGCAATCCCTGGGCTTTGTCCTTCTTCTCCCACAGCTTCTGGCCCCTCTCGTGCCCTCTCAGGACCCACCAGCTCAGTGCCAAACTCATCCCTGTTTTCATTCCCCAGCCCAGTCAAAGTCCAAATCCCCTCAACACCCAATTCTGTAGGAGATCAGCAATTTCCACCCTCAGTTTGGGCCCAGCTGACCCCAAACCCACAGGGAATCACCCCAAACCCTCCAGCCCACCCCTCACAGCCAGCACTGCTCAGGGCAGCACTTGGCACAGCCCAGCCCTGATTCCTCCTTGCATTCTGCCACCAGGAACCCCAAATCCTCCTCAGGATGGGAGAACACGGCCTTGGCTCCACAGTGACCCCAGGCTGAATCCAACCAGCCCCAGGCAGGTCCCTGAAGTGGCACTGGGACAATTTGGGAGCACATTCAAGGCTCCAGCTCCACATCAGCACCATTAAACACCACCCACACCCCTTCCAAAGGCAACACCACCCCCAAGCCACAGCTTTGTTTGGAAGTGAAGCCAAAAATAAAGAATTGAAATAAAAACATGAGAGAATAAAGGTGGAAAGTGGAATTGCTTGAAACAGTTTGTGGGTGAGTGAGGAAAATCCCCAAATAAACAACCCCACATCCCGAAATTCCTCTGCAGTTAATTGTGGTGGTGGTAATTAAGGTGCTCACAGCTGTTCCAAGCTGGTGACACAGAATTCCTGCCTGCCCTCACACCAAACCCAAGGCTGAAACCCATTCATTTAGTGGGAAAAGGCTGAGCTTCACCCTGGACACAGGAGATTCTCTGCTGAGGAAAGACCACAATTACAGCCCCTGCCTGAGGGATATTCCATCAGATTTTCAGGCAAATAGGAATATTTTTGAAAAGCAGCATTGAGGTGTCTGCGCAGCTGTCACCCCATGAAGTCCCTGCTCTGGGGAGAAATTCAATGGTTTAATAAAAAATAACTGAGCAAACCAAACCACGAGTGAGTACTGACTGCAGAGCCTTTGGAACACCCCAGAAATCCCAAAGATTTCACCAAGGAGGGGGAGCAAACCCTGCCACCCCTCCCAGCACAACCCCTGCGTCCCCTCAGCTCCCCAGGCAGAGGTGACAATGTGATCTGGGGAGTTACTAAATTGGGAGATAATTAACCCCAAACCCCAGGCCATGAACAGACCCAGGATGTTGGATCCACTCATGAATTCCTCAGGATGAAAAATCATAGGAAGGAAGAAATCAATGAGCACAGGACAGGGCAATCAAGATAAATATTCCAGAGGCAAAGAGCTCAGAGGAATAAATCAACCCCAAGTCCAGGGAATGCAGAAGCAGAGCAACATCCACTTAATCCTGAGCCTCAGCTCCTCCCAGACAG
Source organism: Trochalopteron elliotii (assembly GCA_024734555.1). Classification (NCBI taxonomy): domain Eukaryota; kingdom Metazoa; phylum Chordata; class Aves; order Passeriformes; family Leiothrichidae; genus Trochalopteron; species Trochalopteron elliotii. The sequence goes on from JANPWX010000269.1 coordinate 113,210, forward strand.
GGCCATTCCAGGGAAAGCAGATTTACTCACTGAAATGCCCAGTCTGCCACTTGGATTTGGAATTTGGGAGAAGTTCTGAAGAACAGGAGCTGCTGGATGGTTCTTTCCCTTGGAATCAGCAGGTAGGTGTTTGGGAAGGTTGGATTTATCCAGCTCCAAGCATTTCTGGATGGTTTTTCCTCATCCCTGGAAGTCTTCAAGGCCAGGCTGGACAGGGCCTGGAGCACCCTGGGGTGGTGGAAGGTGTCCCTGGGCTTTAAGGTCTCTCCCAACCCAAACCATTCCAGGATTCTTGGATAACCATCCCAACAGCCCAGCTTTAGGTCCAGCCTAAAATAAGTAAAGCCACACATTGACTGAGGGCAGGAGACTCTGTCTGATCCATTAACAAATCCTCATCCTTCTGGAAAAGATCAACAGGGACAACAAACCCCTCCTGGAGCAGGCTGAGAAATAATCCAGACCTGAGCCTTCCTGAATGGAATAAATCCAGTGGGATCATCCCAGCCCTGCAGCCCCGAGCCCCACATCAGTGCAATCCCACATTTCCATTTCCCACAATTCAGTGATTCTATGATTTCCATTTAATAAGGAATAAAAGCAACACTTCCTACACTGTTGGGATTGCTCAGCTCCTTCTCCAGTGTCCTTTTCCTTTTCCTTGTCACCCACAAAACCCAACTCCCCCTGTGCCCCCACAGTCTGGAGGGGCTGGAAGGACTGGGAATCTCCTGTGGGATTTGGGCTGGAAGGAGAGGGAATCTCCTGTGGGATTTGGGCTGGAAGGAGTAGGAATCTCCTGTGGGATTTGGGGTGGAAGGAATGGGAATCTCCTGTGGGATACAGGCTGGAAGGAGTGGGAATCTCTTGGAGGCACTCCAGGACAGAGCTGGAAGGACTCACAGGAGAACAGCTCCCTGCCCCAGCCCCTCTGCTCTGCTCCACACCTCAGCCAGGACTCGTTTGCTCCAAGTCACCTCTGCTTTGGGCTTTTGGGGGTTTTACCCAGGAAAGCCTCACCTCTCCCTGGTCTTTTGGCACAGAAAATGCTCTTGGAGCACCTGAGCAGGTCTAACACCTGCACACATCTCTTTACACCCCCATTTATTCCATTTGCATTTATCTTTTCACACATCCTGCCTCGTATCTGTGCCCAGCTCGATTTTCCTGCCTCTCCTTGGGGTTCTCCCTCCCAGATCAGGAGGAGAAGCAGAAGCTCCAGGTACCCCAGACCCAAGAGGCTGCCCCGGGCTCAGCCCCACAGAAAACTCCAACCCAGGGTGTGGCACCTCCACCCCAAAGACACATCCAGGGAGGGCAGACCCCCTGTCCTGAGCTCTGTGGACACTCCAGAGCCAGGGAACTTGTTCCCAGCACCTCCCCAGGGAACTCCTCTCTTTCTCAGGGATGCCCAGGTAGAGCAGCTCCTCAGCCTCCCCTCAAGGACAACGCAGAGGTCACTCCCCTGTTCCTTCAGACAGACAGCAGGAACGTGCAGGGACACAGGGAGGTGGCACCGACCCCCTCACCTGCCACAGGCAGAGTTGGGGGCAGGGAAAGCAGATCCAGCTGGTTCCTGGCACAGGATTCCCCTCTCCCTCCACCCTGCAAGCACAGACCCTCTGGGATGGGAAGGATATTTTCCTTATTTCCTCAGCTGAGCAATCTCCCCGGGAAGAACCCCAGGGCTCACAGCCCCTGATTCCCTCCCAGCCTCGGGAAGCAGCTTCTGGGACCTTTCCAGGATGGCTGGAGGAGACCCCACTCCTCAGCCCACCGTGCTGGCTCCAGCAGCATCTGCAGGGCCGGGAATGCCCAATTCCAGCCCGGAGTAACTCCTGCAGCACTCCCAGAGCAGCCTCAGGGTTTATTCCTGCCGGGACAACGGGAACGTCTGTCAGGTTTAGTAAAAGGTGCAGTCAGCCCCTCCTGGCACCAGCCAAACACCATCAGACCCTACCCTGGCATCTGAGAGGAGGAGGCAGCTTTTCCCCACTGCCTGCTCCTGCTGTCATTCCCGAATTTCCTCACGCCACGGCACCGGCTCGTCCTGCTGGGAAGGGCCTGACTCAATATCTCCTTTTATTTATCGTTTTCCCTCCAGCTGTGCCGCTCCTGCTCCCGTTTGCAGCAGCAGCTGCTGCCCGCACAGCCTGGGCAGCTCCTCCATCCCGCGGGGAGTCCCTCCCTCCTCCCCTGCACAGTTTAGCGCCTGACATGACAAGTCCAAAGGGACAATTCTGATTTCCAGGCTGCAGCCCAGGCTGAGCCGGGAATTCAGCTCCTCTCGGCACACTCAGAGTTTGATGTGCCCCCACGGACCCCAGCCCCGCTCGTGGCAGGATGTTCAGCCACAGCCACCGCTGGTGCTATCTGCAGAGATCAGAGATCAGAATATTCCAGCACCACCAACATCCCGCTGCTCTCAGGGAAGCGCTGCCGGATCCTTCACGTGGGGCAGGTTCCAGCTCTCACCCAAATCTCCTCTCAACACATCAGAGCTCCCAACAGTCCCACCGGGATTTTCCCAAGCAGGGATCCCACTGCCAGTGGTTTGTAAAGCCCTGCCCTGAGTTTTGGGGTTGATCCCAAACCACTCTGGTTCATCAGGGCTCGAACACCTTTTGGATCAGCTCCGATCAGCGAAGCTCCGCAGCCCAAAAACAGCCCAGGGTGCACAACCCGCACGGCCCCCAAGGAGCAGCTCCGGGGACTCCCGGGATTGCTCAGGAAGGAGCCGAAGGAGCCCGGACAGAGCTCGGGGGGCCGGACACAGCAAAGCCCGGCGGGATGGGCAGGGCTGGGCCGGACCCGCGGGGCAGCCACGGCGCACCTGGGGGACCTCGGCTTGGACAGGGGAAAATCCGGGTGGGAGCACGCTGGGAGCAGCACGGAACGTGGGATGGCAGCGGCCGGGATGGTGCAACGTTAATTTAAATATTTCTAATTAAAACCCAAGGCAGCAGCCAGCCCCTCACACGCCACAGAGGCACCCCTAGACCACAGAGCATCACTCCGAGCCGGCGGAAAAACCAGCGAGGAGGAAAGCGCTCGGTGGGCAGCGACCCGGGGGACATGCGGGACCCGCCGCACCTTGCCGGACCGTCCAGGACCTGCCGGACACACCGGAACCGGGACCGCCGCGACCCCGGAGCGCTCCGGGCACCGTGGGAAAACGCGCAGCGAGCGGCGGCGGGGTCGGGACCGGAGCGGGGAGCGGGACACGGAGCGGGACCGACACGAACCAGGAGTCCCTTAAACCGACATCAGCCAGGGGTGCCCTTGGACCGACACGAACGGGGACACGGACCGGCACCAACACGACCCGGGGATCCCTCGGACCGAGAGGAGCCGCGGACACGGACCGGAACCAACACGACCCGGGGGTCTCTTGAACCGATTCGAACCGGGAACACGGACCAGACCCGACACGACCCGGGGGTCCCCGCACAGGAGCCAAGAGCAGCGGGGGCTCCCGGCGCGCACTCACCGCGGAGAAGTTGTGCGGGCCGCAGAGCTCGCCGCGGTACTTGCAGGACAGCAGCATGTCCTCCAGCTGGTGGCCCAGGCGGTCCATGAAGTCGGCGCTGATGCCCTCGTAGTGGCGGGGCGGCAGAAAGAGGCGGAAATCGGCCAGTTTGGCGAACCAGCGCAGCCGCGCCTCGTCGGCGCGCAGGAGCTCGGTGAGCAGCGGCCGCGCGGTGCGGTTGGGCAGCAGCAGCCCCAGCCAGTGCCCCGCGTAGTACAGGTCGCCCTTGGAGAGGCGAGGGAAGCGCAGCGGGTTGTTGTTGCACAGCGTGACGGCGGGGAAGGGCAGCTGGCGGCTCCACTCGGTGCGCACGCGGGTGTGCGAGGGGAAGGCGAGCCAGTGCAGCAGGCGGTCGGAGGACCAGGCCAGCAGCAGCCC